>JBBBDQ010001573.1:337500-660000 GCA_037127315.1 Ascarosepion bandense
GCTACAATCTCCAAGAATTTAAATATAAGGTCAATAGACACCTCCTATCTCACTAACCCACATCCATTCTCTAAAGCTCTTTTTCCATCTACTCCACCCCCATTCTCGGTATTCTCATCCGTATATTACCCTCCTGACATTTCCTATAACTAATCCCTCTTTCTCATCACTTTCCCCTTATGTAAGCCCCTGCGCAACAGTGGCAGTAGAATGCCTTGCTTAGGGCTAATGATTAAATAAAAAAAATTATTCAAAGCACAAAAACGCTATCAGTAAAATAATAATCTCTCTATTTTTATAATAAACTAGCAGTATAGCCCGGCGTTGCTCGGGTGTAATGAAAGCTTTAAAACTAATCCATGGTCCTGGAGCTCAGACTCTTTGAACATTGGCACGAAAGACTAAAAAGCAATAGTTGTTTCCAGTTAAAGCAAAACCGTAGACTGAAAGAAAAATGAATGGATGTAAGTCAAATTTTGATTTCCTGGTGTCAATATCAAATAAGTTTTTTTCGTCGTAAACTGAATTTTGAAGGTTAAATAAGTCCTCTGAGTAAATGGAATCATGGTTGAGACTAAGAAATACAATTATACCTACTTAGAGTCAAACCCGAAGCAAAAACTTAAATAAAAGGGCTGAAAAAAAATACAGACATACAGACAGATAAACAAACACACACACACAAACATCTTGCCTTATATATATATATATATATATATATATATATATATATTATCGATTTTCTGCACTATTGTAAGAACTGCAACCTTGAAACTTCTGAATATCGTTTCTTATGTCTTTGTCTGTGAGTGTATCCAGTTTGATTAAAATCGGACCACTCCTTCTATAACCTGATTTTTTCGATTATTGATTTTTTATATTTATCGGGGGTACCTCGACACAAAATCTAGCTAAGAACACTCGCAGACGCCTATAGTACAACTATGTCAATTCTCAAGAAAATCGGTTCAGCCGTTTCGGAGTCTATAGGTAACAGACACACAGAGAGAGACAAAGTTCCATTTATAAATAAGTTTATATATATATATAAGTTTATATATATATATATATATATATATATATATATATATATATATATATATATATATTTTACAGTAATTTTTTATTTTTCGTTTTATATTTCCTCTTCGACGTTTTCTTTCATTTATCATGCATGTTTGTGTGCGTTGTCCGGCGTTCCTAAATTCATTGTTTTATGTCTGTGCGTGCGTTCACATCTATTACTAGAGCGTAACACACGTAGGCATTACGGTGTTAATATTTAAATTTAAAATAGGAAAACCGTGAAATTTCCCGGGTAAATCTAGTTCAAATAATAATAATAATTGGAGGTAAATATTTTTTTTAATCATTTCACCCCAAGGAAGGCGGGAGCGCCACTAAGGCGCAGGAGGTTACAGTCAGAAAAAAAGATAGGGGACGAGTGGTGTCGAAAAAAAGGATAAAAGATGAATGTGATTCAAGGAGATAGAAGATGGCGATTGACGTTGCATTTAAATTGCTGTAGATGGACACGATGCGTGAAAATTGCAAGAAAGGAGGTAGAAATCTCAGTATAGTATGAATAGACTAGCGTGAGGCGTTTGATAGTTTGCCACACTCCTGGGTCCTTAAGCTTTTGATAGAGTGCCACACTCTTGGGTTCTTAAGCCTTTTGTAGTGTGCCACATACTTAGATCCTTAAGCCTTTGATAGATTGCCACACTTTTGGGTCCTTAAGCCTTTGATAGTGTGCCACACTCTTGGGTCTTTGATCCTTTGATAACGTGCTACACTCTTGGGTCCTTAAGCCTTTGATAGAGTGCCACACTCTTGGGTCCTTAGTCCTTTGATAGAGTGCCACACTCTTGGGTCCTTAAGCCTTTGATAGAGTGCCACACTACTGGGTCCTTAGTCCTTTGATAGAGTGCCACACTCTTGGGTCCTTAAGCCTTTGATAGAGTGCCACACTCCTGGGTCCTTAGTTCTTTGATAGAGTGCCACACTCTTGGGTCCTTAAGCCTTTGATAGTGTGCCACACTCTTGGTTCTTTGATCCTTTGATAACGTGCTACACTCTTGGGTCCTTAAGCCTTTGATAGAATGCCACACTCTTGGGTCCTTAAGCCTTTGATAGAGTGCCACACTCCTGGGTCCTTAGTCCTTTGATAGAGTGCCACACTCTTGGGTCCTTAAGCCTTTGATAGAGTGCCACACTACTGGGTCCTTAGTCCTTTGATAGAGTGCCACACTCTTGGGTCCTTAAGCCTTTGATAGAGTGCCACACTCCTGGGTCCTTAGTCCTTTGATAGAGTGCCACACTCTTGGGTCCTTAAGCCTTTGATAGAGTGCCACACTCTTGGGTCTCTATGCATTTGATAGAGTGGCACACTCTTAGGTCTTTAGTCCTTTGATAGAGAGCCACACTCTTGGGTTCTTAAGCCTTTTGTAGTGTGCCACATACTTAGATCCTTAAGCCTTTGATAGATTGCCACACTTTTGGGTCCTTAAGCCTTTGATAGTGTGCCACACTCTTGGGTCTTTGATCCTTTGATAACGTGCTACACTCTTGGGTCCTTAAGCCTTTGATAGAATGCCACACTCTTGGGTCCTTAAGCCTTTGATAGAATGCCCCACTCTTGGGTCCTTAAGCCTTTGATAGAGTGCCACACTCCTGGGTCCTTAGTCCTTTGATAGAGTGCCACACTCTTGGGTCCTTAAGCCTTTGATAGAGTGCCACACTCCTGGGTCCTTAGTTCTTTGATAGAGTGCCACACTCTTGGGTCCTTAATCCTTTGATAGAGTGCCACACTCCTGGGTCCTTAGTCCTTTGATAGAGTGCCACACTCTTGGGTCCTTAAGCCTTTGATAGAGTGCCACACTCTTGGGTCCCTATGCATTTGATAGAGTGGCACACTCTTAGGTCTTTAGTCCTTTGATAGAGTGCCACACTCTTGGGTTCTTAAGCCTTTTGTAGTGTGCCACATACTTAGATCCTTAAGCCTTTGATAGATTGCCACACTTTTGGGTCCTTAAGCCTTTGATAGTGTGCCACACTCTTGGGTCTTTGATCCTTTGATAACGTGCTACACTCTTGGGTCCTTAAGCCTTTGATAGAATGCCACACTCTTGGGTCCTTAAGCCTTTGATAGAATGCCACACTCTTGGGTCCTTAAGCCTTTGATAGAGTGCCACACTCCTGGGTCCTTAGTCCTTTGATAGAGTGCCACACTCTTGGGTCCTTAAGCCTTTGATAGAGTGCCACACTCCTGGGTCCTTAGTCCTTTGATAGAGTGCCACACTCTTGGGTCCTTAAGCCTTTGATAGAGTGCTACACTCTTGGGTCTTTAAACCTTTGATAGTGTGCCATACTCTTGGGTCCTTAAGCCTTTGATAGAATGTCACACTCTTGGGTCCTTAAGCCTTTGATAGAGTGCCACACTCCTGGGTCCTTAGTCCTTTGATAGAGTGCCACACTCCTGGGTCCTTAGTCCTTTGATAGAGTGCCACACTCTTGGGTCCTTAAGCCTTTGATAGAGTGCTACACTCTTGGGTCTTTAAACCTTTGATAGTGTGCCATACTCTTGGGTCGTTAAGCCTTTGATAGCGTGGTACACTCTTGATCCTTAAGGTTATGAAAAGGTACAAAGTCTTCTCAGTGATAGCCAGTCAGTTAAGTGCAATACGTAATAAACGCTTAAGCGAGCATGTTTCGAAAATGAGACATAACTGACTAGGCAAAAGATTTCCCCGCAGCAGGTTGCTATTACTTTTTGCAGTAGACTGGTTACCAGCCAAGGCTATAGAACCCAATCTATCTTGTTATTTAACTCATAACTGGAAGGAGAAGACACGGATTATATTATATTATATTTTTATATTAATAAATAATTAGTGTGAGATCAGTTTATGACTTCATAATAATAGAAAACGGATCCCCCACTTCATGGCCAGTAGAACCTTTACCTGTGTTTCTAACTATTATATTCACTCATTCATTTAAGTGCCATACGTGATATACGCTTGGGAAATCATGTCTCGAAAGAGATATGACTGATTGGGCAGAACATTTTCCCCACAGTAGTTTGCCACTACTTAATAGACCCGTTGCTAACCGTAGCTACAGAACTCAATTTGTCTTGCTGTTTAACCCATAGCAAAAACAATGTGTTATTACCTTTCATAAGGGCATTTGAGCGTAAGTGAATGAAACGAATTTAGCTGAAATTCGAACTCGGCTCTCCGATTTCTCGTTCTGAGCCGTTCTTCACTGAACGACAACGCCTATAGTAAATTTCTTTAAACACGTGATGGAAATATGGAAAACCACATTGTACCTAAATCCCACTAATGACACTGCCACTTTCAACCATTTAGATATCCCACAAGGAATCATTCAAAGAGACTCCCTGTCACCCTTTGAGTTTTGTTGTCATTAATCCACATTTGACGAATTGTAGAGCCGAGTTCGAATTCCAGTCGAGTTCCTTACATTCACTTACGCGCTAATACCCTTGCAAAAAGTGTGAATCCATCTCTTCTTTCTTTCTTATTATGTGTGCTTATTAGGAGGCATGGAAGAGTAATGGATTGTTGCTCGGATTGAGAAATCAGAGAGCCGAGTTCGAATTCCGGTCGAGTTCATTACATTCACTTACGCGCTAATAACCTTGAGAGAGGTATAAATTCGTCTCTTCTTCCCAGGTTAGGGGTAAAAATAACAGAATAAACTGGGTTCTGTACCCTTGGGTGGCGACCGGACTAGTAGGAGTAAAACTCTGAGTTCAAACCAGCCTGGATAGGGATGGGCTCCGTCAGGTTGTCGTGCCCAAATAAACACCATTTATATTGCAGTTGCAGTACTCTTAAGTCAATGGGATAAAAAAAAATCCCTTACTCATGAACTAAACAACAATATTAGTCATAGACGTAAAGTAAAAAGAAACTATATAATTGTTGCGGGATCTCCCTCTTTTTTATATGATAATGGACTCGACTGAGTATACCTATACTCCTGCCATAGAGAGAACAGAGATTCACAGTCGGCATTTGCCTCTGCTACTATGACACTGTCAGCTCTCTGCCTTCGGGTGGAGAGCGCTCTCTGCTTTCGAGCAGAGAGCACTAACCCAGTCGTGGTTCCGCCGAAGGGTAGAATCACGACTCGGGAAAGATAGACAGATGTATTTGACCTGGCTATATGGCCGGGAAGACCCACATTTGTGTCACATCTCGCCTTAAGTGGGAAGGTGGGTAAATACCGTCGCAGTCGGCATTTGCCTCTGCTACTTATGACACTGTCAGCTTTCTGCCTTCGGGCGGAGAGCGCTCTCTGCCTTCGGGCTGAAAATATCAACGTGGTTCCGCCGAAGAGTAGAATCACGACTGGGGAAAATAGACAGATATTTTTGGCCGGGCTATATGGCCCAGAAGACCCACATTAAAAAGACCTTGTGTCACATTTCGCCTTCAGTGGGAATGTGATTAAATACCATTGCAGTTAGCAGTGGAGAGTAATCGTAGAGATCCGTTACAGTTTTCGGAGAGTTTCGAGATACCGAAGTTGCCCAGAGACTAGACTAAGTCTGAGCTCCACTCAGCTGGAATAATATACACGGATATACGATTTCCAACGACTTCACTTCAAGGCTTGTATATATTTATTTCTTACTAATAGTATTCCTGGATTTACTAACCTGCGTTCAAGTTTGTATATTACGTTCAATATAACCTACTTTTCTATCTCCGTATCTGTTTTGTTGTTCATTATTTTGTGCGCTTCCTCACCCCGGAATCCACAACATAATCAACAATTCTACATCGATGATTTTAAACTCTTTGATAAAACCGACACTGAGTTGAAGTGTCTCCTCAGTACTGTTAAATATTCCAGTGACGACATAGGTATGGATTTCTCGAAAGAGACATGACTGACTGGGCAGAAGATTATCCCGCAGTAGGTGGCCATTACTTTCTGCGGTAGACTGGTTGCTAGCCAAGGATATAGAAATCAATCTGTCCTGTTATTTGACTCATAGCTAGATGGGGAAGAAATTAATTACATTATTAAGTACTAAATTAGTGAGGGATCAGTTTATTACTTCATTATAATAGGAAACCGAGCCCCCACTTTATGCCCAGTAGAAGTCTTCATGTTTTCAGCTATTTATTTTCAGTCAGTTAAGTGCCATACGTGAAACACGCTTGGGCGATGATGTCTCAAAAGAGACATGACAGACTGGGCAGAGGATTAACTCGTAGTAGGTTGCCATTACTTTCTGCGGTAGACTGGTTGCCGACCAAGGCTATAGAACCCAAGCTGTCCTGTTGACTCATGGCTAGATGGGGAAGAGATGTACTATATTATTAAGTAGTAATTAGTGGAGAATCAGTTTATTACTTCATAATAATATAAAACTGATCCCTCACTTTATGCCCAGTAGAAGTCTTAATCATGTTTTCAACTATTTATTTTCAGTCAGTCAGTTAAGTGCCATACGTGATACACGCTTTCGGCGATCATGTCTCGAAAGAGACATGACTGACTAGGCAGAACATGATCCCGCAGTAGGTGGCCATTACTTTCTACGGTAGACTTATTGCTAGCTAATGATATAGAACCCAATCTGTCCTTTTATTTAACCCATAACTGGAGTAAGAAGAGATAAATTATATTATATCATTATATTAATAAGTAGTAATTAGTGGGAGATCACTTTATTAATGCATAACAAAAGAAAAGCGATCCCCCATTTTATGACCAGTAAGTTTTAATTGTTTTCAACCATTATATTTAGTCAGTTAAGTGCCATACGTGATACACGCTTTGGGCAATCATACCTCGAAAGAGAAAAGACCAACTAGGCAGAATATTATCTCGCAGTAGGATGCGGTAGACTGGTTGCCAGCCAAGGCTACAGAACCCAGACTGTTCTATTATTTAACCAGTAACTGGAGGGAAGAGATGGATTAATACATTTTCTCAAGGTTATTTGTGCGTAAGTGAATGCTAGGAATTTAACTGGAATTCGAATTCGACTTAGATTCCATCATAACCAAATGAAGGAGAAAGTAAGAAAACAATATTACAGTTGCGCGTTTAGTATTGAATGCCGAGTTAAATTAAAAAAAAAAACATAAACACGGAATATCAGCCATAAACACCTTGGTTTCATCTGTGGTGCAATCACAATATCCTTTCAACATCCTTAACTGAACCATAACTGACATTCATCGAATAGACGCCAAAACGAGAAAGCTTCTCATTTTCATCCTAATGTTGATGTTGATCGTCTGTAAATGCCATGATCCAAAGGAGGTAGAGGATTAGTTCAACAAGAACTGTCATACAAAACCACAACAATCGGCCTTCGAAGAGACCTGGCAACTGGATGATGATCTGTTTATAAGAAACGTTATTCAGAAATAAAGGAACTAATAAATCAGTTAAGTGCCATACGTCGTGATACACGCTTTGGACGATCATGTCTCAAAAAACACATGACTGACTGGTCAGAAGATTATCCCGCAGTAGGTTGCCATTGATTTTCTGCGGTAGAGTGGTTGCCAGCCAAAGCTATAGAACCCAATATGTCCTGTTATTTGACTCATAGCTAGATGGGGAAGAGATGTATTATATTATTAAGTAGAAATTAGTGAGGGATTAGTTTATTACTTCATAACAATATAAATCTGATCCCCCACTTTATGCCCAGTAGAAGCCTTAATCATGTTTTCAACTATTATATTCAGTCAGTCAGTTAAGTGCCACACGTGATACATGCTTTGGGCGATCATGTCTTGAAAGAGACATGACTGACTTGACAGAAGAATATCCCGCAGTAGGTTGCCATTACTTTCTGGGGTAGACTGGTTGCCAGCCAAGACTATAGAACCCGGTCTGTCCTTTTATTTAAAACCATAACTGGAAGGAAGAGACGGATTAATACCTTTCCCAAAGGGTATTTGTGCGTAAGTGAATGCGTGGAATTCAACTAGGATTAGGACCTAGGCTCCCCGATTTCTCCTTCCGAGCCGATATCCCCTGCACCATAATGCAATATCCCATTGAATAGCAGAAAGTCGTAAAAAAAAAACCTCAATAAAGAGGCATTTAAGTGTTGCCTCCTGTTAAGTACTTAGACACGATAACGTCGAAGAACGAATCAGTTTTGCAATGACGGTGTTTGGGGAGGCCGTACGAAAATAAACAATAAACACGGCATTCTTTGTTGTGGAATTAGTCACGTGACGCGCGAAGGCGTGAGAATGTTGTCGCAAAACAGCAGCAGCAACAAGAAAGTACGCTGTTGGCAGTTCTGGAATTCTTGGAGTGAGGCGCGTGGAACGAATTCCTTGACGTTGAATGAACTGAATGATGTCAAAGAAAGAAAATAAGAAAGAAAGAAGCAAACAGAAATAAAGAAAGAAATACTTAAGGAAAAAAAAAAGAAAGAAAAAGAAAAAAGAAAAATAAATAAACACAAAGAGAAATAAAGAATATAATAATAATAATATTAAAAATAATAATAATAATGATGATGATGATGATGTACATGATAATAATATTTTTTTTTTAATCATTTCACCCCGAGCAAGGCAGAAATGCCACTGATGAGCTGGGGGCTACATAACTGTAAAAAGATTAATTAGAAAAGAGTAAGGAGTACAAACTAGTTAGAAAGGAGCAATAGAAATCTGAGAAAGCAGGTGCGATGACAGATACATAGGTGGAGAGAAAGGGAAGGTTATACAGGGGAGGGGAGAGAGCTAGAGTCCAGTGGTTAGTAGATGAGTATTGACTTTGCATTTAAATTTCTGGAGGTTGTAGCCGTCAGGAAAGCAAGAATATGGGAGCGAGTTCCACAGGCGGGAAGTGCGAGAGAAGAAGCTGCAGGAGTAGAATTGTCGTCTGCATTTGGCTAACCTGACTGTGAATGGGTGGGACCCAGTTGCCACTCTGGTTGCACGAGTAAACACCTGTTGAGGAGGCACCAGTGACTTAAGTTCGTCCGAGCAGAAGCCATGAAAGTATTTATAGAACAGACAAAGAAAGGGAGGCCACATTTCGACGGTGGGGAAGTGGCTAATAATCATTATTGCTATAATTTCGACCCAAGAATCAACGTAATAATAATAATAATAATAATAATAATAATTATTATTATTATTATTATTATTATTATTATTATTATTATTATTATTATTATTATTATGTCAGTTTTCATCATATTTCGATTTCTGCTTTGGTCTCACTACCAACCAAGTCTGCAGGGCGACTTAAGGCAGGTAGTGGCGTGTTGTTATGGCTCCATTTCATGTTTTCTATCTTCCCTATCATCTCCAGCATTACATAGATAAACTTTTCCTTAGTATGTTGGCTGTACTTAATAAGACAATTTTTTGTATATCTCTTAAGCTGGGGTTTCCAGGGATTCTTTCAATGTGTTGTTTTGTTCCATTTTTTATCATTCCAAGTGCACCTACTATCACTGGCACAACTCTTGTTTTCAATTTCCACATTTTTTTTTTTTTACATTTTTTCTATTATTATTATTATTATTATTATTATTATTATTATTATTATTATTATTATTATTATCCAAAGATCAGCATAGTAGTAGTAGTAGTAATAATAATAATAATAATAATAATAATAATAATAATGATGATTATTATTATTATAATTTATGATCCAAAGATCGACGTTATAAAAATAATCATTTGATTAAAAGATCAATAATAATCATTATTATTATAATTATGATCCAAGGATCAACGTAATAAAAAATAAAATAAAATAATAATAATAATAATCTTAAGAGATATACAATAATATATAATAAGCTTAATATATAATAAGCTTATAATATATATATATTATATATTATAATATAATATATATATATAATTATATATATATACAAATATAAATATTATAATATATGTATATTATATATTATATTTTCCAAATCTTTTCACTCTTGCGTAGCCCCCTGCACATCAGTGGCATTACCGCCTTGCTTGGGGTGATATGATTAAAAAAAAAATATATATATATATTATATATTATAATATATATATTATAATATATATAATTATATATACATATATTATATATAATATAATATAATATATATTATAATATATATATAATTATGTATATATATTATATATATATATATTATATATAATATAATATAATATAATATATATATTATAATACAATATACAATAAGCTTAATATATAATAAGCTTATAATATATAATATATAATAAGCTTAAGCGATATACAAAAAATTGTCTTATTAAGTACAGCCCACACACTAAGGAAAACTTTATCTATGTAACGCTGGGGATGATAGGGAAGATAGAAAAAACATGAAATGTGGCCATAACAACACGGCACGACCTTAGGTCTCCCCGCAGACTTGGTTGGTAGTGTGACCAAAGCAGAAATCGAAATATGATGAAAAATGACATAATAATAATAATAATAAATTATGCATAATAATATGGATCCAAAATGCAGGTTTTGTGATAAACACCAAGAAACAATAGACCACCTAATCTCAGGCTGTTCTGTGCTTGCCCCAAACGAATATAAAAATCGCCACGATAGAGTTGGGCAATATTTACATTGGGCAATGTGCAAACATTATGGAAAAGCTGTAAACAAACACTGGTATGAACATCATCCAGCACCGGTTACAGAAATAGAAGATGTAACCATTCTATGGGATTACACCATCTACACAGACAGAAAAATTGAAGCAAACAGGCCAGACATTATTGTTAAAAACCAGAAGGAGAAAACTTGTCTATTAATTGATATGGCTTGTCCAGCGGATTGTAACATAGCAATCAAGGAATTTGAAAAACTGTCAAAATATAAAGACCTGGAAATTGAAATAGAAAAAATGTGGAAATTGAAAACAAGAGTTGTGCCAGTGATAGTAGGTGCACTTGGAATGATAAAAAATGGAACAAAACAACACATTGAAAGAATCCCTGGAAACCCCAGCTTAAGAGATATACAAAAAATTGTATTATTAAGTACAGCCCACACACTAAGGAAAACGTTATCTATGTAATGCTGGGGATGATAGGGAGGATAGAAAAACATGAAATGGAGTCATAACAACACGCCACTACCTGCCTTAGGTCTCCCCGCAGACTTGGTTGGTAGTGAGACCAATGCAGAAATCTAAATATGATGAAAAATGACATAATAATAATAATCCAAAGATCAACGTAATAATAATGACAATACAAATAATCAAAAGAGAACTTGTGATAATTTTTTGAAGGAAATTTTTACAGTTCTTTGGGAAAAAAATTGAAAGAAAGTTTGAAGAATATTTGGAGGAAATTTTAGGACGAAAATAGTATTAAAAAGATCGAAAGTAGGGTCAGTCAGTTAAGTGCCATACGTGATACACGCTTTGTGCGATCATGTCTCGAAAGAGACATGACTGACTGGGCAGAAGATTATCCCGCAGTAGGTTGCCATTGCTTTCTGCGGTAGACTGGTTGCCGACCAAGGCTATAGAACCCAATCTGTCCTGCTATTTAACCCATAACTGGAAGGAAGAGACGGATTAATACCTTTCCCAAGGGTATTTGCGCGTAAGTGAATACAATGGATTCAGCTGGAATTCGAACTCGGCTCCCCGGTTTTTCGTTCCGAGCCGATATCCACTGTACCACAAAGGGTAAAAAGAAAAGGAAAGTAAGGAACAGATTTTTAAATGATGTCTAGAAAAGCAAAGGAACATTTGTTTAAAAGTGCAGACTTCTTGGGAGAAGGAAATAAATATGAATAACATTGACAGAAAGAAATAGAGAGAAATGAAAGTTCGAATAAAAAAATGCCAAAGTAAGAAAATTTTAAACGGAAGCTTTTTTATTTATTTATTCAACAGCAGAAGTGAAAAGCGAAATTAAGGAAAAAGTAAATCTTAACGATTACGATGTTAAAGAAAGAAAGAAAGAAAGAAAGACAAGATTGAGAAATAGAGAAAATGCAATACTCAAAAGAAGTAATATCAAGTGAGGTAAAGTAAAAAAAGAAAAAGACAATAGCAAAGAAAGAAAGAAAAAATGAAGAGAAAAGAAAAGAAATGAAAAGACGAATAGAAACGAAAAAGCCTGGCGAAGCTGGGGCAAGGACGAAGTGGAAGGGGGATGGATGTGTGGAAATTTTATGAGATGACTCACTCCTTTGGAATGTGGGTAAAGATGACGATGATGATGATGATGAAGAAAGAGCACGATGCTGAAGAATTCGACTCTGATCGCCACGTCTGTGACTGCGAAACGTCGGCGGAATCGATTGAATTACGAAGAGTGGGGAAGGGGGGTTAAGTTTTGGAGGGTTGAGTGTGGGGAAGACATTCCCACAAAATAGAATAAGGTCAGATGGAGAGAATCGGAGATAAATGACACAGATAACTGGAATAAGAAAATAGATAGATAGATAGATAGATAGATAGATAGATAGATAGATAGATAGATAGATAGATATGAACATACTGAGATAGATAGATAGATAGATAGATAGATAGATAGATAGATAGATAGATAGATATCAAGACATATAGATGTGAACATACTGAGATAGATAGATAGATAGATAGATAGATAGATATGAACATACTGATAGATAGATAGATAGATAGATAGATAGATAGATAGATAGATAGATATTTAATGAACTGAGATGAGATAGATAGATAGATAGATAGATAGATAGATAGATAGATAGATAGATAGATAGATAGATAGATAGATAGATATTTAATGAACTGAGATAGATAGATAGATAGATAGATAGATAGATAGATAGTTAGATAGATAGATAATGCACTGAGATAGATAGATAGATAGATAGATAGATAGATAGATAGATAGATAGATAGATATTTAATGAACTGAGATAGATAGATAGATAGATAGATAGATAGATAGATAGATAGATATTTAATGCACTGAGATAGATAGATAGATAGATAGATAGATAGATAGATAGATAGATAGATAGATAGATAGATAGATATTTAATGGACTGAGATAGATAGATAGATAGATAGATATGAAATAGGTCAATAAGTCCGTAATCTGTAGAGTTGTTTGTTGACTGACAATCTAAATTTTCAGTTTAATATTCGATCGATACGGTTAATGGAAAAGCTTGGAGTTAAGTGCATAGACACGGAAGCTGATTATATTATTCATGAAAATTGGTGTAAAATAAATATTTTTACTTACCTTAATAGGTAAATAGATGCCTAACAGATTTCTAAAATATAATGCATTCATTCATTCTTTCTTTGATTTTTTCTTTCTCTCTCTCTCTCTCTCTCTCTCTATATATATATATATATATATATATATATTCATCTCCTATCTCACTAACCTGCATTCTCTCTCTCATACTCCTTTCTCCGTCTACTCCACTCTCATCAGTATTCTCATCCTTCTCTTACCCACTTCCTGACACTCCCTATAACCTGTCACTCTTTCTTATAACTTTCCTCCCATGTAACGCCCTGGGTGGGTTCCAGTAGCAGTGTGTGTGTGTGTGTGTGTGTGTGTGTGTGTGTGTGTGTGTGTCTGTGTGTCTGTGTGTCTGTGTGTGTGTGTGATAGAATAGGTAGGAAAACATGCTTCACCTTATTGAGGTTTCATCATAGCTTTATTTATAGGACAAAAATTTTAAAAAATGATAAAAAAATACATTGTCTTCATCATTGTTGCCATTTGTACGAAGTTTTTACATTATTCGGACTATTGTCCCCATCTTTGTTGCCATTTGTGCGACGTTTCGGCCGTTGTACGCTCCGGCCTTCTTCTTGTGCTAGGAATTTCGAACCGAGCCCTTTATTACAATCTCACATGGCCCAGTGGATATAGACGTTGATTACTTCCTGTGACTTGACCCAAAGAGTTGTGAGTTCAATACCAGGCTACAGCAGTGGTGAACAATTAACTTGCAGGGTTAGAGGTAGTTAACCCATGACTTTCAATCGAAGCATTCGCAAGGAGAAATGGAGAGAGATATGGGAGAGAAAGAAAGAGATAGTGTTATGGTACCTACCCGTTTGTACCATAATGGATTCTTCTCATGATTATAAAATATCAGGACGATGTCTCAAGTGGGACTATTTACAGAGAAGTTGAGGTGGTCTCTCACTGGGCAGTCAGCCTGACGTGTAATATTTTTACTTGTTTTCGTAAATATATCTCTGTTTCACTAACACCCGAGTTGTGTTTTCTTTCGGACCTATTCTGGTCCACAATTGGAGTAGATAGACTAAACTATCGCCCGGTTCACACACCATCCACGTCTATTGAACAGGTGAAGAGGCTCATCCCTTTCTTTCCTGTTTAGGATGCGGTTTCCGGTTTTCTCTTCTCACTTTTTTTTTCAATTGGAGTAGATAGACTAAACTATCGCCCGGTTCACACTCCACCCACGTCTATTGAACAGGTGAAGAGGTTCATCCCTTTGTTTCCTGTTTAGGATGCGGTTTCCGGTTTTCTCTTTTCCAATCTTTTCACACCTATGTAGCCCCCTGCACATCAGTGGCGTTACCTCCTTGCTCGGGGTGATATGATTAAAAAAAAAATCAAATAGAGAGACAAATTAAGCCAAAATAAAGATATGATAAACGTCGCCATCGTGGACGTGATGCCTGTCATGTATGAGAACGGTCTGATCCAAGTTGGCAGTCGCCTCCGAGTTTGTAATAAAGCGGTGTTCGAGTCTAAGGACGTATTAAATTTTCTGATTTTCTAAACTGCCCATGTTTACAAAATTCCTATTTTTGCTATATATATATATATATATATTACCAGGATATGCGTTGTGGTGCAGTGGATATGGACACGGAACGACAAATCGAGGAGCCAAGTTCGAATTCCTTGCATTCACTTACGCACGAATACCCTTGGGAAAGGTATTAATCCGTCTCTTCCTTCCAGTTATGGGTTAAATAACAGGACAGATTGGGTTCTATAGCCTTGGCTCGCAACCAGTCTACCGCAGAAAGTAATGGCAACCTACTGCGGTATAATCTTCTGCCCAGTCAGTCATGTCTCTTTCGAGAGACATGATCGCTCAAAGCGTGTCTCACGTATGGCACTTAACTGACTGACTGAATAGTTGAAACATGAGTAATGCTAATACCGGGCATAAAGTGGGGGATCAGTTTTATATTGTTATGAAGTAATAAACTAATCTCCCAATAATTACTACTTAATAATATAGTACATATCTTCCCCATCTAGCCATGAGTCAAATAACAAGACAGATTGGGTTCTATAGCCTTGGCTGGAAACCAGTCTACCATAGAAAGTAATGGCAATCTACTGCGGAATAATCTTCTGCCCAGTCAGTCATGTCTCTTTCGAGACATGATCGCCCAAAGCGTGTATCACGTATGGCACTTAACTGACTGGTATATAATTCCGCTCTTCTCTGTTAAATACTTTCGTTTTTATTCCATTTTGCAACGTAGGCTTCCTACATATCTGAATTAATAAATAAAAACCAGTATATGAAAACAGCTTAGACCTTAAAGTGACTTGTAACAAAATGTTCATGTTTAGAACAAAGTATCAGATTATTCTCATGTAAAGAATAGCGAACCTAATCATCCTCTTGTAAAGAATAACAAACTCTCTCGTGAGTGGGTTCGACAATCTTGATAAAATACAGGAAATTTAATACAAACAATTGTTAAATAACAGTCGCATTAGTTTGTACGTTTACAAATTACATATGAGATTTTCTACGTTTTATATACATATATATATATATATATATATATATATATACTAACCTTCTAATCTTTTGAATATATTTTGACTTTATTTGGTCTCTGTTAGACGAGGAACACTTTATTTGCGAACAAGTCAAATTAGAATAATATCTATATATATAAAAGGCAAGATGTGTGTGTGTCTGTCTGTTTGTCTATATGTCCTTTATACCAATCCACAATTTTTATCCGATTCTCACCAAATTTCACACAAATATTCTTTAGGCTTCCGGTCAGATCATAGGCTACTTATTTTTTTCGATTTTCCTCCGATGTCGGAAATCGATACCCCGATATCCTATCGGGTTTGATCAAAATCAGGTTTTCAGCCCTTTTATTTTGGTTTTTGATTCGGGTTTTGCTCTAAGTAGGTGTAATTGTAGTTCTTAGTCTCATCCATGATACCATTAACTCAGAGGACTTATTTAGCCTTCAAAATTCAGTTTGCGACGGAAAATTTATTTGACATCTATAGCGGAAATCAAAATTTGACTTACATCCATTGATTTTTCTTTCAGTTTACGGTTTCGCTTTGCCTGGAAACAACTGTTGCTTTTTAGTCTTTCGTGCCAACGTCCAAAGAGTCTGAGCTCCAGGACCATGGATTAGTTTTAAAGCTTTCATTACACCCGAGCAACGTCGGGCTATACTGCTAGTATATATATATATATATATATATATATATACATATACATACTAGGTGCGATTGGTAAATTGTCGCAATTATTTTACTATTTCAAATATTCTTTAGGCTGAGTCTGTGCTCCAGGACCATGGATTAGTTTTAAAGCTTTCATTACACCCGAGTAACGCCGGTCTATACTGCTAGTCTATGAATAAAATTGACCCACTAGAGACGAATATAGGCTAATTGATCGAGAAATAAATACGTACGTTAGTAAAGGGAGTAATTATAAAAAAGAGAGAGAGAGAGAGAGAGAGAAAGAGAGAGAGTGAGAAAGAGAAGATGAAGATGAAAGGAAGGAAGGAAGGAAGGAAGGAAGGAAGGAAGGAAGGAAGGAAGGTGTGGTTAGATATATATTCACATATACATTCTGTGATAAAAAAAAAACTGATTTTACCTTTGATTTTTTAAGTTTTCAGTGTCAAACTTGCGTTTCGTGTTTTTTTTTCCCTTTCTCTACCAGTGAGCCATTTCTAGATTTACAGTTCGACCTAGAATGATTAATCAAAAGGAAAAGAAAGAAAATGGGTAAAAAGTAATAAAAATAAAAATAAAAATAAAAAAGATAGGAAAAAGAAAGAAGAAAGAGAGAGTTTCTTTATGCCCTGTTATTTCATATTTGAGTAAAATATTGAAAAACACTGCGTGGGAGGAGCTAGAAGTGGTTAATGCGTTAGGGGAGGGTTATTTCATGAGAAATGGCGTGTATTTATGAACTTTGTTTCGTACATGCGACCTCGGAAAAAAGGGTAGAGCTATTTAGGTTATGTTATCAAAGGCATTCGATAAAGAACTTGAAATCTCAGGAAAGCTTGTTCTAAGAAAGCTTGTTCGCAAAGATATTCATGTAATCTTTGGATTGAGAATTAACAATCTTCGAGCGGATAGAGTTATACAAAATTGGCAGGAGGGAGTAACAGTACAAGGATGTGTCATTTAATATGAACACTGGGGTGTTTCAAAGAAGAATTAAATGCCATTTTTATCGCGTTGAAACACCGGTTGTTGTACAATCCCCGACGTTAAGCAACGTCGATGTTTTTAAGAAGAATATGTTGGACTACACAGACATGACAGAATTGAATAGACGCTTACAGAAACCGTTTATTTTATTAACCAAGTAATTATTTTATTAAACAAGTAATTATTTTATTAAACAAGTAATTTATACAAATGAAATAATTATAAATGGTCATAAATTTAATAACTAATACTTGGTTGACATCCCCTTTGCTTTTCTTAATGCAAGGACTCTTCTAGGCATGCTAGCGATGAGTTCACGAATATCATCTTGAGGGATTTCTTGACATGTTTCATGCAATAATCCTAAAGATTCGGACTTAGAAGATGGCTTCCTGTTCTTTTTACGGCGTTTTCGATCTAATATGCTCCAAAGAAGTTTAATAGGTTTAATATCTAGGGACTGACTTGGCCATGGAAGTTTATTGATTCCATTTTGTCTCAACCTCTCTGGTGAATTGTACGATCACTCTATTAACTGTAGAAAGGGGTATTGAAAGATTTTCAGATATTTTTCTTTGACTAAGACCACCTTCATGTTGGCCCACGATACGTCCTCTCTGAAATTCGGATAGATCGGATGCTCCTTTGGTCCGTGGCATGTTCCAGTATTGTTATCTGCAATTTTAATCAAATAATCTGTGTTAATTTATCTTGGTTATTAAAAAAAAAATCAGAAATAAAATTTATCTTGGTGTCTGTTCAATTCTGTTATGTCTGTGTATAGTATTTGCATTATTCGGATTATTGTTCCCATCTTTGTTGCCATTTGTACGACGTTTCGGCCGTTGTACGCTCCGGCCTTCTTCAGGATCTAGGAATTTTGAACCGAACCTTGTATTACAATCACTGGGGTATATAATTCTCACTCCTTGCGTAGTGGTGCCTTATATGGAAGTCATGATTTATCTCCCTCTAATCATGTAAGTTACTTGTTTACCAATGCTGTAGCTTGATATTGAACTCACAGCTCTTTGGGTCAAGTCAAAATAACAGGCTACAATATATGAAAACAGATTAAACCTTAAAGTTACTTGTTCCAAAATGTTTAGAAGAACGAACCGGATTATTCTCATGAAAATAATAACGAATCCAATCATTTTCATAACATGTAGAACATCATATAGAAATCATATCATAATAACATATCTTCATAACATGTTCATCATATAATAATCATATCATAATAACATATCTTCATAACATGTAGAACATCATATAATAATCATATCATAACATATCTTCATAACATGTACTTCATATAATAATCATATCATAATAACATATCTTCATAACATGTTCATCATATAATAATCATATCATAATAACATATCTTCATAACATGTTCATCATATAATAATCATATCATAATAACATATCTTCATAACATGTTCATCATATAATAATCATATCATAATAACATATCTTCATAACATGTTCATCATATAATAATCATATCATAATAACATGTCTTCATAACATGTTCATCATATAATAATCATATAATAATAACATGTCTTCATAACATGTACATCATATAATAATCATATAATAATAACATATCTTCATAACATGTACATCATATAATAATCATATAATAATAACATATCTTCATAACATGTTCATCATATAATAATCATATAATAATAACATATCTTCATAACATGTTCATCATATAATAATCATATAATAATAACATATCTTCATAACATGTTCATCATATAGAAATCATATCATAATAACATATCTTCATAACATGTTCATCATATAATAATCATATAATAATAACATATCTTCATAACATGTTCATTATATAATAATCATATAATAATAACATATCTTCATAACATGTTCATCATATAATAATCATATAATAATAACATATTTTCATAACATGTTCATCATATAATAATCATATAATAATAACATATCTTCATAACATGTTCATCATATAATAATCATATCATAATAACATATCTTCATAACATGTAGAACATCATATAATAATCATATCATAACATATCTTCATAACATGTACTTCATATAATAATCATATCATAATAACATATCTTCATAACATGTTCATCATATAATAATCATATCATAATAACATATCTTCATAACATGTTCATCATATAATAATCATATCATAATAACATATCTTCATAACATGTTCATCATATAATAATCATATAATAATAACATATCTTCATAACATGTTCATCATATAATAATCATATCATAATAACATGTCTTCATAACATGTTCATCATATAATAATCATATAATAATAACATGTCTTCATAACATGTACATCATATAATAATCATATAATAATAACATATCTTCATAACATGTACATCATATAATAATCATATAATAATAACATATCTTCATAACATGTTCATCATATAATAATCATATAATAATAACATATCTTCATAACATGTTCATCATATAATAATCATATAATAATAACATATCTTCATAACATGTTCATCATATAGAAATCATATCATAATAACATATCTTCATAACATGTTCATCATATAATAATCATATAATAATAACATATCTTCATAACATGTTCATTATATAATAATCATATAATAATAACATATCTTCATAACATGTTCATCATATAATAATCATATAATAATAACATATTTTCATAACATGTTCATCATATAATAATCATATAATAATAACATATCTTCATAACATGTTCATCATATAATAATCATATAATAATAACATATCTTCATAACATGTTCATCATATAATAATCATATAATAATAACATATCTTCATAACATGTTCATCATATAGAAATCATATAATAATAACATATCTTCATAACATGTTCATCATATAGAAATCATATAATAATAACATATCTTCATAACATGTTCATCATATAGAAATCATATCATAATAACATATCTTCATAACATGTTCATCATATAGAAATCATATCATAATAACATATCTTCATAACATGTTCATCATATAGAAATCATATCATAATACATATCTTTATAAAATGTTCATCATATAGAAATCATATCATAATAACATATCTTCATAACATGTACATCATATAGAAATCATATCATAATAACATAATAACTTCAATAACATAATAACTTCAATAACATAATAATCATATAATAATAACATATCTTCATAACATGTACATCATCTAATAATCATATAATAATAACATATCTTCATAACATGTACATCATATAATAATCATATCATAATAACATATCTTCATAACATGTACATCATATAATAATCATATCATAATAACATATCTTCATAACATGTACATCATATAATAATCATATAATAATAACATATCTTCATAACATGTTCATCATATAATAATCATATAATAATAACATATCTTCATAACATGTTCATCATATAGAAATCATATCATAATAACATATCTTCATAACATGTTCATCATATAATAATCATATAATAATAACATATCTTCATAACATGTTCATTATATAATAATCATATAATAATAACATATCTTCATAACATGTTCATCATATAATAATCATATAATAATAACATATTTTCATAACATGTTCATCATATAATAATCATATAATAATAACATATCTTCATAACATGTTCATCATATAATAATCATATCATAATAACATATCTTCATAACATGTAGAACATCATATAATAATCATATCATAACATATCTTCATAACATGTACTTCATATAATAATCATATCATAATAACATATCTTCATAACATGTTCATCATATAATAATCATATCATAATAACATATCTTCATAACATGTTCATCATATAATAATCATATCATAATAACATATCTTCATAACATGTTCATCATATAATAATCATATAATAATAACATATCTTCATAACATGTTCATCATATAATAATCATATCATAATAACATGTCTTCATAACATGTTCATCATATAATAATCATATAATAATAACATGTCTTCATAACATGTACATCATATAATAATCATATAATAATAACATATCTTCATAACATGTACATCATATAATAATCATATAATAATAACATATCTTCATAACATGTTCATCATATAATAATCATATAATAATAACATATCTTCATAACATGTTCATCATATAATAATCATATAATAATAACATATCTTCATAACATGTTCATCATATAGAAATCATATCATAATAACATATCTTCATAACATGTTCATCATATAATAATCATATAATAATAACATATCTTCATAACATGTTCATTATATAATAATCATATAATAATAACATATCTTCATAACATGTTCATCATATAATAATCATATAATAATAACATATTTTCATAACATGTTCATCATATAATAATCATATAATAATAACATATCTTCATAACATGTTCATCATATAATAATCATATAATAATAACATATCTTCATAACATGTTCATCATATAATAATCATATAATAATAACATATCTTCATAACATGTTCATCATATAGAAATCATATAATAATAACATATCTTCATAACATGTTCATCATATAGAAATCATATAATAATAACATATCTTCATAACATGTTCATCATATAGAAATCATATCATAATAACATATCTTCATAACATGTTCATCATATAGAAATCATATCATAATAACATATCTTCATAACATGTTCATCATATAGAAATCATATCATAATACATATCTTTATAAAATGTTCATCATATAGAAATCATATCATAATAACATATCTTCATAACATGTACATCATATAGAAATCATATCATAATAACATAATAACTTCAATAACATAATAACTTCAATAACATAATAATCATATAATAATAACATATCTTCATAACATGTACATCATCTAATAATCATATAATAATAACATATCTTCATAACATGTACATCATATAATAATCATATCATAATAACATATCTTCATAACATGTACATCATATAATAATCATATCATAATAACATATCTTCATAACATGTACATCATATAATAATCATATCATAATAACATATCTTCATAACATGTACATCATATAGAAATCATATAATAATAACATAATAACTTCAATAACATAATAACTTCAATAACATAATAATCATATAATAATAACATACCTTCATAACATGTACATCATATAATAATCATATCATAATAACATATCTTCATAACATGTTCATCATATAGAAATCATATAATAAAAACATAATAACTTCAATAACATAATAACTTCAATAACATAATAATCATATAATAATAACATATCTTCATAACATGTACATCATCTAATAATCATATAATAATAACATATCTTCATAACATGTACATCATATAATAATCATATCATAATAACATATCTTCATAACATGTACATCATATAATAATCATATCATAATAACATATCTTCATAACATGTACATCATATAATAATCATATCATAATAACATATCTTCATAACATGTACATCATATAGAAATCATATAATAATAACATAATAACTTCAATAACATAATAACTTCAATAACATAATAATCATATAATAATAACATATCTTCATAACATGTACATCATCTAATAATCATATAATAATAACATAACTTCAATAACATAATAACTCCAATAACATAATAACTTCAATAACATAATAATCATATAATAATAACATACCTTCATAACATGTACATCATATAATAATCATATCATAATAACATATCTTCATAACATGTTCATCATATAATAATCATATCATAATAACATATCTTCATAACATGTACATCATATAATAATCATATCATAATAACATATCTTCATAACATGTACATCATATAGAAATCATATAATAATAACATAATAACTTCAATAACATAATAACTTCAATAACATAATAATCATATAATAATAACATATCTTGATAACATGTACATCATCTAATAATCATATAATAATAACATAACTTCAATAACATAATAACTCCAATAACATAATAATCATATCATAATAACATATCTTCATAACATGTACATCATATAATAATCATCTTCATAACCAACCGAATTATTCTCATAAAAATAATAACTAATTCAATCATCTTCTTGTAAAGAATTGCTAACCTTTCTGTGAGTGGGTTTGGTACAAGTAACTTTAAGTTTTTTTGTTTTTTGTCACTCTCCACCGCTACCAGACCTCCTACAGAAGGTAGCGGAGGAGAGTGACAAAAAAGGACTACAAATAAACTTTAAGAAAACTGAGTGCATGGTCATCAGCAAAATGTACAATCCAAAATGCCAAATAAATGTGGGAGTTACCAGAATCAAGCAAGTACAAAAATTTAAATACCTAGGAAGTGTCCTAACTGGAGGTGGAAAGTGCGACACGGAGATCCGAAGGTGAATTGGCATGGCAAAGGACGCGTTCCAGAAGCAGAGCAAAGTACTAACACACGGAAAAATCTCACTGGAAACAAAGAAAAGAGTGCTGCACTGCTATATGATGTCAGTTCTTCAATACGGCAGTGAATGCTGGGCAATATCATCGAAAATGAGGACAAAACTTGAAGCAGCGGAAATGTTGTTCTACAGAAGGATGCTGCGGATATCGTGGACTGAGCATGCAAGCAACGATGAGGTGTTGGAAAGAATGGCAACAAAAAGGAAGTTGATGCTGAGCATCAGGAAGAGACAACTGAAGTTCCTGAGACATGCAATGAGGAACGAGAGCCTGGAGAACCTGATACTGACTGGTCAGATAGAAGGAAAGAGAAACAGAAGAAGGCAGCGGATAACATATTTGCAGGGCATGATCAGGTGGTTAACGGAACGGGGGTTGACAGGGGTAACGGGAGCAAACATACTAGGAGCCACAAGGGATAGGGAGACGTGGAGAACCATGATCGCCTACGTCCTGAAAGTTTTAAGTTTTAATCTATTTTCATGTACTGTTTTTTATTTATTAATTAAAATATCCACGAAGTTTCAAGATGTATAAATCTATGTTTACGGATGTTGTCAAGCCACAGTAAAACTGTGAGACCTAATTTCCAATCGAGTAGCAAGCTTAAATTCATGTATCGGGGCATCAGAGAAAAACAAATTGTCATAGAAGTTGCCATGAAAGTATTTGTAGAGAAGACAGAGGGAAGCCACGTTATGCCGGTGAGAAAGTGGCTGGAGTCGAGATCCCTGGTTAGAATCGATTACATTGGTCTTTGGATTTTCTTCAAGAACCTCGAAATCTGACGAGCTTGTGTGAAAGGATAGCAGAACGGGGTGTGGAAGGGATGATAAAATAAGAAATATTGGTAAGAGCTACCAAAAAATATGAAGTAAGAGACACGTGATGCAGAAGACCCTTTAATTAATCTGCAGTTTTATTCCGAGACTCGTGCAAATTTAACAACTACGCCAAACACCTGAAGAACATCGAAGAATTTCTTTCTTTTCGACTCGTTGACTACATAAATATGAGACGCGAATGCAGTAGGAATCGGCCTGGAGAAGAAGCCGATAAGCAACATCCGTTTGGCAAAAGCAGCTTCTCTTCAGTATCAACCAAAGAGTTCCTCGTGTGCGTTTTTAATTAAGACCTTTGTCTTGCCACTTGACACAGTTATGGACAGGAAGCAACCGAGGGCATAAACAGGAAGTGAGTAGCCACCATTAAATTTGTTATTCAACAAAACGCCATTCATATCTATGAAGGAACCCTAAGTTTTGAATAACGGTAAGAAGTAATATTTAATATTAAATATGTAATTATTAGACTCCTTAATATGAATTGTACTTACGTATAAGGGCTTTATTTAATCATATATATATATATATATATATATATATATATATATATATATATATATAAACTTATTTATAAATGGAACTTTGTCTCTGTGTGCCTGTGTGTGTATCCGTTACCTATAGACTCCGAAACGGGTGAACCGATTTTCTTGTACTATAAACGGCTGCGAGTGTTTTTAGCTAGGTTTTGTGTCGAGGTACCAACGATAAATATAAAAAATCGATAATCAAAAAAATCGGGATATAGAAGGAGTGGTCCGATTTTAATCAAATTTGATACACTCATAGACAAAGACATAAGAAACGATATTCAGATGTTTCAAGGTTGCAGTTCTTACAATAGTGCAGAAAATCGATAATATATATATATATATATATATATATATATATATATATATATATATATATAAAAGGCAAGATGTTTGTGCGTCTGTCTGTTTATCTGCCTGTATGTCTGTATTTTTTCAGTCCTTTTATTTTAGTTTTGCTTCGGGTTTGGCTCTAAGTAGGTATAATTGTAGTTCTTAGTCTCAACCATGATACCATTTACTCATAGGACTTATTTAGCCTTCAAAATTCAGTTTGCGACGGAAAACTTATTTGACATCTATAGCGGAAATCAAAATTTGACTTACATCCATTCATTTTTCTTTCAATCTACGGTTTCGCTTTGCCTGGAAACAACTATTGCTTTTTAGTCTTTCGTGCCAACGTCCAAAGAGTCTGAGCTCCAGGACTATGGATTAGTTTTAAAGCTTTCATTACACCCGAGCAACGCCGGGCTATACTGCTAGTATATATATATATATATATATATATATATGTATTTGTTGCGATTGGTAAATTGTCGCAATTATTTTATTATTTCAAATATTCTTTAGGCAGAGTCTGAGCTCCAGGACTATGGATTAGTTTTAAAGCTTTCATTACACCCGAGCAACGCCGGGCTATACTGCTAGTTATTTTATAAAAGCAAAATATCCATGTTAATCCATCTCTTTTCCTTTCAGCTATAGGTTGGATAGCACGACAGACTGTGTTCTATCGATTCATTTTACCACGGAAAGTAATGGCAACCTACTGCGGGAAAATTTGCCTAGTCAGTCATGTCTCGAAAAAGACATGATCGCTTAAGCCTGTATCATGTATGGCACTTAGCTGACTGATTATCACCGAGGCTTTGTACATTTCCCAAGTCTTAAGTATCCAATAGAATCCTATCAAAAGCTTTGCGCTAATCTATTCATTCTGTACTGAGATTTTTACTTCTTTTCCAGCAATTTTTTCAAATGTAACCGGGTAGGTCAATCTAGTACGTAGACGTAATCGTCGTATGCAGTATCCTGAGACGTAGGCTTAGTCAGTAGACATAGTAGATCTCTAGATCTCTCTTACTCACTCTCTCTCTAGTGAAAGAGCTCTCTGGATGTCCTTGCCTTCGTCTGTATTTATGGCTGATACCAGCCAATCACATTCAAGTGAGGGGGAACCAAGGTTTATACATATTCATTACACAAACATGACAGAATTGAATAGACAACAAGATAAATTTTATTTATGGCTTTTATTTTAATAACCAAGATAAATTAACATACATTATTCGATTAAAATTGCAGATATACTGGAACATGCCACGGACCAAAGGAGCATCCGATCTATCCGAATTTCAGAAAGGACGTATCGTGGGCCAACATGAAGGTGGTCTTAGTCAAAGAAAAATATCTGAAAATCTTTCAATACCCCTTTCTACAGTTAATAGAGTGATCGTACAATTCACCAGAGAGGTTGAGACAAAATGGAATCAATAAACTTCCATGGCCAAGTCAGTCCCTAGATATTAAACCTATTGAACTTCTTTGGAGCATATTAGATCGAAAACGCCGTAAAAAGAACAGGAAGCCATCTTCTAAGTCCGAATCTTTAGAATTATTGCATGAAACATGTCAAGAAATCCCTCAAGATGATATTGGTGAACTCATCGCTAGCATGCCTAGAAGGGTCCATGCATTAAAAAAAAAGCAAAGGGGATGTCGACCAAGTATTAGTTATTAAATTTATGACCATTTATAATTATTTCATTTGTATAAATTACTTGTTTAATAAAATAATTACTTGTTTAATAAAATAATTACTTGTTTAATAAAATAAACTGTTTCTGTAAGCGTCTATTCAATTCTGTCATGTCTGTGTACATCACTAACCATATCCAAAAATTTAAATGCGACATCAATTGCCATTTTCTGACTGCTTGAATTCCATCCATTTTTCATTCTTTGTTCAACACCGCTTGTACCCTGATTTTTCTCTCACCGTAACTCTCCAAGCACTTTTGGAAACGGTTCCGCCTTGCTTGGGGTGAAATATGAGGGTCATTCAAGAAAATAAGGTGAATTTTTTGGTATAAGAACTTCTAATACAGATAGAAGTTTACTTTTATTTTCAACGTAGTCTCACGGCAGTGTCACACACTTTTCCCATCTGTGCACAAGCTTCTGTATTCTCTCAACGTAAAAATATTTAGACTGATGTCTCAGCCAATCGCCCACATCACTTTTGACTTCATCGTCACTTTCAAACTTCGTGCCCCTCGTGAACGCGCTTAAGGGACCAAAGTGAAAGTCTGAAAAATCAAGGTCTGGGCTGTAAGGGGGATGGGGGAGCAGTTCCCTTCCAAGCTCGTTGATGGTCTGCACCGTTCGGGCTGCTGTGTGAGGCTTTGCAGCTGACCTTCGAGTAGGCAAGGTCATCATAGACAATTTTATGTGTTGTTAGGCTTAAAGTTCTTGCAATGTAATCCACTGTTACCCTTCTGTTAGACTGAATGAGTTCATTGACTGATTCGATCACTTCAGGAGACCTCACTTCTGTAGGCCTTCCAGGCCTGTCTTCATCCTCAACACTACTCCGTCTTTCTTTAAACAATTTAGCCCACTTGTAGACATTTTTTGGCTGAAACATGTGGCACTATACACAGTTGACATTATCTTCCGAATTTCAACTGGTTTGCACCCTTCAGCAACCAAAAACTCGATAACTGAGCTCTGTTCAATCCTGCAGCATGCTTCTTGGTCGGCCATGTTTGTTAATCTCCAAAATTCTCAAAGTTTTTTTTTTTTTCAATTTGCAAAATAATTAAATCCCTTTGAAAAAGAAGTTAAGGAACAAATAAAAAAGTAAGCTTCTATCTGTATTAGAAGTCCTTATACCGAAAAATTCGCCTTATTTATTGAATGATCCTCGTAGAAGTCCGTATACCGAAAAATTCGCCTTATTTATTGAATGACCCTCCTAGAAGTCTTCATACCGAAAAATTGATCTTATTTATTGAATGACACTCGTAGAAATCTTTATACCGAAAAATTCGCCTTATGTATTGAATGACCCTCGTAGAAGTCTTTATACCGAAAAATTCGCCTTATTTATTGAATGACCCTCGTAGAAGTCTTTATACCGAAAAATTCACCTAATTTATTGAATGTCTCTCGTTGAAGTCCTTATACCGAAAAATTCACCTTATTTATTGAATGACCCTCGTAGAAATCCTTATACCGAAAAATTCACTTTATTTATTGAATGACACTCGTAGAAATCCTTATACCGAAAAATTCGCCTTATTTATTGAATGACCCTCGTAGAAGTCTTTATACCGAAAAATTCGCCTTATTTATTGAATGACCCACCTAGAAGTCTTTATACCGAAAAATTCACCTTATTTATTGAATGACCCTCGTAGAAATCCTTATACCGAAAAATTCGCCTTATTTATTGAATGACCCTCCTAGAAGTCTTCATACCGAAAAATTGATCTTATTTATTGAATGACACTCGTAGAAATCTTTATACCGAAAAATTCGCCTTATTTATTGAATGACCCTCGTAGAAGTCTTTATACCGAAAAATTCGCCTTATTTATTGAATGACCCTCCTAGAAGTCTTTGTACCGAAAAATTCACCTTATTTATTGAATGACCCTCGTAGAAATCCTTATACCGAAAAATTCGCCTTATTTATTGAATGACCCTCCTAGAAGTCTTTATACCGAAAAATTCGCCTTATTTATTGAATGACCCTCGTAGAAGTCTTTATACCGAAAAATTCGCCTTATTTATTGAATGACCCTCCTAGAAGTCATCATACCGAAAAATTCACCTTGTTTATTGAATGACCCTCGTAATTATTAATAATAATAATAATAATAATAATAATAATAAATATCCCGTATATACATGCATACATATCAGTTCTTCATTTCCTTTCTTTTATTATACAACCCACCCCCGGGGCCTAATTAAAAGAACACCCTCGCAACCTGTTTTCCTTCTCTTACTTTTTGCGACCGGAACCCCTCAACGATTTTCAAGTCGGTCTGGCGAGAGTACTAGAAATCTGCGACACTCTCATCTTTTGTAATTACCTCTTTTCCACAACATCCGTCAAGTCATAGGGCAGAGGCTAAACGATGAAAAAGAAACACACACTGACGTGCCTATGGGAAGGAATGCACGCACACAACCTCATCTGTAGTTCTCCCACTAGAAACGCGAACATTCGCATCGAGACGAATTAACACCCATTGGTAGATGATTGCCCTGCTTTCATCAAGCACTTTCTAGCATTTCCATCATCCTCTTGTACTCGGTCTGATTTTCAAAATATATTTGGCTGAACTTTGACTGGTTTCTCCGAGGTGACGCAGGTTCTAATCCTTCCTGGGGACGTATATTTTTCTCACAAGATCTAAAATATACAGTCCGGTATATATAAACAAATAAATATACGACTTAATAATAAAACGTAACAAATATTAAAAATAACGTTTACATGAAAATATTCTTTACATATATATATATATATATATATATATATATATATATATATATATATAAACTTATTTATAAATGGAACTTTGTGTGTGTGTGTGTGTGTGTGTGTGTGTGTGTGTGTGTGTGTCCGTTACCTATAGACTCCGAAACGGCTGACACCGATTTCCTTGAAAATTTACACAGTTGTACTATAAGCATCTGCGAGTGTTCTTAGCTAGGTTTTGTGTCGAGTTACACCAGATAAATATCGAAAATCGATAATCGAAAAAATCGGGTTTTAGAAGGAGTGGTCCGATTTTAATCAAATTTGATACACTCATAGACAAAGACATAAGAAACGATATTCAGAAGTTTCAAGGTTGCAGTTCTTACAATAGTGCAGAAAATCGATAATATATATATATAAAAGGCAAGATACCGGGTCTGATCAAAATCAATTTTTCAGCCCTTTTATTTTAGTTTTTGCTTCTGGTTTAGCTCTAACTAGGTATAATTGTAGTTCTTAGTCTCAGCCATGATACCATTTACTCAGAGGACTTATTTAGCCTTCAAAATTCAGTTTACGGCGAAAGAAAATTATTTGATATCGATACCAGGAAATCAAAATTTGACTTGCATCCATTCATTTTTCTTTCAGTCTACGATTTCGCTTTTACTGGAAACAACTGTTGCTTTTTAGTCTTTCGTGCCAAAGTCACAAGAGTCTGAGCTCCAGGACGATGGATTAGTTTTAAAGCTTTCATTACACCCGAGCAACGCCGGGCTATACTGCTAGTATATATATATATATATATATATATTCTGAACATATATTGTTAAATATAACAGACAATGAATGTCTATTATGTTTAATCATAAACAGTTCTAAACATCGTATTTTAGCTTTAATTTCAGGTGAAAATAAAGACAAAAATTGTCCAACATTTAGATATTTTTTATTATGCTGGTTCTAATCTTTCGGCTCACATGAGCCATCTTCAGAGAGGTTACAAGGACGTTAACATAATGACATCTACCATCAAAAATGGCTTTATCTTGTGTTGACATAAAATATCTCTGAAGATGGCTCGTGTGAGCCGAAAGATTAGAACCAGCATAGTTTAGAACCTTCATAATAAAACAAATATCCAAATGTTGGAAAATAGAAGGCCTCTCAATCGAATTACAGACACGGTCAACCCGCGAAGCTTAGAATAAAGGCTCTTATTCGTATTCAAAACACAAAAACATATTAAATTGTCAAAAATCAAGAGAAATTAAGAACACCTACCACCTACTCTGAAAATAGCTAAAGAAGGCTCCGAAAGCGATTGTAACAATAGACAATACGGACATTTTGTTATTTCATTACTACCATCAAACGAAAACAAATGTAAGAATCCTGTAAAAGTACGTAAAAAAATGAATTAAAGGTTCCTTGTTTGTCATATGCAAAGAAACATGTTTAAAAGAAAGGCTGCTGCTCCAAATATATATATATATATATATATATATATATATATATATATATATATATGTCTACAAGTGGGCTAAATAAAGAAGGCCGGAGCAGTGTTGAGGATGAAGACAGGCTTGGGAGGCCTACAGAAGTGAGATCTCCTGAAGTGATCGAATCAGTCAATGACCTCATTCAGTCTGAGAGAAAGGTGACAGTGGATGACATTGCAAAGACTTTGAGCCTATCTGTTGGGACAGCACTCAAAATTGTCCTTGCCTACTCGAAGATCAGCTGCAAGGCCTCACACAGTAGCCCAAACGGTGCAGACTATCAACGAGCTGGGCTGGGAACTGTTCTCTCTCTCTCTCTCTCTCTCTCTATATATATATATATATATATATATATATATATATATATATATATATAAATAACAGAAGAAGAAGCAAAAAACTTCCGGTTACCTTTAGCAGTTTACTATAGTAACAGTATTTAACAATAATAAGATATTCGCAGATTTTGTCTATAGTAAAATAATATCAATGTTTACCACAGTAACATATTAGCAGTGTACCTATAGTAAATATTAGTGTTTTAAACTATTAGCAGTATTGCTATAGTGAAATATTAGCTGTATTTGCTGTAATAACACTGTAAAACGATGGGACCTTACCGCTAATCCTGTACAGCGATTAAATTCTAGGTGCCATAGAGGAAACTTCATTACAACATTTACTATGAAAGTATTTATAGAAAAAGCAGATGAAAGCTCCGTTACGGTAGTAGGAAAGGGACTGAATCTGAGATGCCAGTTCAGGACCAATAACATTGCAGATTCTTCTTTGGATTTTGCCCTGAATTTTTCGATACATGACAGAAACAGAAGATCAGATATGGTAGCAATAAAAGCATTGCTAATGTTTCGCTCTAGTAATTTCTGCCATAGAAACACGTCGTGAATGTTTTTACTATTTAAATGCATTGTAAATAGGGATGACAATGATTATTGATGGCCAGGAATTCATTGCAAGTAGGACTTAGTAAATATATGAACGATTGTATGTGATCTTAGCAGAAACGTCGGATGGACCCCTCCAAAGCGACACAGTAATTTACTCTCAGCCTGTTCTGAATACGCCACTGAAACGGAAAATCGTTAACTGTGCCATTTTCAACCATCTATCCGGTTATTTGTTAACATCGATTCTTCATAACCATCAATTGGCGTTACAAAGATGAAATTGCCAACCTCATTACTTTATTTATCCACTTTGGTTTCGTATTTTTTAAATGTATTTTTTTAGAGAATATTGAAGCAGAACAAAGTAGCCGTGCTTTGTGATGATATTGAGCAAGCGAAGAACCGGATGTTTGCCCTCAGAGCTCCAAATAGCAAATGACCAAAATTGGTCTTTGCGCATCTGGGCTCCACGTAGAAGTTCCGGTGGAAAACCAAAAATAAATAAATATCAAATTCCTTTTACGGACCCTTTTCGCGAGCCGATGGTGAATTTTGTATATCATCCAATGGGAAGCCCAGAATTAAATCCTGGTGTGAAGTCCCAAATGACTTGTACGGATCCCCGAAAAAGAAATAAAAGGACGACATAAGAAAACAATCGACAGTTGAGAAAATACGAGCACAATTAACACGTCCCTTGACAGACGTCAAGCGATCGTATTATAGTTGCCTCTCCTTTCTCTCTCATCTTCTTCTTCTTCATTGTTCACTTAGTCACGTAATAACTGACCGGTACCCGAAGGACCGAGCGAAGACTTCAAAGACACTCCTAACAAACGAACGCACACTCTTTTTGGCAGTTACTGCTATGGACATTTTTAACGATCTTTGTACTAACCAAAAGACATTACTTTTATTTGTAAAAAACTTTAATTGATATATATATATATATATATATATATATATATATATATATATATATATTATTGAAATACTTTAATCCAAACGGAAAAGTAGGAAGGTAAATCCCCAAAACTTGATCCTAATTAATATTAAATTTTAATATTAAAAAATGATACAGGTGGAGAGCTCAATGTAATTAAAATTACAGAGCTAATATAAAATAAAATAAATTTTCAATATTCAAATTTCTCAAATCTTAACCGTCATTTTTATTTATTTTTTTATTTCTCTTTTTTGTTTTTATTTTTATTTTTTATTCTCTGTTTCTTTATTCTTATTTTTATTTCCATTTTGAAATATGTACCGTTGCTGAGGAGATGTGAAACCCCTTTAGGGATTTCATGTTGAAATGTTCATTCAACAATTTTGAATATTGAATATTTATTTTATTTTATTTTATATATATATATATATATATATATATATATACAAATGTTGTTTCTATACACAATATGATTTTCTTGTTTTATAGCCCTCTTATAGTGGGCTATCTACTAACAAGGCCAAATTCAGTTAATCTGTTTCAACACACAAATACACTTCACCATTCACGGATAAGCCACTATAGCTTCACTGGTTTTCTCTAATTTTTTACCCGTCACTATTTTATTACTTATTTTCATCACATATATTTCGCTGGGTTGAAACCGCGGATAATATTTTATCTATCTATCTATCTATCTATCTATCTATCTATCTATCTATCTATCTATCTATATATATATATATGTATGTATATATATATATATAAAATATTAATAAAAAGTTTTGAATTTAAAAATGTACTTTTTTTGGACAGTATTTGTTTTTTTTCTATTATTGTATTTTATATTTCAGACCGCCCTCGGTCCTTCATCAGAAACGAGTGATTTTTAAATTTGAATTAGAAACGTATTTCACGATAGCGTCCGAATATTATTTTTGTTTACATCACGTGGTGTGTTTGTTCACAACATGCGGCATGTCCGTAGAGAAAGTCTGTTTGTTTTAGATAAAAATTTCTTGGAATATCTGAGAAAAAAAAAAAAATTTTTTAGCTATTGAAATATTTGTAAAGATCCAACACACCTAAGTCCCTATTTAACCCTAGCTTGTGTGTATTTAATTTTAAAATCCAGTATTTTTCTTTCTTTCTGCGTGTGTATGTAGAACTAAAATTGGAGTCTATTAGTAAACATTTGCAATTTTCTAAAGTATGATCAGGTTGATTAAAATGGGCTGCAATTGGGGAGTATACATTTTTTTGTCGTATATTTAGTTTGTGATTATTGAAGCGAAATCTAAAGCTATTACCGGATTCGCAGATATATCCACTGCTGGGGCAAATTGAGCAGAAGAGAAAGTATATGATGTTTTTGCTGTCACAAGTAAGGTTTGGTGGGTGTAATTTTATTTTGGTGTTGGGTACAGAGAATGTTTTGTCTGTTATTAAATGTTTACAAATTAAACAACGAGGCTTCCCACATTTTAAATTCCCTGATAGGTTTGTATTATATATATATATATATATATATATATATAGATAGATAGATAGATAGATAGATAGATAGATAGATAGATAGATATAAATGTTGTTTCTATACACAATATGATTTTCTTGTTTTATACCCCTCTTATAGTGGGCTATCTCCTAACAAGGCCAAATTCAGTTAATCTATTTCGACACACAAATACACTTCACCATTCACGGATAAACCCACGATAGCTTCACTGGTTTTCTCTAATCTTTTACTCGTCTCTATTTTATTACTCATTTTTATCTCAAATATTTCGCTGGGTTGAAACAGCGGCTAATATTTTAACATTATTCCCATGGAGACGCGACACAGCATATGGGGAGCACAAAGGCGAGCGACCAATACGCTAAAGAGCCATCCGATTCAAATAGGAACAGTGAAGCTGAGCAGAGTATTAAGAGACAGGAAAATTTCACTAGAAACAAAGAAGAGAGTACTGGATTGTTATGTGATGTCGGTTCTTCAATATGGCAGTGAATGCTGGACAATATCATCAAAAGATGAAGGAAAAACTTGAAATGACTGAAATGTGGTTCTAAAGAAACATACTGGATATAAAGTGGGGGATTTGTTCCATATTACAATCAATATATAAACTGATCCCTCACTTTATGACCACAGCAGTTTCTCTACATTTATATTCCTGAGATCCAAAAGCACAAAGTTGCATTCCAGGAGCTGATTGAAGTATAAAGAAACAGGACAATTTCACTAGAAACAAAGAAGAGAGTACTGGATTGCTATGTGATGTCTGTCCATTAATATGGCAGTGAATGTTGGACAATATCATCAAAAATGAATGAAAAACTTGAAGCAACTGAAATATGGTTCTACAGAAGGTTGCAGCGAATAACATGGATCGATCATGTGAGCAATGATGAGGTTTTAGAAATTTGATGGAAACGAAAATGAAATTAATACTGAAGATACAGATGAAGTTCTTGGGACGTGTAATGTGGAAGGAAGGCTTAGAGAACCTGATACTCATAAGTCAGATAGAGAGAAAAAGAAACGGGGAAAGCAGCGAATATTTGGAAGGTCTGAGCAGGTGGGTGGCAGAGAGCTGTCAGTTTCAACTACAGCTGATTACTGGCTGTTGCTATCTAAGAATTCTACATGCTCAAGTGCATTCAGTTATTTAGAAGAAACCGGAAGCCCAATTCTAAAACAGGAAGCTAGAAATATACCTCTACTCCTATCCAGAAGACCCGGGATAGGTACGAACCGGCCGACAGGCGAGCCTATCTAATCTGGTTGATATAAAAAAAAAAAAGACAGACTTGAATATTAGAACAGAGGCTATCCCCGCATTGTCGAAACGCCAACAAACCCTGGTGATATCATTGGAGGCGTCATTGATTTGTGGTAAGAGTACTTTGGCCTCGTATCTATTCTTGAAATCAGGGTAAATCATTATCAGCATTAATCTTCGTATTTTGGCACTGAAATTCTGCATAATCAAAAACTAGTCGAAATTTGCTGTTTGTTAACAATTTTCTGCCATGTATGTTAAACTGCCAAGAATATACAGATAATCTCTGAGTAAGCAGATTCCGACATAAATTTGCATAAATTTACGCTGGAAAAACACATACACGCAAGATTTTATATATTTATTAATATAATTTCTTTTTTCGGCGAAACAAACACAATTTTTTATTTGATTCTCGAAAATAATATTTAACTTTTGGATAATTTTTTTTTATGTGCCGTGTTTTTTTTAGGACGTAGGCGATCATAGATTTCCACTTATCCCTTTTCGGTGTTAATATTTTTCCTCTTGCCAAACCTCAATCCGCTATCCACTTGCTCAACCCCATCAAGTAGTACTCGCGCTGCTATCCTGTTTCTCTTTCCTTCTATCTGTCCTGTGAGTATAAGATTCTCCAAGCCCTCAATTCACATGTTGGGAAAAATTGACACCCAAACAACATCTGATAAGAACTTTGCTGGAAACTCACTGTTGTTGTAGTTGTCGCTGTATTAATTCATAAAGAGGCTATCATATACAAATCTCTATATCAGACTAATAGTGAGTAACTTATTTAGAAAATTTAAAATAAATAATTCTTACTTACGCGTTTCGTACTTGGAAAGTGGGCTGACCTGAAGCAGACGACCACCACAATTAATTTCGTTGTTTTTCATTATTTTTTTTTATTTTTTCAGCGCAGTCCTAACGATTACCCCCTTAGCTTTCCGATTGACAAAAAAAAAAAAATTGAAAAATTTCAATATTTAAACATTTTCTGGGGTGGGGGATAATTTTCTCATACCACGTCATAGTAAATCGAGCCTCCATTTTGAAACCAGTCACCGGTACGACATTATCGCCAACTGTAAATTTGTTCATTATCAAATTTTTTGGACTTTTTTCAGTGCAATATTATCTTTTACACCTTAAACTTTACGAATGACAAAAAAATTTTCAAAAATTTTAATATTTAAACAATTTTCTGGTGGGGGGGGGGCAGTTTCTCATACAACCTTATAGTGGATTGAAAATGGAGGATCGATTTACTTTAACGTAACGTTGTATGAAAAACTGACTTCCCCACACATTTGTTTTAATACTGTTATTTTTCAAAGGTTTTTTTTTTTTTTTTTGATAATCGGAAAGTTTAAATAAAAATCGATAGAACTGCACTGAAAAAAGTGAAAAAAAAAAAAAAGAAAAACAACGAAACTAACAAAAACAAACGACCCCAACACGACTGGATTGAAAATGGAGGATCGATTTACTTTAACGTTGTATGAGAAATTGACCCCACCCCATCAAATCTGTTTAAATATTGTCATTTTTCAAATTTCTTTTTTGATAATCAGAAAGTTTAAGTAACAAAAGATGGAACTGCCCCGAAAAAAGTAAAAAAGAAAAAAAAAAGAAGAAAAACAACGAAATTAAACGTGGCGGTAGTCTGCTTCAGGTCCGCTGGAAAGTGGTTACCCAGACTAATAATAGTTTTATCGACACACCTAGTTTGAAAAAAACACACAAAAAAAAACACGTGAGAATTTTGTTTACAATGAGGTTCACCCTGTACAAAACCGACTTGGCAGAAGAGGGCTACAAAGTAAGAAACACCAACCTTAGGAAATAATTTCACCACGTCACAAGGGGTCACCGGAAGTGAAAAAGAAGGTCATACAAGAAACCGAAACCTCAATCCTAACATAAAAACGAGGGATAAACATTTACAGTCAGTCAGTTAAGTGCCATACGCGATACACGCTTGGGCGATCATGTCTCGAAAGAGAGAGAGATGACTGACTGGGCAGAAGATTGTCCCGCAGTAGGTCGCCATTAGCTTTCTGCGGTAGATCTGGTTGCCAACCAAAGCTATAGAACCCAATCTGTTATGTTATTTTGACTGATAGCTAGAGGGGGAAGAGATGTATTATATTATTAAGTAGTATTTAGTGGGGGATCAGTTTATTACTTCATAACAATAGAAAACTGATCCCCCACTTAATGACCAGTAGAAGCCTTAATCATCTTTCCAACTATTATATTCAGTCAGTCAATTAAGTGCCATACGTGAAACACGCTTGAGCGATCATGTCTCGAAAGAGACATGACTGACTGGGCAGAAGATTATCCCGCAGTAGGTTGCCATTGCTTTCTGCGGTAGACTGGTTGCCGACCAAGGCTATAGAACCCAATCTGTCCTGCTATTTAACCCATAACTGGAAGGAAGCAGACGGATTAATACCTTTCCCAAGGGTATTTGCGCGTAAGTGAAAACAATGGATTCAACTGGAATTCGAACTCGGCTCCCCGGCTTCTCGTTCCGAGCCGATATCCACTGGACCACAACGCACATGGGAGAAGTATGAACCGGACGACAGGCAAACATATAAAATCCTTTTGACAATAATTTGCTTAAACAGTTTAATCGTTACTGTGTACCCAACAATTATTACAAAATTTCGGTGGGAAGGAATATATCTCTATTAATATGGGAAATAGGAAGGGCGTTGTAGTGCAGTGGATATCGGCCGGAATGAGAAATCGGGGAGCCGAGTTCGAATTCCAGTTGAATTCATTGCATTCACTTCCGCGTAATTAACCTTGGGAAAGATATGAATCCGTACCTTCCCTCCAGCTATGGGTTAAATAACAGGACAGATGAGGTTTTATAGCCTTGGTTGGCAACCAGGCTACCGTAGAAAATAACGGTAACCTACTGCAGGAAAATATTCTGCCCAGACAGTCATATCTCTTTCGAGACATGAGCTCCCAAAGCGTGTTTCACGTATGGCACTTAACTGAATAGTTGGAAACATGATTAAAGTTTCTACTGGGTATAAAGTAGGGGATCAGTTTTATATTGTTATGAAGTAATAAACTGATCTCCCACTAATTCATCATACCCAGATGGTGCATAGGGCAGCAATTTTTTGTCGCTGTTTCTGTAACAAACTGTTTTTTTACGGACCATTCTTGGTCCTTACGTTTACAGCACCTGGTATTCCCAAATGGTCACCCGTTTGAGTACTGACCAGGATCGATGTCGCTTAACTTCCATGATCAGACGGGAACCGGTGTATTCAATACGATGTAGCCGTAGCCGTAGTCCACCTCCACTAATTACAACTTAATAATATAATACATCTCTTCTCCCTTCAGCTATGAGTCAAATAACTGGACAGATTAGGTTCTATAACCTTGACTGGCAACCATTCTACCGCTGAAAGCAATGGCAACCTACTGCGGGGTAATCTTCTGCCCAGTCAGTCATGTCTCTTTCGAGATATGATCGCTCAAGCGTGCATCACGTATGACACTTAACAGACTGACAGATATGTAGTAAAAAAGACAATCAACATTGTGGCTTTTATTGCCTTCCATACATTTATCCGATTATCTGGAATAACAAGAAAGCGTACTAGTTATTTGTGTCTTCATGAAAGCAAATCGATTGCAATCTATGCCGCATCTAGTACACCAAATAAAAACAGTGGCAATAATAATTGTATTCATTCCCGGTTTCTAAAATATAATCATTGCAATCCCGTCTACGTTCGTTACCTACACAATGATGTCGTTAATATATTTCCGCATTTAATGTATTATTTTTTCTTTCTTGATTGCTTTTATTTTTTCTTTCACTCATCCATGAGGGGGGGGGGTTATTTCTCACTTTGTTGACTTCTTTTTTTTATATAGCTTTCTTTCGGCACCTTGACGAGGCGTAATGGTTAGCAGGCTTGTCTCATTTGAATCAGGACGAGTTCTAGCATTACTGGGGTGCCCCACAGGTTTGGCTTTATGGCACATCTGAGCATCGCTTAGAAGATCAATCAGTTAAGTGCCATACGTGATACACGCTTGGGCGATCATGTCTCGAAAGAGACATGACTGACTGGGTAGAAGATTATCCCGCAGTAGGTTGCCATTGCTTTCTGCGGTAGACTGGTTGCCGACCAAGGCTATAGAACCCAATCTGCCCTGTTATTTGATTCATGGCTAGATGGGGAAGATATGTACTATATTATTAAGTAGTATTTAGTGGGGGATCAGTTTATTACTTCATAACAATAGAAAACTGATCCCCCACTTTATGACCAGTAGAAGCCTCAATCATCTTTCCAACTATTATATTCCGTCAATCAGTTAAGTGCCATACGTGATAAATGCTTTTGGCGATCATGTGTTGAAAGAGACATGACTGACTAGACAGAAGATTATCCCGCAGCAGGTTGCCATTGCTTTCTGCGGTAGACAAGTTGCCGACCAAGGCTATAGAACCCAATCTGTCCTGCTATTTAACCCATAACTGGAAGGAAGAGACGGATTAATACCTTTCCCAAGGGTATTTGCGCGTAAGTGAATACAATGGATTCAACTGGAATTCGAACTCGGCTCCCCGGTTTCTTGTTCCGAGCCGATATTCACTGTACCACAACGCACATTTTTTCTTTTAAAAACTGTCTTCATGATAGCTTTATTTCTTGACTAAATGATGTTTTTTTTTCTTTCTGTCTTTCTTTAACTTTGTGTCTGTCTGTCTCCTTTCACACTTGAGGTCATTTTGGACATCAGCTGAAATGTTGACCTTGTCGGACTGACCAAGCTTCACCAGGGAGGAAAGTGTAAATGGTTGTGTCGTCAGCGTAGATGCCACGATGAGAACTAATGTCATCATGAAAATTGTTGATGAAAATTTAAAAAAAAAAAACAGCGTAGGACCAAGGATTGAACCCTATGGGACACCCGTGTTAGTATGAAAGGATCTAGCCAAGTCAGTTCAGTTAAAGTGCCATACATGATACACGCTTAGGCGATCATGTCTCGAAAGAGACATGACTGACTGGGCAGAAGATTATCCCGCAGTAGGTTGCCATTGCTTTCTGCGGTAGACTGGTTGCCAATCAAGGCTATAGAACCCAATCTGTCCTGCTATTTAACCCATAACTGGAAGGAAGAGACGGATTAATACCTTTCCCAAGGGTATTTGCGCGTAAGTGAATACAATGGATTCAACTGGAATTCAAACTCGGCTCCCCGGTTTCTCGTTCCGAGCCGATATCCACTGTACCACAACGCACATCCCATCCCATATCTAGCCAAGTAGCCGATCAAAATAGATTTTATTTCAAGATTTGATAGGAAGGACTAGATCAGCTCAAAAATGTGTCCAGAGACATCGTAATTTCTAAGCTTGTGGAGAAGACCTGTCAAAGACTTTCAGGATGTCCAATGCTAAAATCAGGGTTTCACCGTTTTTATCTAGAGCATGATAGACTCTTTCCGTAATTATTGTCAGTACATTGTCACATACCTGCCCCGACAATAACCATCAAGATGTTTATATGTCGATTCGGGTATATTGCATTTTCACATCTATAGACAGATACTGGTTATCTGTCCCAGATCATGACAAAGTAAATTAAAAAAATTAAAAAAATAAGATTACTGTTCGATTCGTAATCGAATGGCAATCTTTTCCCAGGTCTGCTTCGATATTCAACACGGGCGCTGACAACAAATCAAGGATGAACGTCGAAACAATGTAATTTTTATGTAAAATTTTAATGAATAAAAGTTAAAAAAAAATTTAAGTATGAATTAGAATGTCCAATGAGCTGAACCTCAAAATTACTTTCGGATACCTAACGTGGTCGAAATATCAAATTGCAATACACAAAAGCAAAAATGAACAAATACAGGCGATTACGAATGCAACATATTAACGTACAATAAAATGGGAGGAAATCATATTATTTGAACACGTGTTATAGTGTATGTAGTAACATAATATTCATGGAAGTGTATGCGTGTTCTAACGTGGGTCTAATAACTCGATAACGTATCTTTGTATCAGTTCCTTCTTTCTTTCTTTTACTGTCTCTTGTTCTCTTTTTTTTCTTCCTCTTCTTTCTTTATACACTTGAAATGTAGGTAGTTACAATTGCCTGTATATCTTTCAGTTGATTATTATATTTTCAGCACACAGCTATTCTGAAATGTTTGCACATTTCTTTATTCTTTTCTTAAATTGGCGTCATCTTTTCTGCACACAAATAATTTGGTTTTCTTTTATCTTTCACGTAACTTCTTTTATCTGGTGTCTTCTCTGCGTCGTTATCTCTCTTTCTCTTCTCTTCTCTTCTCTTCTCTTGATGGATTACTCGGCTTCGCTTTCTTTCTCCTTTGAATAAATTGAACCCAGCGTACGAATTACATTACAACTTCTGTCAACTTCGTAGCCATCTCTTTCTTTCTTTCTTTCAACAAGTATGAATCAATAGTAATATAACTTCTTTCCGTCTTCGTTGTCATATTTCTTTCTTTGTTGATACACGGTACAGCTCCGATTTTTTTTTCTTGTTGTAACTGATAAGAATTTATACACTCGGTATTTTTTCTTATCCGGAGTTGCTTAAGATGAAATGGGTTCATTCACGCTATTTTCTCAAAATGCGTTTTCCCTTCCTCTATCGTTCATTAGTGTTCAGCAAATCTGACTTGTCTTGTCAAGACTCAATCAGCAAATGACTAAAATTTTACTTTGGTTTCGCTTCCCACGTGGTTTCTTTTGCCGCAAATTTTAACTTACGCTGGTTCCACGACCTGCAACCGACTTCCATGTCTGGTTTATTTCCTGTCTGGCTTTTATCTGGGTCAACTATCCTTGACCTGCTATTCCAAAGTCCTTGTCTTTCACGTGATCGACTCCTTGTTACTACGCAAAGACTATTTTCATATGCGTAGGTGTGTGTGTGTGTGTGTGTGTGTGTGTGTGTGTGTGTGTGCTGCTATCTTCGTTTTTAAATGCCCTGTCCCTTCAGGACGTAGGCGATCATGGTTTTCCACGTTTCCCTATCTCTGGTGGCTCTGAGCATGCCTTCTCCTGTTACACCATGTAATCCTCGTTCCGTCATCCACCTGATTAGGTCCTTCAAATATGTTATCCGTTGCTTTCCCCTGTCTCTTTTCCCTTCTATCTGACCTGTTAGTATCAGATTCTCCAAGCCCTCCTTCCTCAATACGTGACCCAGGAACTTCAGCTGTCTCTTCCTGATGCTCAGTATTAATTTCCTTTTCGTTTCCATCATTTCCAAGACCTCATTATTGCTCACATGCTCAATCCATGATATTCGCAGCATCCTTCTGTAGAACCACATTTCAGGCGGCTTCAAGTTTCTTCCTCGTCTTCTTCTTTTATGTGCCCCGTTCTTTCAGGATGTAAGCGATCATGGCTCTCCACATCTCCCTATCCCTCGTGGCTCTTAGCACGCCTTCTCTTGTTACACCATGCAACCCTCATTCCATCATCCACCTGATCAGGTCCTTCAAATATGTTATCCGTTGCTTTCCCCTGTCTCTTTTTCTCTCTATCTGGCCTGTTAGTATCAGGCTCTCCCAACCCTCCTTCCTCATTGCGTGTCCCAGAAACTTTAGTTGTCTCTTCCTGATGCTCAGTATTAACTTCCTTTTCGTTTCCATCATTTCCAAGACCTCATCATTGCTCACATGCTCAATCCATGATATTCGCAGCATCCTTCTGTAGAACCATATTTCAGTTGCTTCAAGATTTTCCTTCATCTTTGATTATATTGTCCAGTATTCATTGCCATATTGAAGGACGGACAGCAATCCAGTACTCTCTTCCTAGTTTCTAGTGAAATTGTCTTGTTTCATAATACCTTACTCAACTTCCTTCGCCATGCCAATTCGCCTTCGGATCTTTGTGTCGCACTTTCTGTCTTCTGCTAGAACACTTCCTAGGTATTTAAACTTTTGTATTTTAGTATCCCCGACCTGTATTTGGCATATTGGGATGCCCTTTTTACTGATGACCATGCATTCGGTTTTCTTGCAGTTTATTTGTAGTCCTTTCTTGTCACTTTCTTCAGCTACCTTCTGTAGGATGTCTTGTAGTTTTCTTTCTGTGTCTGCTGTTAATTTGGTGTAAACGTTCATGTTACCAGGACAGAAGGAGATATTTGAATAATTGTTTGGCTACAATTCACAGCCAAACAATTGAAACAGGCTCCAGCGTAGATGCGTTTCAAATCATTTTAATCTTAACCAACTCATGTCGAGGCTTCTTTGTTTCTAGCAAAATTGTCCTGTTTCTTAATACTTTACTCAACTTCTGGAATGCTTCCTTCGCCATGCCAATTCGCCTTCGGATCTCTGTGTCGCACTTTCTGTCTTCTGTTATAACACTTCCCAGGTATTTAACTTTTTGTACCTGCTTGATTCTAGTATCCCCGACCTGTATTTGGCATATTGGGCTGCCTTTTTTACTGATGACCATGCATTCGGTTTTCATGTAGTTTATTTCTGGGCCTTTCCTGTTGCATTCTTCAGCTACCTTCTGTAGGAGGTCTTTTAGTTTCCTTTTCGTGTCTGCTATCAGCACTGTATCATCTACGTACCTTAGGTTGTTTAAATTGTGGCCTCTGATTCCGAATCCAGGCGTAGCATCTAGAGTCCTGAAAATATTCTTGCTGTACAAGTTGAACAGATCCGGTGAAAAGACATATTCTTGTCTTATGGACACATAATTCCGTTTTATCTTCAGAGGATGTAAACACTGATTAAAGCGGGGGATAGAGAATTTGCACAGATTTAATAACCTATTAAAGAGCCGCCATTAATCACAAGAGCCAACGTTGTTAGAAGCTATGCGGCAAACAAAGACTTTGCCTCGTCGAGGACTCGCTTACATTTATTACGAGCAGCAACGAATAGGAACCTGTTACGATGAGAGCTGTCACACTTGCATAGTCGAAAATAGTAGTTCCTGTGGGCTATAGCAGGTAAGAAATATTAAGGTTCCCCTGGTATTTCTGAGAATGGATGAAAGAGTTCATGCCGATTTTAACCCAAGAAGAAACCTTAGTGGCACAATTTTCAATTGAATGGTTAAAGATATCAGGTCATTGGTCGTCACGACGAAAACCAGCATGCTGATAACGGAAAGAGATCTTATTGATAGGGCGTCCTGTTTAATAGATGACCGGAACGAAATACCGTTAGCAACCAGAGAGTGGCTAGAGTTACCCTAAGGCAGTATTGCAAAGCTTGACAAGAGTGAGGAGAGAAGGTAAGAAAAAAAAAAAAAAAAAAAACACTACAAGCCTTTTGTTGGGTTTGCTAGGGAAACAAGTAGGGAATTCCACGATTTAAGTTTAAGTCTGAATATTGGCAACATAAAAACCTTTAGAATGTTCCAGCAACGTCTCATAATTCTACTATAAAATGTATTTAATTTATTGGTTTGAGTATGTTTAATAGATACTCGTATTTGAGTAGATAGTCTCTTTTTAATTAAACAGTATATTTATACATTGTTGTGGAGTTGTTATGGCGAAATCTTCGTCACCAAGGTATTGTGGCCTGTTTGGGACAGGAAGAAAGATAGGGAAAACAAGAAGGTAGTTTCAAACTGTGTATTAGAATGACAAGAACATATATCTAGACTTATTTATAAATGGAACTTTGTGTGTGTGTGTCCGTTACCTATAGACTCCGAAACGGCTGAACCTATTTTCTTGAAAATTTACACAGTTGTACTATAAGCATCTGCGAGTGTTCTTAGCTGGGTTTTGTGTCGAGGTACCCCCGATAAATATAAAAAATCGAAAATCGAAAAAATCGGGTTATAGAAGGAGTGGTCCGATTTTAATCAAATTTGATACACTCATAGACAAAGACATAAGAAACGATATTGAGAAGTTTCAAGGTTGCAGTTCTTACAATAGTGCAGAAAATTCATAATATATATATAAAAGGCAAGATGTTTGTGTGTGTGTTTATTTACCTGTATGTCTTTATTTTTTTCAGCCCTTTTCTTTTAGTTTTTGCTTCGGGTTTGGCTCTAAGTAGGTATAATTGTAGTTTTTAGTCTCAGCCATGATACCATTTACTCAGAGGACTTATTTAGCCTTCAAAATTCAGTTTACGACGAAAAAAACTTATTTGAGATCGATACCAGGAAATCAAAATTTGACTTACATCCATTCATTTTTCTTTCAGTCTACGGTTTCGCTTTAAACTGGAAACTGGAAACTTTAAACTGGAAACAACTATTGCTTTTTAGTCTTTCGTGCCGACGTCCAAAGAGTCTGAGCTGCAAGACCATGGATTAGTTTTAAAGCTTTCATTACACCCGAGCAACGCCGGGCTATACTGCTAGTAATTTTATATTTGAAGCAACAGAAATGTGGTCCTAAGTTGGTTGGTTGATTTTGTTTTGCGGCATATCAACACCTCCATGGGTTATTTAGCGCCGAAATCTAATTTCAGTTGAAACCGGTCAGTCGTTTTCGTGTTTCTTATTTTTATTCCATCTATTATTATTCCATCAACTCTAAATTTCTTGCCATATATATATATATATATATATATATATATATATATATACATATATATATATATATATTGTAAATTATGTTTTATAACATGTACATAATTTCTTCTATATATGTCCTCTTCCCTACAATCATATGGTTGTTTCAGTGTTTGGATTTAAACACTTCTTCAGGGGAAATAAAGGTTTGGAATCATTCTCTGTTTATATTCCAAACCTTTATTTCCCCTGAAGAAGTGTTTAAATCCAAACACTGAAACAAACATATGATTGTAGGGAAGAGGACATATATAAAAGAAATTATGTACATGTTCTAAAACATAATTTATAATAAATATTCACTGCTCTATACACCATATATCGAGCACTGTTTTAAATTAATGTTTTGGACGGAAAAAAAAATTTTCTTTTTTCTCTCCTCATTCTATACTCACTCGGATATATATATATATATATATATATATATATATATATAAATACTGTATATATATATATATATATATATATATATATATGTATATATATATATATATATAATATATATATATATATATACAGTATATATATATATATGTATGTATACTGTATATATATATATATATATATATATATAATATATATATATATATATATATATATATATATATATATATATATATATATATATATATATGTATGTATACTATATATATATATATATATATATATATATATATATAACGCTAATAATTATATAATCCAAAATAATGAAATAATGAACGTAGCAATTAATAATAATAATAACAGAAAACCAACAAAATCCCTGGGCCGCCATCTTTCTAGAGACAAAATCGTCCTACCAAGTACAGTCCATATCCTGTGAAGTGTTTTGTCTATTTAATTTGTTTGCTTTGTACTTTATTCATAGCTGTCTATTGTTAAATTAAGTGGAAACAACAAAACATCACATCCTTCTCTTGCCCTAGGTCACTGGTCATGATTATAAAATGGTTGCAGGTCAAAACTTTTTTTTTTTTTAATAACACTGGCCAATAATTTTTTTTTTTTTGGTATATTGGGTGAGACTGTTTTTGGAATCTGTTGGGGTTTCTGAATTTGAGGAGAACATTGGTTTTGTTACTTTGTCTCTGGTTTTTAGGATATTGCAGAAATGCGTTTTTTTTTTCGTGTTTCCAAATCTGTACAAAATGGTACTTTTTTTTTATAATCATATCGCTTAAAGCAAGGCATTTTACTGTCACTGTTTTGCAGGGGGTTACACAGGAGGAAAGTTATGAGAAAGAGTGACAGGTTGCAGAGGGTGTCAGGAGGTGTATAAGAGAAGGATGAGAATACTAATGAGAGCGGAGTAGACGAAGAAAGGATCATGAGAGTGAGGGTACAAGTTAGTGAGATAGAAGATGACTATTGACTTTACATTAAAATTCTTGGAGATTCTATCTATCTATCTATCTATCTATCTATCTATCTATCTATCTATCTATCTATCTATCTTACGTTTTCTTACTATCTATCTATCTATCTATCTATCTGTCTATCTATCTATCTATCTATCTTTTTATTTATTTATTTTTATAATCATATCGTCCCAAGCAAGGTATTTTACTGCGACTGTTGTGCAGGGAATTAAATAGGAGGAAAGTTATGAGAAAGAGTGAGAGGAGAAAGGAGCATGAGAGAGAGAGAGAGAGGATGCAGGTTAGTGAGACAGGAGATGACTATTGACTTTACATTTAAATTCTTGGAGATTGTAGCTGTCGGGGAAGCAATTATACGAAAAAGAATTCCACAGACGGGAAGTGCGAGAAAAGAAGCTGATGGAGTAGAATTTGTGTTTACAATTTATTGGTTTCACAGTAAAAGAGTGGGACCTAGTTGCTAATCTTGTGGCTCGAGTAAATTCATATATAGGGGGCACCAGGGAGTTAAGTTCATCGGAGCAGAAGCCGTGAAAGTATTTGTAGTAATAGTCATGCAATACTAATTGCATGACTGTTACTGATGAATGAATATTTCAATCAAACTGCATTTATTATTCTAGTTAGGCTATTAATCGGTAATCAAACGATGTGGAATAAACGTATCAGTTTTATTTAATATTTCTGATTGTATATGAATAATTAAAATGTGATATTTACTTACAGAACGCTGCTATTTCAACAATGAGCAAAGAGTCTGAACATTTTCAAGTTGTATTCTCATTTATAACTGAGATTAATTTAAAATTGTAAAATAGAAACTTGATGTCAAATTAAATTTCACACCAAAAGTAAACTAGATAAAAAAAAAAAAGTTATTCAAGCTATTGAACATAATCTGTTGCTATTGCAAACTGTTCAGGTCATTGTATTTTACATCATGTAGAAGAAACATTTGCGAGATTTCATAGTATAATCACGCACAAGACTCGGTATTTACCCGAGCCTCCCTACAAAGGTAACATGTAGTGTAGTGAACAATACAAGTTCTAGATTTAAAAATTCAAATGCTAAACACTGACACATTGATTTTGTTAGAAAAATAACGAATTTACTCGAACTTACAAAACCTTGCTTACCACACAAGCAAAAGCAAAACAAAACTCGTGAAATTCCACACCTTGATGCGAAATATTTTTCGGCCAATAGAATTTTTTTATTTTTTATTTTTATAAGCGTTTCACTCCGAGCAAGGCATGTCACTGCCACTACTGCGCAGGGGGCTACGTAGAGTGGAGAAAGGATGATTAAATATAGGAAATGTCAGAGGGTGGGTGATAGGCGGGTAAGGATACTGAGAATGAGGGTTGGGTAGATGAGAGTGTTCTGAGAATAGTTGGAAGTTAGTGTGATAGGAGGTGTATTGACCCTACATTTAAACAGCTGGAGATTGTAACTGTCGGAAAAGCAGACTTGTGGAAGGGAGTTCCACAGGCGGGAAACGCGAGAAAAGAAGCTGTTGGAGTAGAATTTACGGTTACATCTTATTTGTTTAACTGTAAAAGGGTGGGACCTAGTTGCTAATCTAGTATCGCGTGTAAATTCCTGCTTAGGCGGCACCAGTGATCTAAGCTCATCGGAGCAGAAGCCATGAAAGTACTTGTAGAAGAGGCACAGGGAAGCTACATCACGCTGGTGAGAGAGCGGCTGCAGCCAGTCTGCCAGGTCAGTATCAACCACGTTACAGATCCTCCTTTGTATTTTGTCAAGAAGCCCAAGGAGAGCAGCAGGGGCACCCGACCAGATAAGGCAGCAATATTCAATACACGGGCGAATGGTAGATTTGTATATGTGCAGAATAGATTCAGGTGGGAAAAATTTTCCGGGCCCTGCACAGGGAGCCGACTTTCATAGCAGCAGATTTGGCAATGGATTCAATATACTAGAAAACATCTAAAAACAAAATCTAAATAATCTTCAATTATCAGAAACAATTTTTTTCTCGGACCTGACGCGAAGTTTGTTCGTCTTCCAATGAAAAGGCCAGAATCTTATTCGAGAGTGAATTCCCAAAGGATCTTTTCGAGCCCCACCCCAAACGAAATAAAAGACGGAGCAAATTTAACTGTCGCCTGAATGAAAGAAGACGAGCGTAATTGACACGTACTCTTGACAAACGTCAAGCGATCGATATTATTACCTCTCTCTTTCTTTCTCACCTCCTTCCTCTTCTATCGTTCACCCGTCTGTCTCTTTTTATACTTGATAACCTTTGTTTGCCATCGGTCATTGGTTATGACCCGGCATGGGATTATAAAACATCATATTTTTATTATAATTATAATAATAGAAGCAATCACCTCCGTCGGTAACGGAGAATGAGCAGGACACTTTCTGCCACGTAAGACGCTTTGGGGATTATCATTGAAGGTGTGCAGGTGGCAGCACAGTTTATAACCCGGCCGAAAAGTTTATGGATTGTATCGTAAGAGGATATCAAATCAAATTTAAAGAATCAGCATTATTATTGCTTTCACTCACTCTCACAGAACCGTAAGGTGGCCTCCCTGTGTCTTTTCTTTAAATATTTCATGGTAATTGTTCAGGTGAGCTCTTGATACCTAGACTTTATGAATTTAAGCGCAGTTGTTGTGCAGCGGATATCGGCTTGGAACGAGAAATCGGAGAGTCGGGTTCGAATTCCAGTTCACTTTCACTTACGCGCAAATACCTTTCTCCGAACAGGAGAAATAGCTAAAAAAATAGTTAAATGGCAGGACAGAATATGTTCTATAGCCTTGGTTGGCAACCAGTCTACCACAGTAATGAAATTTTTTGCTCGTTTAGTCATGTCTCGAAAGAGACATGATCGCCCAAAGTGTCTATCACGTATGACACTTAACTGGCTGACTAAATATAATAGTTGAAAACAATTAAAACTTCTTCTGGGCATAAAGTGGGGGATAGAAAAAAACTTATTTGATATCGATACCATGAAATCAAAATTTGACTTACATCCATTCATTTTTCTTCCAGTCTACGGTTTTGCTTTAACTGGAAACAACTATTGCTTTTTAGTCTTTCATGCCAACGTCTAAAGAGTCTGAGCTCCAGGACCATGGATTAGTTTTAAAGCTTTCATTACACCCGGGCAACGCCGGGCTATCCTGCTAGTAATAATAATAAAGACAATAGTAATTGATGTAATGAATATGCATACACCTTGGTTCCCCCTCACAGTAATATGATTGGCTAGTGTCAGCCATAAATACAGACTAAGGCGGGGACGCCTAGGACTACGCCTATTGGAATGCCCATTGATAAAGCATAAGCCTACGCCTAAGCATAATTCGTACGACTACGACGAGTACCGTCCATTATCGCTACTTGCTAGATTGTCCTACCCGGATACATTCGCCAAAATCACTTAGCTACTTCGAATAATATATATATATACCTTTCCGGGACATATCAGTAATAATGATAATAAACAAAATATCTATATTATAATTCTGCTTGTTCCTTCCTTAGTTAGTTACTTAGTTCGTCCGTCCGTTACGCCACTTACTCTCTACACGAGCTTTTCCTTCCCTTCTATCTCTCCTCAGCCTTTCTCTCACCTTTGCCAAACGGAAGGGTAGTAAAGAAAGAGTGAGAGAGTAGGAGGAGAGAGCCTATAGCATTGCCGTATCAGTAGCAGCTTAAGCTGGTGGTTATAGCAGTAATTGTGTGTGTGTATATGTATATGTACTGTAGGTTTGTTGTCGTATCTCGCGACCTAACAACGAAATTTCTGGCCTCTACACCCTTGGCCATTACTCAGTTGGTCTTTTCTGTTTACAATGGACACATTAGCCATGATTTTTCAGTCATAAAAAAATCATTTTCTCTTTCAAAATCTCTTACAAAATAGCGTACAGTATTTTGGTTATGGTCTGTGCATACGATACTTAATATAATATAAGATTACAGTAAAGTAGCTTCTATGGACATTACTTTTATAGATATTTTAATAAAATTACATTCTGTGTTATCGTTATTTTCTTATCCAATACCTTTATGTTTGTAGACGTTACTATCATTTGTAGTATGACAAAGTAAAATTATCCTTCCCTGGACATTCCATTGATTCCGTTAGTAATATAAGATTACAGTAAAGTAGCTTCTATGGACATTACTTTTATAGATATTTTAATAAAATTACATTCTGTGTTATCGTTATTTTATTATCCAATACCTTTATGTTTGAAGACGTTACTATCATTTGTAGTATGACAAAGTAAAAATTTTAAAGGAAACCATAATTATCCTTCCGTGGAAATTCCACGGGTCCCGCTAGTAATAATAATATTGTTAATGATAATAATCAGTGAATGACCAAGTGAAGATCATGTGGTATGCAACCATCTTGACTGACAAGAGCTTGGAGAACAATGGAATACTCGTACTTATATGTTGGTAACATTCGCCATAATTTATGGATAAAGAGAAGGGATCAGCTTATGTATTGATTAAAATAGAGAATCAATCTCCCGAATGTATATTATATAGCAACAACAGTCCATGATGGTCACAAAGTAATGGATTGAAGGCAATGGTGACAACGTTCCTGGATATAGAGTATCCTCTCGGCATCTGTTGACCATGTCCGTCATAGTTTATGGATATAGAGTATCCTCGCCACACGTAATCTGTTCAATGAAATAACGTCAGAGATTATCACTCTCGAATCAAACACTCCCCAGAATTCGATTTGAACTCTAATACTCGGAATATATATATATATATATATATATATATATATATTATACACGTCGCATTGAATATTTTGAGCTTCCTGATTGGTTAAGCCTTCTATTGGTGTACTATAAAATGGGTTGACTTATGGGGGTCTGCACAGTATAGATATAAACAAAATGTCTAACTTTATAGGCGTTGGACATCCTCGAGATAAAAAATATCCTGAAGTAGGACCAGAGCAAGATGGAGAGATATGAAGACCTGACAAAGGAAATTAAAGAAATGTTCAAAGAAGCAGGTGAAGTTGACCTTTCTCTCACCTTGGGATTATTTCTAGAAATATATCTACAGTATAAAATGCATTGGGGAGACCTGACATCATTGGCAGTGGGCAAGTGGAAGCGCCTCTAGGGATTGTTTAGGTGCTGAGATATGACCATGAGTAACCGACCGAATCATTTAAAAGTTCGAGAAGGTATTAAGGAATAATAGAAAGAGGAGGAAGAAGAAAAAAACGAAGAAAAAGAAGAAAATTGAGAAAAAGTAGAAGAAGAAAAAATATTAAGAAGAAAATGAAGAAAATAAGAAGATGAAGGAAAAAGAAAAAAAGAAGACAAAATAAGAAAAAATAAGATGAAGAAAAAAGAAGAAAAAGATAACAAACAAGAAAAAGAAGAAAATGAAGAAAATAAGAGGATGAAGAAAAAAAGAAAAAGAAGACAAAAAAAGAAAAAGAATATTTAGGCGAAAAAGAAGAAAATAAGAAGGAAAAAAGAAAAAGAAGACAAAAAGAAAATGAAGAAAATAAGATGAAGAAAAAAAGAAAAGAAGACAAAAAGAAAAAGAAGAAACTGAAGAAAATAAGAGGATGAGGAATAAAAAGAAGAAAAAGAAGGAGGAAATAAGAAACAGAAATAATAAGTAAACAAAAAAAGAAGAAGAAAAAAAGAAAAAATGAGAAGACAAAGAAGAAAAAGTAAAAGAAAAAGAAAAAAGAAAAGAATATTTAGGCGAAAAAGAAGAAAATGAAGAAAATAAGAAGATGAAGAAAAAAGAAGAAAAAGAAAAAGAAAAAAGACGAAAAAGAAAAAGAAGAAAATGAAAAAATAAAAGGATGAGGAATAAAAAGAAGAAAAAGGAGAAAATAAGAAAAAGAAAAAGAAAAAGAAAATAAGTAGACGAAAAAGAAGAAGAAAAAAGAAGAAAATGAGAAGACAAAGAAAAAACAGTAAGAGAAAAAAGAAAAAAGAAGAAAAAGAATACCCAGGAGAAAAAAGAATACCCAGGAGAAAAAGAATACCCAGGAGAAAAAGAAGAAAATAAGAGGATGAGGAATAAAAAGAAGAAAAAGAAGGAGAAAATAAGAAAAAAGAAAAAAAAAGTAAGTAGACAAAAAAAGAAAAAACAAACAAGAAGAAAACAAAGAAAAGTAGAAGAAAAGAAGAAAAAGTAAAAGAAGAAAAACAATACTCAGGAGAAAAAGAAGAAAATGAACAAAAAAAAGGAAGATGAAGAATAAAAAGAAGAAAGAAGAAGAATTAAGAAGAAAAACAAGAAAAGAAAAAAATAAATAAGTAGACGAAAGAAAAGAAAAAGAAAAAGAAAATACGAAAACGAAAGACAAAATTTAAAAAAAAAGAAGAAAAAAGATTGTTAAGGAGAAAATAAAGAAGATGAAGAAAAATAAAAAACAAGAAATAGAAAAAGAAAAAACGAAAAAAGAAGAAAATAAGATGGGGAATAAAAAGAAAATAAGAAAAAAAGAAAAGAATACGAATAAGTAAACGAAAGAAAAGAATAAGAAAAATTAGAAAAAAAAAGAAAACGATGAAGAAGAAAATAGAAAAACGAAATAAAAGAAAAAAAAACAGTTGAAAAATGATAATAAAAATAAGTAGAACAAATTATTCCTAAAATATTTGTTTTTATAGCTGTTGTCATAATTTCATTGTTAATTAATATTTTTATTATTATGATGTCATTTTTCATTATAAATCGATTTCTGCTATGGTCGCACTACCTACCAAGTCGGCAGGAAGACCTAAGGCAGGTCGTGATATGTTGTTATGGCTCCATTTCATATTTTTTCCTATCTCCCCTAACATCCCTAGCGTTACATAGACAAAGTTCTCCTCAGTGTGTAGGCTGTACTTAACAAGACAATTTTTTGTATATCTCTTAAGCTGGGGTTTCCAGGGATTCTTTCAATGTGTTGTTTTGTTCCATTTTTTATCATTCCAAGTGCACCTACTATCACTGGCACGGTTCTTGTTTTCAATTTCCACATTTTTTCTATTTCAACAGTTTTTCGGATTCCTTCATTGCTATGTTACAAACCACTGAACAAGCCATATGAATTAATAAGCAAATTTTTCTTTTTGTTTTTTCAACAATAATGTTCGGCTTATTTGCATAAATTTTTCTGTCTGTCTAGATGGTGTAATCCCATAGAATGGTGACATCTTCTATTTCTGTAACCAGTGCTGAGTAATGCTATTATTATTATTATTATTATTATTGCAGGTCTAAAACATCACACGAACAAAGTACCACATCACCACGGACGACCGTCTAACCAAATTCACTTCCTGACGAAATCACTTCCAAATAATTTTCCCTCGACTTTTCACGCTACTTCCGGTAAGTCATTGACGTTCAAATTTAAGAAATCTTTTAAGTCGGATTGGCATACGTCCATCTTTTTAGGTCCTCACATTTTCAACCAAAAAAAAAAATATATATATATGCGTTTTTTTTATATGTTCTATGTCTATCAGAGGGTGTCTTTTCTTTACTAATATTTCTTTAATACGTAAGCCGATAAAAAATGAGGCCTCTATTTCAAATAAATAGTGTCCACTGTGATAATATATCAACTAATAAAAAAATATCCGTTAATTCCTCCTCTATCTCCTTTCATATTTTATTTATATATATATATATATCCGCAGAAAGATCTGTTTTCGCTATATCACATCTATTCAGTACGGTTAGACTCAGATTGCTTTTAACCCAGGATTGAAACCTGACCGAATTGGCGTCAGTCGGCGATTCTACCTCTGAGCCATGGGCGCTTGGGTGACGGAGATGGACTTTTTTAGCGCATATATTCTCATTATACACTCCCAATAGCTGAGAGTGTTCTAATTCATTGCTGAATGAACGATGCATAGTTGCTAGAGTAGCTACTGTTTTTCAAAGTCTACCATTCTTCCAGGGTGCTCAATCAGGTTGTGAGAGCGTAAATAGTCATCCGCAGACAGATCTGTTTCCAGGTATCACAGCACATCAGTACGGTTAGACTCCAATTGCTTTTAACCCAGGATTGAAACCCGGCCGAATTGGAGTATATATATATATATATATATATATATATATATATATATATTGTGTCCTGTTTATCATTAACATTTCTGCCAATGAGCACCTTTGATAATGTGATGGCTGAAATGATCCTAAGGTTTTGCATTATGACGTCAACTTTATTTAAGTCCATTTTTTATTTCTGTGCGTATAGGTCTCTGTTTATATATATATATATATATATATATATATATATATATATATATATATATATATATATAACTTTAAAAACAAGGAATTTAATAACAGTCTCTAGAGCTATTTCGTCCAACATCTCACCAGGAGAAAATCGTTGGAATCACACCTGTATTCCCATCCTTGTCTTGCTCTTTTCTGGTTCATCCTTCTCTTCACTCTCCTCCTATCTAATTTTTTACTCTTATGTTGCCCCCTGAACATCAGTGGCGTAACATATATATATATATATGTAACTTTAAAAACAAGAAATTTATTTATAGTCTTTAGAGCTATTTCGTCCAACATCTCATCAGAAAATCGTTGGAATCCCAAATCAAACGAAAATACAGCAACGAAAATGAAGAGCAAAAAAAAAAAAAAAAAAAAAGGCGCGGGACGTTAAAGTAAATACACATTTAAATATGTATTTATAACAAGGGTAGGTTGTTCTCCTTCTAGACTGGACCTGAATTTGAGAATATCAGGGATATTTTCCTTAGTAATGGCTATCCGGAAGCCCTTATTAATTATATCATTAATAAGAAGTCTAAAGAATTTCATTCTCCTATATATATATATATATATACGTGATTATATATAGTTATACTCGCCCCGAAAACTTTCAAACGAAGGAAAAAAACGGTTTTATTCCACTTCCTTTTCATAACAATGTAGTTTTAGAACTTATGACACTTTGTACTAGTTCCGTTGAGTTTAGATTCGATAATGTCATGTATAGCCAAGTGAATGGGGTCCAGATGGGTAGTCCCCTTGGTCCTGCGTTGGCTGATATCTTTGTGGGCTACTACGAGCCTTTGTTCTTTAGCAAAGTGTCTATACCTTTCATTTATTTCAGGTATGTTGACGATACCTTTGCCACTTTTTCAAATAAAAATGAAGCCGAAAGTTATTTTAGTAGGCTTAACTCCTTACATAAGGCCTTCACTATGGAAGTAGAGAAGGTCAATTGTTTGCCCTTTTTGGACGTTCTTGTTGAGCGTAGTAGAGGGGGTTTCCTTACAAGTAGTTATCCTAAACCCACCTTTATTGGCCTGTATATGAATTGGTGTGCGTTTGCACCTACATCAAGAAAAATTAATTTTATCAAAACCTTGGGGTACAGGTCGCTTAAAAGTCGTTCTCCTTCTAGACTGGACTTTGAAATTGAGAATATCAGGGACATTTTCCTAAGTAATGGCTATCTGGAAGCCCTTATTAATTATATTATTAATAAGATGACTAAGGAATTTCATTCTCCTAAAGTCATGGGGCCTTCTAAGTGTCCGGTTTATTTGAAGGTTCCTTGGATTGTGGATAAGGGCCAAAGTTTAGTTAATCTGGTTAGCAAGACGGGTTCTGGTTGTTTTCCGTCTGTTGCTATTATTTTAAGACTAAAGTTTTCATTGGGCTTTGTATTAATTTACAAATTCTATCTACTTTAGAGTTTGTAGAATTATGGATCATCATGAGATCATTGTCTCTATATAACAGAATATATGTCCACTTATACATCAGTGTAAAATAAATGGACACACATATATATATATATATATATATATATATATATATATATATATAAACAAATGTTTGGAGGTACAAAATTTATACACACTTTTAAAAACAAGGAATTTATTTATAGTCTCTAGAGCTGTTTCGATCAACATCTCATCAGGAGAAAATCGTTGTTATCGTAAATCAAACGAAAATCACTAACGAAAATGAAAAGCAAAAATGGAGGGACCGTTAAAATGAATATACATATATATATATATATGTATGTATTTATAACGAGGGGAGGAGAAATGACATGTAAATAATTGAGGGACAGCTAAAATAAAATATCCCCAAACAAATGAAGAGACTTAACGAAATCCTTCTGCCGGAAAAGAGAAGGTTTTCGTAAGGATATGCAAACTGATTCCAAAATCTTTAATTGATTATTGGAATCAGTTATATATTTATTCTACTTATATTTATATATATATATATATATATATATATATATATATATATACGTGATTATATATAGTTATACTCGCCCCGAAAACTTTCGAACGAAGGAAAAAAACGGTTTTAAAAACAAAAAAGAAAGCGCTTAGGACATGAATGTCTGTCAAAAGTGTTCGGACCGAAATCAGCACGAAGCTCAAAGAAAAAAGAACCCAGACAGTTGTGGTTGTTAAGCTGATGTTATACCAACTGTACCACGGGCCCTGACGACGAAGAGGTAACGAATTAAGCTCGATGAAGTGCACCGCTCCTCACGAATTCCGTGGTGGAACTAATCCAAGCTCCTTTGCCCATAGGATAATGCCTCCCCAAGCAACGACTTCTGCAACCAAGCCGCTACATCCATAGCGTGTTACGTGGTTGAACTGCTGATGATTCCCAAATATGAGATGAAACGGCCGTCCAGTGCTTTCTGCATTCTGTTGAGGTCGAATATAAAGCTCGATGATTTACTTAATAATATATATATATATATGTGTGTGTGTGTGTGTGTGTGTGTGTGTGTGTGTGTGTGTGTGTGTGTGTGTGTGTGTGTGTGTGGCACCATAGAAACAAATAGAAATCTAAAAAAACGTATATACGAACACAAAAGAGACATCACTAATAATAATTTAACAAACGCATTAGTGATTCACAGAAATAAATTCAACCACAATTTCGATTTAAAAAAGGCCACACTAATAAAAAGAGGCAACAGTTCATTCGGAAGAAAAGTTTCTGAGAGCGCCGCCAACCAGTACTACCAAAATATCAATTTGCACCCCGGATTTTTCCCAATCTCACCTTTACTTATGGAAATGATACTGAAACAGACTAACATACATAATAAAAATTCCAAGAAAAAAGGTTGAATTCCCTTCATTTTAATATCTCGTGATATTGCACTACATATGAAGGAGTTCTAAAACTAAAATATTCTGTTAATCTTTTTGAATGATTTGTGAGCGTTTTTATAGTTGCCAACACTGTTTATAGATACGTAATTTAGAATAAAGCTCATTTCGTGTTTTTGCCTTGATAAAGTCCTTCACAAGATGAAACGTGTAGGCGAGTTAATTATAATTTTCCTCTTGTCTTTTTATTTAACCATATATATATATATATATATATATATATATATATATATAAACGTGGTGTTAACAAATTTTTCGGTTAATTTGAACAACTTTATTTGCAAATAAGTTTGCAGCAGTTGTAACTGCAAAATTACTTCAATATTGGTCCTAAGCATGACGGTAAACTGCACCTGGCATCAAGGCCTCTGATTGGGAGGTTGTAAGAAGCATGGAACCACCTCTTAATTGCTGTTGTTCCCAGGTCCACCCTGACCCGGAGTGGTAGCACCTGTTAGGGTCCCAGCTATGGGTAAATAGTTAACCCGCAAACTGGGGTAAAAAAAACCCATGAAAGTATAAAAATACACTTTTATAGAAATATATACATAAAATAGACATTTATCGAAAAATATACATTTTTGAAGGAAAAATATTACTAAAAATACATTTTTAAAGAAAAAATTACTAGAACATATTTTTGTAAGGAAAAAAATTATTCTCAGTAAAACATTTTTTAATACAAAACTAGAAGAAATTTTCAGCTTTTTAAAGTAAAAAAGAATAAAAAACAAAAAGTTTTGAATTAAATCTGACTAAATGAACCTTCTCAATAAAACCGAACGAAAAACTACCTTAAAACCCTACCTTTTTGGCATTAAATAACCCACAGAGGTGTTGATATGCCGTTAAACAAAACACAAACTCAAAATCTGACTAAATCAACCTTCTCACTATAACTGAACATTAAATAACAAATACCTTAAAACCCCACCTTTTTGCCATTAAATAACCCACAGAGGTGTTGATATGCCGTTTAACAAAACACAAACTCAAAATCTGACTAAATCAACCTTCTCACTATAACTGAACATTAAAAAACAAATACCTTAAAACCCCACCTTTTTTGTCATTAAATAACCCACAGAGGTGTTGATATGCCGTTAAACAAAACGCAAACTCAAAATCTGACTAAATCAACCTTCTCACTATAACTGAACGTTAAAAAACAAATACCTTAAAACCCCACCTTTTTTGTCATTAAATAACCCACAGACGTGTTGATATGCCGTTAAACAAAACACAAACTCAAAATCTGACTAAATCAACCTTCTCACTATAACTGAACATTAAAAAACAAATACCTTAAAACCCCACCTTTTTGGCATTAAATAACCCACAGAGGTTGATATGCCGTTAAACAAAACCCAAACTCGAACTTAATTTTGTCATCATTTTTGACGGCATGTATAAACTTATATATATATTTTAAAGTTTTGCTCACGCAATACAAGGCTCATGAACCATTCAACGTAGAGTTTTATTCAATGAAGAACCTTTATGGCGCGAAGGATTATGGATTGTGAGGATATGTATGAAAGACAACGATTGAAGAGATTAAGATTGTAGTGTTTGAGAAAGCATCCTCTCGGGAGTCGAAATTTTATTTATCTGTTATAAAGAACGAGATACAAACGGGCAGTCTGGCGTCAAAAGTTGCTTCTTTCGATTCTCAAAATAAATAAACATGTTTAACCCTCCGTCGCGTTGTGGTGCAGTGGATATCGCCTCGGAACGACAAATCGGGTAGCCGAGTTCGAATTCCAGTTGAATTCCTTGCAAATATCCTCGGGAAATGTATTCATTCGTCACTTTCCTCTAGTTATGGGTTAAAAAGCTGGACAGATTGGGTTCTATAGCTTTGGCTGGCAGCCGCAGAAAGCAATGGCAACCTACTGCGGAATAATCTTTTGCCCAGTCAGTCATGTCTCTTTCGAGACATGATCGCCTAAGCGTGTATCACGTATGGCACTTAACTGACTGACTGCCTACCAAGAAAACTTACTTCAATTGAATATTACCTCGGTACAATGGAACCATTTCTTTCTTTTTTTAAACTTTTCAAACGTTTTGCATTTTTTGATGATACTATGATATTTTAATCAAAATTTATTCACTGAAGCAGAAGAATTATGATTTATCTTTGCATTTAGTTTGAAATTATAAACTTAATTCAAATTATTCTCACACCCTGTTTGAGCTCTCTGGAAGAATGGTAGACTTTGAAAAACAGTAGCTACTCTGGCGTCTACGCATCACTTATTCAGTTAAATGAATTAGAGCACACTAGCTATTGGGCGCGTATAATGATAATATATGCGCTAAAAGGTCTGGCTTCTTCCACCGAACGCCCATAGCCCAGAGGTAGAATCGCTGACTGACGCCAATTCGGTCGGGTTTCAATCCTGGGTTAAAAAGCAATCGGAGTCTAACCGTACTGATGAGCTGTGATACAGCGAAACAGATTTGTCTGCTGATGACAATATATATATATATATGACAATATATGGATGACATATATATATATATATATATATATATATATATATATATATATATATATATATATCGAGGGACAGTTAATATTTCGATGTATTAACAGAACTAAAATTCACAAAAAATGTATATAACCAAACAAACACGATCCTTTCGCCGTATATATATATATATATATATATATATATTCTTAAAATATAAACTATGCATTTTGATATTTTGATATCATGAACATTTTGATATTATATCAGATATATATAATTATAGACTAACAAAGAAATAATTTTAATCAAAATTTCACTGAAATACAAAATTCACATTATTCGGACTATTGTGTTCATCTTTGTTGCAATTTCTACGACGTTTCGGCCGTTGTACGCTCCGGTCTTGCTATGAATTTCGAACCGAACCTTTTATTACGATCAATGGGGTATATCGTCCTCATTCCCTGTGCGAAGCCACTTTTTGGTAGTCATGAGATGTCTCCCTCTAAGCGGGCTCTCTAATTTAATTGTTCACCACTGCTGTGGCCTGGTATTGAACTCACAACTTGTTCCCCCCTGCCTGGTATTGAACTCACAACTCTTTGGGTCAAGTCACTGGAACTAACCAATGCCTATATCCACTGGGCCATGTGTCCTAAGGATAACTGAATTTCTTGGAATTATAAACCTAATATTCAGTAATAATTTTTTACCAGAGTTCATATTACAGTTTTTGATGTTGATAGTTTTCTCAAGTATTTTTTACCAGAGTTTATATTGCAATTTTTGATGTTGGTAGTTTTCTCTAGTATTTTTTACCAGAGTTCATTTTGCAATGTTTGATGTTTATAGTTTTCTCCAGTATTTTTTACCAGTGTTCATTATGCAATTTTTTATGTTTATAGTTTTCTCAAGTATTTTTTACCAGAGTTCATATTGCAATTTTTGATGTTTATAGTTTTCTCAAGTATTTTTTACCAGAGTTCATATTGCAATTTTTGATGTTTATAGTTTTCTCAAGTATTTTTTACCAGAGTTCATATTGCAATTTTTGATGTTGATAGTTTTCTCTAGTATTTTTCTCTAGTATTTTTTAATATATTACATTCCTGAACAACGCATACAAACGAAAGAGCTGAAAGTTTTCACGAAGTGTGAAGGGCTGGGCTTTTTGTAGGATGGAGTTCTTCCTTGTGCCCTTTCAATTGGTTGAGAAGATCTAATTTTTAAATTTATAATTCGCTTAAAACTTTTCATTTATCATTGAAGGATTTAAATAGTTATTTATCTCAGTTGCCATTGTTTATATCATCATCCGATTCTGACATTATCAACTTTCATTATCATCTTCAGAAAATGAAATAACATATTTAGAATGGATATAATTTTCTGTTTAATCAAAAATTTCAGCCATGGATTCATTTGGCAAAAAAAAAAAAAAAAAAAAAAAGAAGACACCCACCAAAATTCAGTTAGAATAATTATAAGTGTGAAAAAAAAAAGTTAAAAACAAAAAAAGTATGGCTCCATTGTAACCATGAGTGTTAAACTGCTTTTTTTGTCTTAAAATCGTTTTTTTTTTTTTTTAATAATCATATTGCCACAATCAAGGCATTTTACTGCCGCTGTTTTTCAGGGGGTTACATATGAAGAAAGTTATCAGAAAGAGTAACAGGTTATAGCGGGTGTCAGGAAGTGGGTAAGAGAAGGATGTGAATATTGATGAGAGTGGAGTGGACGGAGAAAGGAGCATGAGAGAGAGGGTGCAGGTTAGTGAGATAGAAAATGACTTTACATTTAAATTCTTGGAGATTGTAGCTGTCGAGGAAGCACGTAAATGGAAGGGAATTCCACAGGTGGAAAGTGCGAGAAAAGAAGCTGAGGGAGTAGAATTTGCGTTTACATTTTATTGATTTCACCGTAAAAGGGTGGGCCCTAGCTGCTAATCTTGTGGCTCGAGTAAATTCATATATAGGGAGAACCAGTGATCTAAGTTCATCGGAGCAGAAGCCATGAAAGTATTTGTAGAAGAGACACAGGGACGCCACATTGCGCCGGTGCAAAAGTGACTCTATCTAAGCTGTCTAGTCGGGATTCATTACAGATTTTCCATTTCTTTTATAAAAAATGTTCTTTGCGCGCATTAATTTAACCTGAATCGATATCTCGATAGGACTATTGTCTGTGTTCCAGGAGTTCAATTATACCAATCAATTTAATATTTCTTTAAATGATTCGGCCATTCTATCTTTGGTTTTATGCCGTTTAATTGGATAAACCATTGAAGAATTTAAAATAAATGAACCGCATTATTGTTTTATCGGAATATATCATTCACGAAGTTGATGCGATACGTGTTTTGTCTGGTTTTCTCTCTACATATTTAATTTTCATCAGTATTTATATAAGATATGTACAGAAAATATTCAGCCATTTAATATTTGCATTAAACAACACCGACAGTAATATTTACATTATTCGGATTATTGTCCTCATCTTTGTTGCTATTTGTACGACGTTTCGGTCGTTGAACGCTCTGGCCCTCTTCAGGTGCTAGGAATCTTGAACTGAACCCTTTGTCTATATTTCTGAGATGAGGTAGTATTTACAGTATCTACATTTTTCGGACTGATGTCCTCATCATTGTTGCCATTTGCACGACGTTTCAGCCGTTGTACGCTCCAGCCTTCTTCAGGTGCTAGAAACTTCGAACCGAACCCTTTATTACAATCACTGGGGTATATGAACTCCATTCCTTGCGTAGTAGTGCCTCTTTTGGTAGTCATAAGTTATCTCCCTCTAACCCTGTAAGTTAATTTGTTCACCACTGCTCTAGCCTGTCACTCTTTCTCATAACTTTTCTCCTATGTAACCCCCTGCATAACAGTGGCAGTAAAATGCCTTGCTTGGGGCAATATGATTATTAAAAAAATCTATACATTTATATTCCAGAGAATGTAAATAAATCTAAAAGATATGCATGTGTAGCTAATCAGTATTTCATCGACTGATTGATTCGTTTTCTACGGCTTATCAACAGACAAGAAATTATTATGCAAATATAAAGTGGGGGATCCATTTTATATTACAATCAATATATAAATTGATCCATCACTTTATGGACACTGTCTTCTCTTACCCACTTCCTGACACGCCTTGTAACCTGTCACTCTTACTCATAACTTTCCTCCTAGGTAACCAACTGCAAAACAGTGGCAGTAAAATGCCTTGCTTGGGGCGATACGATTATAAAAAAAGAATTTTTTTTTTTCTATTGAACCAAAATTCAAAGATTTTTTTTTTCAAAATGTAGCTAAGGTGTCCTATCTAACTCTGTAAACTGTTTGAAATTTGGTTGAGAACCGAATTAGTGGTGAAGCTTGAAAGCTGCCTTGAGTCACTCAATGCCGGAATTAATATATTTAACCACTGCCATGGTTTAATGATTCAAACGAGTACACAATAATTTTTAATAGCAGCTTAGATTGTAGGTTTTTTAACATTTAATTTTATACTACTTCATCTGTTAAAGGGGCTGGATTGTTTAGGTTAAAATTAGAATTAAGTAATTATGGTATACTAAGGTATATTGGAGTTATGAAAACCAAATAATTTTCAAATAAGTATTGTGAGGATCATTAATTTTAATAAAATAATTTTTAAGTAATATTAGAGAATAAGTTATAAATGAACATTATAATTAATGGAATTTTAAAGAGAAGTATTTGCGGTGTTTACATAAAACTGTCAATTCATTTCTATGATTTAGTAATTCTTTATTTTTAGGGAACCCTATTATCTGCAGCTTTTCTTTCAGACACAGACGGCAGATGTCATAGAATGACTTCCTGACTCTTGTTTCCTTTTCAAAATTTTACATTTTACCTTAGAGGTTTTATTTGTCTCTTTTAACTGCCAAAAAAAAAAAAAGGCAGAAAAGAATGTTTAGTTTCGGTACGTGTTTTTTTTTCTTTTTTTTTTTAACGGAAGATTGATGCAAATACCACCTCTGTTTAAAAAAGTCTTCATAGTCGAACCAATGTAAACATTTTAGTAGTTGGGTTTTGCATTTGATCATATAGTACATTGGTAAACAACAGAATTTGTTAGAAACCTATTTTCCAATGGGCAATTGTTAGGATTTCGACATTTACATGAATTTATTTTCATTATTTGAATAATTATTGTTACTTTGGTTTACATGCTGATTTAAGATTTTATTGTTATGATTTTTAATATTTTTTCCTAGAACATGTGTACAACTATAACCTAATTTAAGGGTATTTTTATTAAAAAATTTTCTTAGATGCTTATTATTAGGGAAATGTTTCTTAATTAAATTGAGGAAATTCACCCTTAACTTAGTGCTAACCATTTGGTTAAAAGGGGGGTGCATATCAAATGAGTTTTCTATTTCTGTTTTTCCTGTTATAGACATATTTCTTCTTTTTTTTAACGGAAGATTGATGCAAATACCACCTCTGTTTAAAAAAGTCTTCATAGTCGAACCAATGTAAACTTTTCGGTAATTGGGTTTTGCATTTGATCACATAGTACATTGGTAAACAATAGAATCTAAGCCATGATTTCTCCAGGCATTGCTATTAATTTAATATAAATTTAATGCTGAAAACTGCATTAAAAATATTAAAAATAAAATAAAATTATATGCAACCGATTAAAAAAAATACAATAAAAAATTTATTATTTAGAATTAATTCTGATAATAAATTCTGATAAAATGATAAGTGATAAGTAAAGTTTGATTGACAAAAATTATAAAAGATATCATCAGAATTTAAATGTTGAAAATCGCTTGCAAAAATATTAAACAGAAAAACGTTATAAAGAATAGGATTTATTATTAGAAGCGTTAGTCACTTATTCATGTACGTATGTATTTAGTCTCCCTTTTCGGACTTCACATATTTTGATGTAACTTTTTTTCTTCTTCTTCTTCTATGTGCACTGTCCCTTCAGGACGTAGGCGATCATGGATCTCCACGTCTCCCTATCCCTTGTGGCTCTTAGTATGTTTGTTCCTGTTGCTCCTGGCAACCCCCGTTCCGTCATCCACCTAATCAGACCCTGCAAATATGTTATCCGCTGCCTTCCTCTGTCTCTCCTTCCTTCTATCTGTCCAGTCAGTATCAGGTTCTCCAGGCTCTCCTTCCTCATTGCATGTCCCAGGAACTTCAGTTGTCTCTTCCTGATGCTCAGCATCAATTTCCTTTTTGTTGCCATTCTTTCTAACACTTCGTCGTTGCTTGTATGCTCAGTTCACGATATCCGTAGCATCCTTCTGTAGAACCACATTTCGGCCGCTTCCAGTTTTGTCCTCATTTTCGATGATATTGTCCAGCATTCACAGCCGTATTGAAGAACTGACATCACGTAGCAGTCTAGCACTCTTTTCTTCGTTTCTATTGAGATTTTCCTACTGAACCAAAATTCAACATTTTTTTTTCAAAATGTAGCTAAGGAGGAGCCTTATCTAACTCTGTAAACTGTTTGAAATTTGCTTGAGAACTAAATTATTGGTGAAGATTAAAATCTTCCTTGATTCAATCAATCTAGGACTTAAGAATATATTCAACCAATGACGTGGTTGAATGATAATCAGGACAGACACTTTAACATAATTATAAAAAAGCTCCGACGGTGACGGTATCAAGTATTTAGCTGCTTATAGCTTCTTTTATTTGTTAAACTTTGACGCAAAGTACACCTTAACAGTCATGTCTTGTGGGTTGGATCTCCGCCCACCCCTGTTCGTCACAAACTGGAGTTCTCAGATGACACGCCGCACTGGACAACCACATTCTTGTCAGGCTTAAAAACCAAGCTGCGTCCGTTTTTCAAATTGCCTCTTTCACGTTTGATGTCTCATGGCCTAACACTTTGTGAATGAGCATCTCTACGCTAGAAAAACCAAGAGAAATGTGTAAATAACCGGATAGGTGGAAAGTTAGGTCGTTGATAAATAAGAAGACCACTGAATTAAATAGCACTTTGTGCTAACGGCTTCCTCTCCGTAGACCAACGATTAGCTTCCCCGATGACCGGTGGTCAGTAGAGTAGGTCGAAACGTGTTATTGCCCTCAGTTTAAAACTTGAAATAATGACACAATATTTTTCTAAAATATCTTTACCGTTTTTTGAAGAAACGAGTTAAAAGATTAAATTTAGGCTCAAAATTAGATCGTTGTGCGTTGTGGTGCAGGGATATCGACTCAGAATGACAAATAGGAAAGCCGAGTTCGAATTCCAATTGTATTCACTTGGAGAAAGTATTAATCTGCTTCTTTCCTTCAGCTATGGGATAAATAGTAAAACGTTGGGTTCTATACTTCTTGGTTGGCTACCAGTCTACAGCAGATAATAATGGCAGCCTACTTTTTTTTTTAAATGAATATTGGCTCGATAATCTGCATTTCGTTTTTTTTTTGTTTACTTGGTGTAGGATAGTTGTGTTTTCGATATATATTTACCCACCAGAAAAAAGAGAAAAAGCATAGAGGTAAAGTCCTAAAAGAATCCTATTAATATTAATGTTATTGATATTAAAAATGATCCAAGTGGAGGGCTCGATGTAAATAGTATTATCTATTTACAGTGTCAAATATGTATATCATTTTAAAAAATTCCGAATTCTACAGACATTGAATAGCTATTTCAGCAAGAAAAATCTCGCTTCTTCAGCAACGACCCAAAACATTTTTTTATTTCAAATATGTTACAAAAATTCACATACCGGAAGAAACCCCAAAACATATCTATACTTTCCGGTATATGACTTTTTGTACTATATTCGAAAAAAAAACAAAAATTGAAAATAGAAATAGAATTCGGAATTTTATATATATATATATATATATATATATATATATATATATATATATATATGATGTGATCGACACCGACTTAGCTGCTCGGCTGCAGTCGATCTCTCACCGGCGTGACGTGGCTTTCACGGCTTCAGCTTCGATGAACTTAGATCACTGGTGCCCCCTTGGTATGAATTTACACGAGCTACTAGATTAGCAACTAGGCACCACCCTTTTACAGTGAAACCGATAAGGGTAACCGCAATTTCTACTCTAACAGCTTCTTTTCACGCACTTCCCATCTGTGGAATTCCCTTCCATATAATTGCTTTTCCCACAGTTACAATCTCCAGGAATTTAAATGCAAGGTCAATAGACATCACCTATCACACTAACTCGCATCCATTCTCAGAAGATCTTTTTCCATCTACTCCACCCACATCCTCGGTATCCTCATCAGTCTATTACCCTCCTCCTGACATTTCCTATAACTAACCACTCTTTCTCATCACTTCCCCTATGTAGCCCCCTGCGCAACAGTGGCAGTAGAATGCCTTCTCTGGGGTGAGATGATTAAATTCATATTTACTCTCTCACACCCTGATTGAGCTCTCTGGTAGAATGGTAGACTTTGAAAAACAGTAGCTACTCTAGCAAATACGCATCGTTTATTCAGCAATGAATTAGAACACTCTCAGTTATTGGGCGTGCATAATGATAATATACACGCTAAAAAGTCTGCCTCCTTCTAGCGAGCACTCATAGCTCAGAGGTAGAATTGCCAAATGTGGCCAATTCGGTTGGGTTTCAATCCTGGGTTAATAAAAGCAATCGGAGTCTAACCGTACTGATGAGCTGTGATACAGCGAAACAGATCTGTCTGCGGATGACTATATATATATATATATATATATATATATATAGGTTTCAGTGAATAATATAGACAAGTTTTGTCTATTTATTTTGTGTAGGATCCTTTCGTATAGTCTGATAAGCTTGATGGTGCTATCGTTAAAAGAAAAGAAATCACAGTAATTGTTGATTTTTTTATCAGGTCTGAGCTTTCGGCTTACATAAGCCATTATCAAAGAATGAACATTGTTAGAGATACATTCTCGAAAGGGGCATTTGAATTTATAAACTACATTGGTTTTTTGAAAATCGCTAACGGTGGGGGAGGAGTCGTTGCGGAAGAATGAATTGGATGTAGTGGATTTAGCGTAATATATGATAAACCTAATTCTTTTGTTAGGGTCTGTTGGTGAAATATTAGTGTTTATGAGTTTTTTTAGGATATTTTCGTCTAGGTGGTAGTGGGAGTGCATTTGGCTACGATATAAGAGAGTGATATGTTTGGGATTGGTTATATATATATATATATGTGTGTGTGTGTGTGTGTGTGTGTGTGTGTGTGTAATTGATATATGTAGGTAACATTTTCTAACCAGTTAGTCATGTCTCTTTCTAGACATGATTACCCAAGCGTGTATCACGTATGGTACTTAACTGACGATATTAGTGGCACGGTCCCATCATTTTCATGTTGAATTGGCTACATAAACCATAAGCTCTACGCTAACAATTGTACCACACTTCTCGCCTGTGGAAGTTTTATTCGACTTCTTCATTCCCAGTCATCTTCAAAAATGTAAATGCAATGCCAATCATTGTCTACCGTCTTCCTAATTCGTGTTCCTTTGTTGTTGTTTCTTCTTAATAATTATTTTTCTTTTTCTTATTCTTCTACTAGCAGTATAGCCCGGCGTTGCTCGGGTGTAATGAAAGCTTTAAAACTAATCCATGGTCCTGGAGCTCAGACTCTTTGGACGTTGGCACGAAAGACTAAAAAGCAATAGTTGTTTCCAGTTAAAGCAAAACCGTAGACTGAAAGAAAAATGAATGGATGTAAGTCAAATTTTGATTTCCTCGTATCGATATCAAATAAGTTTTTTTCGTTGTAAACTGAATTTTGAAGGCTAAATAAGTCCTCTGAGTAAATGGTATCATGGCTGAGACTAAAAACTACAATTATACCTACTTAGAGCCAAACCTGAAGCAAAAACTAAAATAAAACGGCTGAAGAAAATATAGACATACAGGCAAATAAGCAGACACACACACAAACATCTTGCCTTTTATATATATATATATATATATATATATTATCGATTTTCTGCACTATTGTAAGAACTGCAACCTTGAAACTTCTTAATATTGTTTATTATGTTTTTGTATATGAGTGTATAAAATTTGATTAAAATCGGACTACTCCTTCTATAACCCGATTTTTTTTATTATCGATTTTCGATATTTATCGGGGGTACCTCGACACAAAACCTTGCTAAGAACATTCGCAGACACTTATAGTAGGACTGTGTAAATTTTCAAGAAAATCGGTTCAGCCGTTTCGGAGTCTATAGGTAACGGACACACACGCACATACACACACACACACGCACATACACACACACATAGACAAAGTTCCCTTTATAAATAAGTTTAGATATTCAGTAACGACTTGTGTGTTAGTGGGTTTACTGCCTTTCTTACGGGCGGAGGAGTGATTAAAAATAAATATGAACCGGTTTTAGGCTGTTTCAAAGACCTGAGATTGTTTGTTAGAAATAAGGAAAATAAATTAATTCACCGGATAAAAACCAGACCCTTGATCTTAAAACAATTATTATAAACATACGGGGTTAATTGCATCGTTTTCAATAATTTTGAGCGAAAAATCTTTTTTTTTTCAGTTAAACTGTTGAAAATGTTCAATAATTTTGGAATTATTTCGAACTTTTGTTCTCATCTTGGTTGATATAAGTGTTATAATAGACACAACGTTTCGACCAAATACCCTCTGGTCATCATCAGGTGTCCATAGATTGGCTGATGTGGAATATCTCGTTGATTATTTCCTGTGAAATCAATTATTGTTCTAGGATTGAACCCATGACCTCTAAATGATACTAATACTGTGTAACCCGGATATAAGAGAGTTGTTGGGACCGGATAAGAGTTCTCTTATATCCAGGGTTTGGTCTATTCTGTTTAGGTAAGTATGGGAGCACTTCATATAACGCTTTTTACGTACAGAACACTAGTTTATTTAACAGTTATAGACATAAAAAGAACACAAAAATACAGACAAAAATACATTTTCAATCAGTTTTCACAAATAATTCAGTCAAAAATTACTTTTCTTAAAAAAGTCAGTCATTTTTGATTGTACAGAAATCTCTTTGTTAACATCATGAACACTTTCATACAGTCCGTAAATCATTTTCAATGCGCCATCAGGATTAATGCTTTTTTGCTTCAAAGTAGGCTGTCAGAGTTTCAAGTGCATTCAATGCAGCCAGAGAATTTGGAATTGGTTTGTCACTTTCAGAAACTTCGGAACTTACGCTTTCAGCATCATCATCTTCGTCAGAATCTTGATCATCCGATTTTATACCACGTGTGATGACCGTGTCAGTCAGTTCTCCATAACATTGTGTACTGTCGTCGAAGCTGATAAATTTGTCAAAATCTGTTTGCTCCATGCCCGATGGTGGAGAAACTTGATCATTTTTGTCGAGTATTTCTTCCACTTCAGCCTGTGATTCAATGACAAAGCCAGTCTTTTTAAAACAATTTTGAATTGTTGACGGTTTGGCCATGAAAAGTGCTCGTTCATCACGTGCATGGCCTTCAAAACAGTGATCTGCTTGGCCACTTCGGACAGCGGCACTGGCGGTGTAGCATCGATCGCTGCGATTGGCATTCGAACAAGTTCCCGACGATTATACGCTTTGAATGAACGAATGATGCCTTGATCCAAAGGATGAACGAGACTGGTGGTGTTTGGTGGCATGAACAACAATTTCATGTTCGACAGATTTGTACCCGGCAGTAAGTTATGACAAGTTGCATTGTCCAAAAACAGAATAATCTTTCGATTTTGAGCAATCATTTTTCGATTAAGCGTTTTCATAACGTCAGTAAACAGCTGACTAGTCATCCAGGCTTTACGATTAGCGAAGTAAGAAAACGGCAGAGTTTTGACATTTTTAAAGCAGCGTGGTTTTGCCGATTTACCAACAACTACAGCTTGCTTTTCACTGCCGTCCATGTTTGTGAATTGAAGCATCGTGAGTCTGTCTTTGGGAACTTTTGTCCCATTTGACTGTTCGTCGCCGGCAAATCGCAAAGATCCAGACGGCATCGCTTTGTAGAAAAGTCCCGTTTCATCACAGTTCCAAACATCTTTTGGATCATATCCACGAAAAAGTTGCGGCAAAACGTTTGTCACCCATTCGTTGGCAGAACCGTGAGTTTTTCGTTGAGACGCCGACGCCGACGCCGACGCCGACATCACTAATCGCAATGATCGCAATTAAACGGTTTTCAGTGGCAAAATTAACAAACAAACTTCTGACTCAACAGAACAGTGGGTAAAGTGAAAGTGCTGATTCAACATAAAAATCTATCTTATATCCGGGCTTCTGTTATATCCTGGTCTCTTTTATCAGGGTCTAATGTATATACAGTATAACTCTGATATAAGAGACCCTTATATAAGAGAAACCAGGATTTAAGGATTTTTCTCTGGTCTCAAATTAGAGCCTGTGGTAATGTATATAAAATAGACAAAACCCGAATATAAGAGAAACCCGGATATAAGATAACTTTATCCGGCCCTGGCAACGCTCTTATATCAGGGTTACTCTGTACATTAACACAGGCTCTAATTTGGAACCAGATATAATCTATCTTATATCCGGGTTTCTCTTATAAAATGGTCTCATATACTGTACATGTATAACCAACTACTATATCCACTACCCATAGTCCCGAAGGACTTTAGTGGTGTATTTTTGGAGCCTTTTATATTCAGTGTCAGGTGGATTTTGACAACTGGTTCGTGCCACTTGTCATAATTTGTATTTATTTCTGAGATGAGTAATTTTCAATAATCTTGAAATTATTTCGAACCTTTGTTCTCATTTTGGTTGATATGGGGTGTTATAATAGACACGTTTCATCAATTATGGTTTAAATCCTGAACAAGGCCCTGGGTATGATGCTAACCTGCATCTGGCAGCAAGGCTTCCATTAATGTAGAAGAGGTTACAGCGAGAAAAGAGACTGATTATAAGGAGTATTGAAGAAAGGATAAAAGATGAACGGGATACCAGAAGACAGAAGACGCCAATTGACGTTGAATGTAAAGTTTTGAAAATTGTAGCTATCAGGGAAATAATATATAAAAAACCAAAGTAGGTATTGTAATTATTTACACTATTCATATTGTTGTCCTCATCTTTGTTGTTAGTCTGAACAATGTAAATAGTCTAAAATGTCTTGAAATTTTAAACCTTTGTACTATGGCGAAAATCCATTGTGGAATTTTAAAATTTCAAGACATTTTAGACTATTTACATTGTTCAGACTAACAACAAAGATGAGGACAACAATATGAATAGTGTAAATAATTACAATACCTACTTAGATTTTGTAAGATTATTTGGTAAGATTATTTAATTTTGAAATAGTGTTTTATTTCTTTTGAACTAATTATAGAGTTGGAATTTTTAAATTATCTGATATATATATATATATATATATATATATATATATATATATATATATATATATATATTAATTATAGTAATAACCATACCAATAGTAACAGAACTAACTCTGCCGAAACTAGTATTAATTAAGCTATAAATTAAATCTTCTTGTACAACCCACCGAGAACGAACTCGGAGGGAAAAAAGGAGAAGAAAAAAAAAAGAAACAAACGAAGTACATGAACAAAAAGTCAGGAACTCGGAAGAAAGAAAAAAACCCCAAGACGAAAGCCCTAACACTAAAGTGCTCAATACGAAAGTAGAGCAAACAAAGACAGAAAATCTAAGCAAGAGCCAACAACCGACCATGGTTTCACCCTACAGTTTCACCCTACGGTTCGTCAAGGAAATTGGCCAATTTCCCTGACGAACCGTAGGTGAAACCGTGGTCGGTTGTTGGCTCTTGCTTAGATTTTCTGTCTATATATATATATATATATATATATATATATATATATATATAATCTGAGATTAAGGACAGAATGGTGAAATGAAATAAAGACAAAAGGAAAACTGTATTTTAAATCGCCCACAGGACGAAACGTGTAGGCGATTTAAAATACAGTTTTCCTTTTGTTTTATTTCATTTAACCATATATATATATGCATCGTTCATTCAGCAATGAATTAGAACACTCTCAGCTATTGGGCGTGTATAATGATAATATACACACTAAAAAGTCTGCCCTCTTCTACCGAGCGCCCATAACTCAAAAGTAGAATCGCCGACTGGCGCCAATTCGGTCGGGTTTCAATCCTGGGTTAAAAGCAATCGGAGTCTAACCGTGCTGATGAGCTGTGATATAGAGAAACAGATCTGTCTACTGATGACTATATATATGTTAAGTTTTATCAGCCTTTCGTTGTCATTTTCAGTTATTTAGTATAGTCTTATGATGATGACAATGAAATGATGATGACGATGCTGGGTAAATTGAGCCATGAGCCCATTTTATTTGGATGCTCAATTTACGATGACCTAACAGCAGTTTTGAGTGTGTGTGGGTCCAGTTAAGTGATGGCTCAAGTGAAAGAAGTGGGTTGCCTTTCGAATTCGCTCATGAATAATCAGAAGAAGTGAACAGTGTGAGGAGAAAGAAAAGCAGAGCATGGGGTCGTGGTTTTTTTTTTGTTTTTTTTTCATTCAGGGAGGGAAGCGAACAAAAGTGATTCATTGTTTATTGAAATTGGATTTTATCCGGCAGCGAACTGTCAGTTGAGTCAGACCGAACGGCGTTCATGCAAAAGAGAACGAAAACAATCTTTTTGACATGATTTAAAGAAGAAAAAAAACGCATTGGTTAATGTTATCTGTGTTACCCTCCTGAACATCTAAAGTTTTAACCTTCTTTGTTACGTGTCTCTTCAAAACCTGCCGATCATGGTTCTCCTCAACGTCCCATCCTTTGAAACTCTTAGCAATGTTTTTTTATTATATATATTTTTTTTACTATCACTCCCACTACCTCTTCTGTCATTCATTTATTTATCTTCGTTTCTCCTTTGTGCGGTGTCTCTTCAATGATTATGGCTCTCCACAGCTTCATATTCATTATAACTCTTAACAATGTTCTATTTTTATTTTGCTTTTTTTTCCTATCACTCATTCTACCCGTTCTATCAGCCATTTAAATAAATTTATTTTTTCTTTGTGACATGTTATTTCAGGATTTGGGGATCATGGCTCTCCACAGCTTCATATCCATTGTAACTCTTAACAATGTTCTATTTTTATTTTGCTTTTTTTTCCTATCACTCATTCTACCTGTTTTATCAGCCATTTAAATAAATTTATTTTTTCTTTGTGACATGTTATTTCCGGATTTGGGGATCATGGCTCTCCACAGCTTCATATCCTTTGAAACTCTTAGCAATGTTTTATTTTTATTTTTATTGTTTTTTCTATCATTCACTCTACCTGTTCTGTCAGCCATTTACATGAATTTATTTTTTTCTTTGTGACATGTTATTTCAGGATTTTAGTGATCATGGCCCTCCTCAACTTCCGAACCTTTGTAACTCTTAGCAATATTTTATTATCATATAATGTTCTTTTTTACTATCATTCCCACTACCTCTTCTGTCATTCATTTATTTATATTCGTTTCTCCTTTGTGCCGTGTCCCTTCAGTGATCAAGGCTCTCCACAGCTTCAAATCCTTTGTAACTCTTAGCAATGTTTTAATTTTATTTTTATTTTTTTCCTATCAACCACACTTCTTTATCTGTCATCCATTTATATATATTCGTTTCTTCTTTGTGCTGTGTCCCTTCAGAGCGTTGGGGATCGTGGCTCTCCACAGCATCTTATTCTTCGTATTTCTTAACAATGTTTTTTTCCCTTTTTTACTATCTCTCCCATTCTGTCAGCCATTTACATAAATTTGTTTTCTTCTTTGTGACATGTTATTTCTGGATTTTAGTGATCATGGCCCTCCTCAACTTCCGATCCTTTGCAATGTTTTTTATTATAATTTTTTTGACTATCACTCCCACTACTTTTTCTGCCATCCATTTATTTATATTTGTTTCTCCTTTGTACCATATCCCTTCAATGATCATGGCTCTCCACAGCTTCATATCCTTTGTAATTCTTAGCAACGTTTTATTTTTATTTTGCCTTTTTTTTCCCTATCACTCACACTTCTTTTTCTGTCATCCATTTATATATATTCGTTTCTTCATTGGCCTGTGTCCCTTCAGAGCGTTGGTGACCATGGCTCTCCACAGCATCTAATTCTTTGTAATTCTTAGCAATTTTTTCCCTTTTTTACTATCTCTCGCACTATCTGTTCTGTCAGCCATTTACATAAATTCATTTTCTTCTTTGTGACATGTTATTGCAGGATTTTGGTGATCAAGGCTCTCCACAGCTTCGTATCCCTTGTAATTCTTAACAATATTTCTTTTTTTATTTTTATTTATTTTACTATCTCTCACTTCCTATTCTGCCAGGTACTTACACAAACTCATTTTCTTTGCGCCGTCTCCTTTCAAGGTTTTGGTGATCATTGCTCTCCACAACTTCCTGTCGTTTGTAAATCTTAGCAATGTTTACTTATTCATTTAGTTTTTTTTTTTTTTTGTTTTTACTATCTCTCCCACTTCCTAACAATTTACACAAACTCGTTAATTATCTTTCTTGTCGTTTCGCTTTGTCCCTCTTGCTTTAATATCTCTTATGAGTGTCAAATTTTTCGAGCTTTCTTTCCTCATTAGGTTTCACAGAAATTTCAAATGTCTCTTTCTTGCACTATTTACATTATTCGGACAATTGTTCTCATCTGTGTTGCCATTTGTACGACGTTTCGGCCGTTGTACGCTCCGGCCTTCTTCAGATGCTAAAAATTTTGAACCGAACCCTTTATTGCGATCACTGATCCCAGGCGTTGCTGACCACATATGGAGGTAGAAAGGGGATCACCGCAACCCCTCCATGGTATGAAGTTGAAATAATAGATAGATATGTTAGCCCGAGAAGGTGCAATGTGTCACTCTCTTGGTGGCTAGCATCAGCCATGCTGAAGGAAGGTAAAAAGCTACTCTCGGACGATTAAAACAGTTTCGCTTTTCAAGGCGTTAAAATTAACAAGCTAAAATTGTACTGAAATTTGAAAAAATAAGAAACAAAGTTTGTATATGCACATGAATTAAGTCAAGCGTCAATAAAATAGCTCTATAAAATACTAGCAGTATAGCCCAGCGTTGCTCGGGTGTAATGAAAGCTTTAAAACTAATCCATGATCCTGGAGCTCAGACTCTTTGGACGTTGGCACGAAAGACTAAAAAGCAATAATTGTTTTCAGCTAAAGCGAAACCGAAGACTGAAAGAAAAATGAATGGATGTAAGTCAAATTTTGATTTCCTGGTATCGATATCAAATAAGTTTTTTCGTCGTTAACTGAATTTTGAAGGCTAAATAAGTCCTCTGAGTAAATGGTATCATGGCTGAGACTAAGAACTACAATTATACCTACTTAGAGCCAAACCCGAAGCAAAAACTAAAATAAAAGGGCTGAAAAATATACAGACATACAGGCAGATAAACACACACACACACAAACATCTTGCCTTGTATATATATTATCGATTTTCTGCACTATTGTAAGAACTGCAACCTTGAAACTTCTGAATATCGTTTCTTATATCTTTGTCTATAAGTGTATCAAATCTGATTAAAATCGGATCATTCCTTCTATAACCCGATTTTTTTTTTCGATTATCGATTTTCGATATTTATCTGGGGGTACCTCGACACAAAACTTAGCTAAGAACACTCGCAGACGATTATAGTAGAACTGTGTAAATTTTCAAGAAAATCGGTTCAGCTGTTTCGGAGTCTATAGGTAACGGACACACACACACACACACACACACACACACACACACACACACACACAGACAGACAGACACACACACAGACAAAGTTCCATTTATTATATAGGTTTAGATATAATTTCCTGCCACTTTTGTCATAGCACCACCTATCAATTGCTGTTTAGAGAAGAGTGGGTCTCATTAAGCAACTGTTTTTTTACTATCGAGATATTGTGATGTACTTAATATGGCGGCGGTCGATCACACGAATGAAACACAGCATTAATGCGACAAACGCGTTTCATTTTATTTTAAGAGCAAATTATCCCCAAAACGAGGATTAAAAGTATTTTTCAACAAACAATTAAATAAACAAAATAAGCGAATTTTCCACCCCTATTCATATACAGGTGGGGGATACTAGAATCAAGCAAGTACAAAAATTTAAATACCTAGAAAGTGTTCTAACAGGAGATGGAAAGTGCGACACAGAGATCCGAAGGCGAATTGGCTTGGCGAAGGACGCGTTCAAGAAGCTGAGTAAAGTACTAAGACACAGGAAAATTTCACTAGAAACAAAGAAGAGACTGCTAGATTGCTATGTGATGTCAGTTCTTCAATATGGCAGTGAATGTTGGGCAATATCAACAAAGATGTAGGAAAAACTTTAAGCAGCGGAAATGTGGTTCTACAGAAGGATGCTGCGGATATCATGGACCGAGCATGTGAGCAACGATGAGGTGTTGGAAAGAATGGAAACGAAAGGGAAATTAATAGTGAGCATCAGGAAGAGACAACTGAAGTTCCTTGGACATGCAATGAGGAAGGAAGGCTTGGAGAATCTGATACTAACAGGCCAGATAGAGGGAAAAGAGACAGGGGAAAGCAGCGGATAACATATTTGAAAGGCCTGAGCTGGTGGATGAGCAGGTGGATGACAGAACGGGGGAAAGCGTGCTTAGAGCCACCAGGGATAGGGAGACGTGGAAAGCCATGATCGCCTACGTCCTGAATCCCACAGTGATATTAAACGCAAAAATATTTCACGCGAAAACAAAAAAAAAAAAAAAAAGGAAAGGAAAAGAAAAAAAACGTTACCACCCGGTCAGACAATTATGAAAGAATAAACCTCCTTTATTGGACTTTTATGTGTTGAATTGAGCCTGCAATTATTTATGCAATTTACCAGACGAAAGAACCGACTTTCTTTGCAGCCCGCTTTGCCCCAGTTTTTTTTTTTTTTTTTTCTGAAAATATATATTTGTGTCGGTTTTATTCAAGGATGGATTACAAGCAAAGTTTGGAGCTGGGCCATAGTGAATGCCAGTCCATTTTTGTCTATACCGCAGTCAGATTAAAATCTGTTTGCAGCTTCTCTCTTTCTCCCTCTTTATATCGCCTTCTTTCTCACACACAAAATCTATCTATCTATCTATCTATCTATCTATCTATCTATCTATCTATCTATCTATGTCATTCTGTTCATATCTATCTATCTAGCTAGCTAGCTAGCTAGCTAGCTAGCTAGCTAGCTATGTCATTCTGTTCATATCTATCTATCTATCTATCTATCTATCTATCTATCTATCTATGTCATTCTGTTCATATCTATCTATCTATCTATCTATCTATCTATCTATCTATCTATCTATCTATCTTATCTGTTCATATCTATCTATCTATCTATCTATCTATCTCATCTGTTCATATTTATCTATCTATCTATCTATCTATCTATCTATCTATCTATCTATGTCATTCTGTTCATATCTATCTATCTATCTATCTATCTATCTATCTATTTTTGTCATTCTGTTCATATCATATCTATCTATCTATCTATCTATCTATCTATGTCATTCTGTTCATATCTATCTATCTATCTAGCTAGCTAGCTAGCTAGCTAGCTATGTCATTCTGTTCATATCTATCTATCTATCTATCTATCTATCTTATCTGTTCTATCATCTATCTATCTATCTATCTATCTATCTATCTATCTGTTCATATCTATCTATCTATCTATCTATCTATCTATCTATCTATCTATGTCATTCTGTTCATATCTATCTATCTATCTATCTATCTATCTATATATTTTTGTCATTCTGTTCATATCTATCTATCTATCTATCTATCTATCTATCTATCTATCTATCTATCTAAATCCAGATGAAGAGAACTAACAGTTCCAAGTTCTCCGGCATTTACTTTTGTTTTTTTATATAAAAGTGCTCAATACAACACATGTTGTAGAGCATAATATAATTAATTTTTAAAAAATTTAAAATTAATATTTTTTACCTTACGACACGGAAATTTCTATGTTTCTAGATTTTTACTTCATCATCAGGCAATATTAAATCATTGTTGTGATGAAATAAGCAATTATTAAGCAGCGTATAGCATCCTGCAAGTTTGGCTCTGAAGACCACTGGTGGCTCGGCAAAATTATGCTTAACAACAGCAAACCATCCACTACTTAATAATTTTGAGATCCCCACATCAGGGCTGAATTCTTTCCTCGCAAACTCTCTTCCAACATCGCATTTGACACATCTGGAGTACCCACACCCGACTTCCTTTCTAGAACTGAACCCCAACTGAGTATCGTATACGTAATCCAATCTCTAGTCTCTAACATTATTTCAAAGCTTGCCTTCCATAGAGTGAGTGGACCCTTAAGATATGTGCTCCTAAAAACTCTCCTCTGTCCGCTCCAAACTTTATAACTATTGCCTCGCTGCTTCTTGTTTCCCTGCTTGCTGGAAGTTCTCTTCTCTAGCCCCCCTGCTTTTAAAAAAAATCTAGAGAGCCTTCCGAACCTTTAAACTAACGCTCTATCAGTCTCTTACCGCTTTTTGTTAGTGTTCGAGGTTATTATCAATGCTGAAATGATTCAACATTTCACATTCCACAACCCATTCTCTGACAAGCAGTATGGCTTCCGCTTTGCCAGGTCTACTGCTGATGTATTAACAACCATCACCGTATATATACAGTAGCGAGCCTAAAAATCAGAACGCTGTTAAGAAAAGGTCTAAATATGAAATAACTTTTTTATTTTAAAGCTTCATACATATTTTATCACGGAAAAAAAGGATATAAAAGTAAAGTATATAATTCCAAAATATAAATTTCAATAAACTTATTTTGATAAAGTTATAAGAATAATTAGATAACATTCGAAAACAATAGACGATCAAAAAATTTTCCAAAGTTTTTTGATAATCTAAATATTTATCGTTTAATCAATGACATTGCATCGAAAAAAGTAAGATAATAAGAAATGGTAATCAACAAATTTACAGGTGTTGGTAATGTCGTAGAGGTCCGCCCTTTTTTCTCTTCTCCGTATTTACTAGCCTTCCCACGCAAGGCCGGATGTGACACATGGTCATTTTATAGCGGGTATTTCCGGCCATATAGCCGGGCCAAAAAATGTCTGTCTATTTTTCCCCAGTCGTGGTTCTACCCTTCGGCGGAACCATGACTGGGTTTGTGCTCTCTGCTCGGAAGCAGAGAGCGCCCTCTACCCGAAGGCAGAGAGCTGACAGTGTCATAGAGCACTCAGGCGAATGCCTAAGATCTTTTCCCGTATTTACTAGCCTTCCCATGCAAGGCCGGATGTGACACATGGTCATTTTATAGTGGGTATTCCCGGCCATATAGCCGTGCCAAAAAATGTCTGTCTATTTTTCCCCAGTCGTGGTTCTACCCTTCGGCGGAACCACGACTGGTTTTGTGCTCTCTGCTTGGAAGCAGAGAGCGCCCTCTACCCGAAGGCAGAGAGCTGACAGTGTCGTAGTAGAGTACAACTACTCTCTTCTCTTCTCTCTCCTCTCTCTGTAACCCCTTGCGCACTTGTGGCAATATTGGAGTTTGCTAGAGAGGTCTGCTGGCAAAACAGAGCTCAATGCTCAGTGCCATAAAATCTGGTGGAATTAAATTTCCTGTGAACGGTGGCCGACCACAATTAAAGTTTCACGCGTTCTTACGCAATCATCGGCAAGATCAAGATGTTACAAGGGTAACTAATACGTACATACAACGAACGTACCAACCCAACTCATTTATAGGACGGGTGGGTCGGCAATGCCCATCGGACCTAGATGGAAATGCTGTTAATCCACACCCCTGCAAAAAAAAAAAAAATCCCACACCAGAAAAAGTTCACATGCTTAGCAAGAAAGTATTCGATACACAAGTAAATATATATATAAATTTATCTTTGAACACGTCTCAAAAAACCCACCGATTATAAACGCGGAGGGGAAAAATGGAAACAAAAAAACGAACTAAGCACTTGAACATTAGTCAAAGTACTGGTTGAAAGAAAAAAGAAACCCGAGACGAGGAACCTAACACGTAAAGTGCTCAATACAATAGCAGAGCAAATAAATAAGTACCTCACCCAGAGCCAACGGAGCTACCTAGGTTTCACCAAATGGATCGTCAGAGCAAGTTGGCCTGACGATCCATTTCGTGAAACCTTCGTTGGTCCGTTGGCTCTAGGGTAGCTACTTATATATATATATATTCAAAACTAGTACTACTTTATAGTCAAAACATGAGGAAAAATAACAACGTTAGAAACAAAACACCCTTTAAAGTGTCTATAGAAGTGGCCAAAAATGCTTGGGACAATAAAAATTACAGCCAATTTTCATATTCCTTAACTCCTACAAAACGGAAATACGTTCGACACACACACACACACACACACACACACACACACACACACACACACACATATATATATATATATATATATATATATATATATATACACTCATCGTTCATTCGGCAATGAATTAGAACACTGTCAGCTATTGGGCGTGTATAATGATAATATACACGCTAAAAAGTCTGCTTCCTTCTACCGAGCGCCCATAGCTCAGAGGTAGAATCGCCGACTGACGCCAATTCGGTCGGGTTTCAGTCCTGGGTAAGAAGCAATCGGCTGTCTAACCGTACTGATGAGCTGTGATACAGTGAAACAGATCTGTCTGCGGATGACTATATATATATATATATATATATATATATATATATATATATATATATCTTAAATAAATGAATTTCTTCTCTATCTTAATTATATGTTATTAATTATAATATTTAAAGTTTACAGCAGTCAGTTTTACAGCTGTGCCTGACGATTGCCACGTGCATGAAACTGAGAGTTGTATCAAACGCCTGGTAACAACATTTATATTAGTAGCATTAATTTTAGCTCTGTAAGAGGAAATGTGCTACTTTTAAAATCAAGCAATGCTTGGCTGTGACGCTGTCTGTAGCCGAGTGGTTAAGCACGCTAGATCAAACAGTGATTTTCCCTACAATGATCGAAAAGTACATTTTCTTTATTAAGAGTTCGCGTATAAGCAGAGCAATAGACGTCATACACACTGGTTAAAATAAAATAAAGATGAGGTGTCTATTTCGAATACGAGTATCCATTTATTAACAACATTTGAGGTAATAAAAATATCAGATCTATACTTATTTATAAATGGAACTTTGTCTCTGTGTGTGTGTGTCTGTGTGTATGTGTCCGTTACTTATAGACTCTGAAACGGCTGAACCGATTTTCTTAAAAATTTACGCAGTTGCACTATAACCATCTGCGAGTGTTCTTAGCTAGGTTTTGTGTCGCGGTACCCCCGATAAATATCTAAAATCGATAATCGAAAAAATCGGGTTATAGAAGGAGTGGTCCGATTTTAATCAAATCTGATACACTCATAGACAATGACATGAGAAACAATATTCAGAAGTTTCAAGGTTGCAGTTCTATCCTTGGATGACTTATTTGACTCCGATATTGGAAATCGATACCCCGATATCCTACTGGGTCTGATCAAAATCAGTTTTTCAGCTCTTTTAATTTAGTTTTTGCTTCGGGTTTGGCTCTAAGTAGGTATAATTGTAGTTCTTAGTCTCAGCCATGATACCATTTATTCAGAGGACTTATTTAGCCTTCAAAATTCAGTTAGCCTTCAAAATTCAACAACGACAAAAAATACTTATTTGATATCGATACCAGAAATTTAAATTTGACTTACATCCATTCATTTTTCTTTCAGTCTACGGTTTTGCTTTCACTGGAAACAACTATTGCTTTTTAGTCTTTCGTGCCAACGTCCAAAGAGTTTGAGCTCCAGGACCATGGATTAGTTTTAAAGCTTTCATTACACCCGAGCAACGCGGGTCTATACTGCTATATATATATATATATATATATATATATATATATATATATATATATATATACTAGGTGCGAGTGGCAAATTATCGCAATTATTTTATTATTTCAAATATTCTTTAGGCTGAGTCTGATCTCCAGGACCATGGATTAGTTTTAAAGCTTTCATTACACCCGAGCAACGCCGGGCTATACTGCTAGTTCAACATAAAACTTGTAATCTGTAGGGAGTTCGGTCATGTATGACACAAGGCCGAATCAAAGAAAAATTAACCACCCCCTTCGGCTACAGTGTAAGGGAAGAAAGCGTGCTAAGTGCCACCAGTGATATGGAGATGCGGAAAGGACAAGACACGTAAAAGTTACTTAACACCAGAAAGAGAGAAACTGTATTAAAATCTACACGGAGCAGGAGGTTGTGGAGAACCAGTATCGCCTACATTCTGAAGAGACATATGTGAATTATATACACAAACAAAAGTTAAAGAGAAAAGTTTCAAGGTTGGAAAACTTTTCAGATATTGCGAGTTGTGAATTTACCTACGCGTGTGTGTGTTTCATCCGGGTAACTCGGCCAGAACAGGGCGTCTTCAGGTTTTCAATTTAGTTTTTAGCAAATTCTTCAGAAAAATGGTGGGAGGGTATGCAAAAGCAACCAGTGAAATCAAAAAGCAAATCTTTTGGCCTCGAAAGGCTTTAAATCAAAGGGGTTGTTGTTTATCGCCTTCCATTACTCTCAGTGGGAATGAACGCCAGCAAGCAACCAAGGAAACAATACCCGTTTACCACCAGGGGGGCGTTGTTGGTTTATTTTGAAAAATTTAATAATCGCCTCTTGTGTGAAAAATAAGCCAATAATTTGTATGAGTCTAACTTTCTGTTCTGTGACGAAAAAAAATAGACCATTTCAGCAGAAACATTTTTTTAATTCTTTTATTTTATTTCTGTTCAAAAGACCGGAGTCGTGTGAACCAGATGTTCCGTAAATCGTATTTTTTAGTTTTCAGCATTCTTCTGTTGAATATTAAGTCTAACTTGGATACAGTCACTTTCTCACCGGCGCAACGTGGCTTCCCTGTGTCTTTTCTACAAAGACTTTCACGGCTTCTGCTCCGATGAACTTAGCTCACTGGTGCCTCCTATATATAAATTTAATCGAGTCATAAGATTAGCAACTAGGTCCCACCTTTTTACTGTGAAACCAATAAATTGTAAACGCAAATTCTACTCCATCAGCTTCTTTTCTCGCACTTCCCGCCTGTGGAATTCCCTCCCATTTACTTGCTTTCCTGACAGCTACAATCTTCAAAAATTCAAATGTAAAGTCAATAGTCATCTACTATCTCATTAATTTACTTTCTCTCTCTCTCTCTCTCTCTGTGTCTCTCTCTCTCTCTCTCATGTTCCTTTCTCTGTCCACTCCACTCATCAATATCCTCATCCTTCTCCTACCCTCTTCCTGACACCCTCTGTAATTAGTCTCGCTTTCTCATAACTTTCCTCCTATGGAACCCCCTGCATAACAGTGGCAGTAAAATGCCTTGCTTGGAGCAATACTCCACTCTCATCAGTATTCTCATCCTTCTCCTACCCTCTTCCTGACACCCCCTGTAACCTGTCACTCTTTCTTATAACTTTCCTTCTATGTAACCCCCTGCTCAACAGTGGCAGTAAAATGCCTTGCCTTGGGGCAATACTCCACTCTCATCAGTATTCTCATCCTTCTCCTACCCTCTTTCTGACACCCCCTGTAACCTGTCACTCTTTCTTATAACTTTCCTTCTATGTAACCCCCTGCTCAACAGTGGCAGTAAAATGCCTTGCTTGGGGCACTACTCCACTCTCATCAGTATTCTCATCCTTCTCCTACCCTCTTCCTGACACCCCCTGTAACCTGTCACTCTTTCTCATAAATTACCTCCTATATAACCCCCCTGCTCAACATTGGCAGTAAAATTATAAAAAAAAAATAATATGTTTCATATTATATCAACATTTAGTTTGCTTCACTGATGTCCGGCTCAAGGATAGTCGCCATGACAGTTATTTATGTCGTCCGCGTAATAAATGTTGTCATCTTTGCTATTGTCGCCATCGTTGTCCGCATAATCATCTTATCCTCCTTAAAAAAGAAATAAGAGGTTATCCTCACTGTCGTTCAACTCATTCGTGATTCATCAGTTGCTCAATGACATAGCCAAGTTGTAGTAGCAATAATATCCATTTGTTTTACGTCGCTAAAGAGATATAGCCGTTAGCCACTGGAATGTGGGGCTGTTTATAAGATGGCGATTCCTTCTCCTGCCACGGTATTTGCGTGTGAACATGTCCGTGTGTTTTCGGTCAATGCTGTGTTATTTTGTTTCAATGTGAAGTGTGGGTAAAATCAAATTCTTCTTCATCTTTTATTTCTTTCTATGCTTCTTCTTTCTTTTCTTTTGCATCTTTTGTTTCAATAATTCGAGAAATTTCCATTTTTCATTTTCTTCTTTAATAAATTAAGGAATGTTTACTTTCCGTTTTTTTTTTGTTCTAGGTAATGAATGAATTTAGCGAATGTTCAATTTCCAATCTTCTTTTTCTTTTTCTTCTTTTTCTTTTTTTCCTTCTTCTTTTCTTTTTCTTCCTTCTTCTTCTTTTTCTTCGTCTTCTTTTTCTTCGTCTTCTTCTTCGTATTCTACTTCTTCTTCTTTTCCTTCTTTTTTCTTCTTTTTCTTTTTCTTTCTTTTTCTTCCTTTTCTTCTTCTTCTTTTTTTTCTTCTTCTTCTTTTTTTCCTTCTTTTTTCTTCTTTTCCTTTTTCTTTCTTCTTCTTCTTTTTTCGATTTCTAGTCTTTTTTCAATAAATTGAGGAATTCTAACTTTCCATTCTTATTTTCTCATTCATTTTTAATACTTCTTGTTCTTGTTTTTCTTCTTCTTTTCTTTCTTCTTTTTCGTCTTCTTCTTCTTCTTTTTCTTTTTCTTCTTCTTGTGCTTCTTTTTCTTCTTCTTTTTTCTTCTTCTCCTCTTTCTTCTTCTTCTTCATCTTCTTCTTCTTCTTCTTCATCTTCTTCTTCTTCTACTTCTTTTTTAATTTCTAGTCTTTTTCAATGAATTAAGGAATTTTAACTTTTCACTCTTATTTTCTTCTTCATTTTATTACTGCTTCTTGTTCTTGTTTCTTCTTTTCCTTCTATTTTTGTCATCTTCTTTTTACTTCTTCTTCTTTTTCTTTTTCCTCTTCTTTTTATTTTTCTTCTTCTTCCTCTTCTTCTACGCCAACTTCTTTTTCGATTTCTAGTTTTTTTTTCAATAAATTAAGGAATTTTTATTTTATTTTCTTCTTTTTATACTTGTTGTTGTTATTATTATTATTATTATTCAATAAAATAAAGAATTTCCATTTTCCAGTTTTCTTCTTCTTCATCTTTGTATTCTTTAATAAATCGAGGATTTTTCTTCTCCCTCCAGCAGTGCAGATTAGGCTGTGTAACTTTGGTTGGAAACCAGTCCACCTCACCCGGTGGATAAAGATCAATTGGTGTAGATGGACTAAACTATCGCCCGGTTCACACTCCACCCTCGTCTATTGTACAGGTGAAGAGGCTCATCCCTTGTTCCCTGTTTAGGATGTGGTTTCCAGTTTTCTCTTTTTAAATCTTCTTACTCTTGCGTAGAACCCTGTGCATCAGTGGCATTACCGCCTTGCTTGGGGTGACATTGCGTACGGTCAACACTTCTACCTGTAAAAAAGACCAAGTTACAGAAGCATTACGAACCCCTTGTCGATGGCGGGGAGGTCGCCGATGGCGGAGAGATCGTCGATGGCGGAGAGATCGTCGATGGCGGAGAGGTCGCCGATGGCGGAGAGGTCGTCGATGGCGGAGAGATCGTCGATGGCGGAGAGATCGTCGATGCGGAGAGATCGCCGATGGCGGAGAGGTCGCCGATGGCGGGGAGGTCGTCGATGGCGGAGAGGTCGCCGATGGCGGGGAGGTCGTCGATGGCGGAGAGATCGTCGATGGCGGAGAGATCGTCGATGGCGGAGAGATCGTCGATGGCGGAGAGGTCGCCGATGGCGGGGAGGTCGTCGATGGCGGAGAGGTCGTCGATGGCGGGGAGGTCGCCGATGGCGGGGAGATCGTCGATGGCGGAGAGGTCGCCGATGGTGGAGAGATCGTCGATGGCGGGGAGGTCGTCGATGGCCTTAGCTCTACTGAGAGCGATGGGGGGTTAAGAATCGTTTATATAGGTGGATTTCTCTTAAAACTTTCGGTGTTTGGATTTGTCTATAATGTCTATTGGAAAGCACATATTTTATGGGGGTTCCTATTAATATTGCTCAGTATTAGTGATTGGCTTCCGTTTATTTATTTGAAAAGGGGTTGAAAGAACGGCCAGTGTTTAGTACTTGAAAATTCTAAAGCCGAGCGGATGTGAATTGTTTTATTCCCATTGTAATCAGAATGGATTCGAGTGGCAGGAAGAAGGAGAAAGAGAAGTGGCGTCCGTTTTCAGATGGCAGAATGAAGCCAAATTGGTTTCAGTGTTGCAGAGGTCACTGGCATGAAGAGTAGCAGAGGAAGAAAAAGGAGAAGAAAAAGAAGAACAAGAACAACAACAAATAAAAGAAAAAGAAGAAGAAGAAGAAAAAAGAAACAGAAGACGAAGAAAAAAGAAAAAGACAAAAAGAAAAAGAAAAAGAAAAAGAAGAAGAAAAAGAAGAAGAAGAAAAAGAAGAAAAAAGAAGAAAAGAAAAAGAAGAAAAAAGAAAATAAGAAGAAAAAGAAAAAGAAAAATGAAAAAAAAGAAAAAAAGAAGAAAAAAAGAAGAAAAAGAAGAAGAAAAGAAAAAGACGAAAAAGAAAAAGACGACAAAGAAAAAGAAGAAAAGAAGAACAAAATGAAAAAGAAGAAAAGAAGAAGAAAAAGAAGATGAAAAAAAGAAAAAAAGAAGATTATGAAGATGAAAAAGAAAAAAATTAGTGTTCTAAATAGTATCAACAGTCACAATTATCAAGTCTTTTTTTTCCTTCTCACTCTTACACGTGGACAAGAAAACTGAAAATTTAATCTTTAGAATGTATCATTTAATATCATTTTCTCCCATACATATATATGTGTGTGCGTGTGTGTGAGAGAAAGAGACAGAAAGAAAAAGAGAGAGAGAGAGAGAGAGTGTGTGTGTGTGTGTGTGTGTGTGCATATGTGTACAAAATGGTGCCAACAACTCCCAGAATTTTTAACAATTTACAAAGCGAAAACGAATCTCTTTATCCGTTGTAAGCAGTATAAATTATGAATTAGTATATATATATATATATATATATATATATGTGTGTATATATATATATATATATATATATATATATATATATATATATAGCATCGGTCATGAATTAGAGCACTTCACCTACTGGCGTATGATACATCAAACGCTAAAGATCTGCCTCCTTCTACGCCCATAGATCTTGGGTAGAATCGCCGACTGCTCGGGTTTCAATCCTGGGTAAAAGCAATCGGATGTCTAACCGTACTGATGAGCTGTGATACAGCGAAACAGATCTGTCTGATGACTATATATATATATATATATATATATATATATATATATATATATATATAAGTCTTTTCTATTTGAAACTAATTTAATTTACATTGAAATTTCCGTGTCGCACGACAATCTATGTTGTACTGAGCACATTTAAAAAAAATAGATACCAGGGAACCTTGAATTCTAAACATATTGATCCTCTTCATCTATATATATATACCTAATATATATATATATATACTGCTGATATGCTAAACGACCGAGTACATATACCAGGCTCTTGACAAGAATGGCGAAGCCCGAACCGTTGCCTTGGATATCTCCAAAGCGTTCGACAGAGTCTGGCATGCTGGCCTTTTATGCAAATTGCGGAGCTACGGTATAACTGGACATTTGTTTGACCTAATCCAGTCATTCCTCTCTAACCGCACATTGAAGGTAGTCTTAAATGGACATACCTCCCAAAACTACCATACGAACGCGGGCGTCCCTCGAGGCTCTTTCCTAGGTCCCACACTCTTTCTGATCTACATTAATGATCTCTCCGATGCCATTAGATCCCAAGTAGGCATGTATGCAGATGACACCACAATTTACTCTCGCCTCGAACATAAACCCGGTGTGGGCGACAAAGCGAACCTCGCTGCCGAGATTGAAAAGGACCTCCTATCCGTAGTGGACTGGGGTAGGAAATGGCTCGTAAATTTCAATGCTTCTAAAACGAAGCTTGTATCAATTAACCACCATAGACAATCGCATCTACCTCCCATTAGCATGGAACAGGCTTGCCTCCCAGAGAGTAAAACACTACGCCTCTTTGGCCTTACACTCTCGGCGGACCTCAAATGGAATGACTATATCGAATCCATTGATAAATCCGCTGCTATGAAAGTTGGTTCTCTGTGCAGGGCCCGGAAGTTTTTCCCGTCTAAATCTATCCTGCACATATATAAATCTACCATCCGCCCGTGTATTCAATACTGCTGCCACATCTGGTCGGGTGCCCCTGCTACTCTCCTCGGGCTTCTTGACAAAATACAACGGAGAATCTGTAACGTGATCGATACTGACTTGGCAGACCGGCTGCAACCACTCTCTCACCGGCGTGACGTGGCTACCCTGTGCCTTTTCTATAAATACTTTCACGGCTTCTGCTCCGATGAACTTAGATCACTGGTGCCGCCTAGGTATGAATTTACACGAGTTACTAGATTAGCAACTAGGTCCCACCATTTTACACTGAAACAGATAAGATATAACCGCAATTTCTGCTCCAACAGCTTCTTTTCTCGCGTTTCCCGCCTGTGGAATTCCCTTCCACATGTCTACTTTCCCGACAGCTACAATCTCCAGGAGTTTAAATGTAAGGGCAACAGACACCTCCTATCACACTAACTTGCATCTATTCTCCCAACGCTCTCACCATCTACACAATCTTCATTCTCGGTATCCTTACCCGTATATCACCCTCCTTCTGACATTTCCTATATCTAATCATCCTTTCTCATCAATTTCTCCCCTATGTAACCCCCTGCGCAATAGTGGCAGTGAAATGCCTTGCTCGGGGTGAAACGATATATATATATATATATATATATATATATATATATATATATATATATATATATCCGAGTGAGTATAGATTTCACACTTTCACACTTACACACCAAATTTCACAATTTCACACTTACACACCAAATTCCCCAAAAGTCTAACGATCAAAACGAGACATTCACTTAATGACCAATAACCCCAACCAACCCCCACGAGAACAACGAACCAAATATAAACAGAGAATGATTCCAAACCTTTATTTCCCCTGAGGAAGTGTTTAAATCCAAACACTGAAACAAACATATGATTGTAGGGAAGAGGACATATATAGAAGAAATTATGTACATGTTCTAAAACATAATTTATAATATATATATATATATATATATATATATATATATATATATATATATATATGTATTAGGACCTTGATTTTCCACCGATTTTTTTTCTTTTCTTTTTTTTTTAAACTTGCAACAGGTATTTTCAGAACGCAATTTAAAATAACTGAAAATTCAAAATAAGGGTGAAACTTTTTAAGAATCGTAAACATTTTCATCTGGGTTTAGATGATCCTAAAATATATTTTCTGATGTGGTTATATTTGAACGTTATTTCTGATCTTTCGTTAAGTAACTTTTTCGTTCTAGAAATAATATCATGACTAACATTTCTTCCTGGCTCAATCTGCAGCCATCACCACCGTTGTAAGGTTTATGGCTTGGCTTTATATATGTATGTATATAAAACGCCTGAAAATGCCGAAAGGTTGAAACCAAGGTTGCACAATCAACTAACTTACAAATGAGTATATATATATATATATATATATATATATATATTTAGTATATCGAAGCAGCAAGTAATTTTCTAAACATATGCTATTAAATATATGAGACAATGAATGTCTATTATGTTTAATCATGAGCCGTTCTAAACGTCGTATTTTTGCTTTAATTTCAGTTGAAAATCAAGACAAAAATTCTCCAACATTTGGATAATTATTTATTGGTTTTCTTCTAAGCTTTTGTCGGTGATGGTGGATTTTATAAAATTTCAGTTTAAACAACCTCTCTGAAGATGGCTCATGTGAGCCGAAAGCTTAGAAGAAAACCAATAAATAATTATCCAAATGTTGGAGAATTTTTGTTTTTATTTTCAACTGAATTTGCTGCTTCGATATACTATATATATATATATATATATATATATATATATATATATATATATATAACAGACAATGAATGGCTTTAATTATATATATTGAAAATGACAGACCAGATATTATTGTTACGTTCTTTATATAATTTTTCGTGTGTTCTCATGTTTTTTCTTTTAACTTTCAGAAAACAAATTATATAGCATTTGTATAATTGTTTATTAAGTTGGTTCTCTGAAGATGGCTCATGTGAGCCGAAAGCTTAGAACCAACTTAATAAAAAATTATCCAAATGCTGAAGAATTTTTGTCTTTTATTTTCAACTGAAATTAAAGCCAAAATACGACGCTTAGAACGGCTCATGATTAAACATAATAGACATTCAATGTCTCTTATATTTAATAGCATATGTTTAGAAAAAAAAAAAAAATATATATATATATATAAACGTGATTATGATTATACTCGTCACGAAAACCTATCGAAGGAAGGAAAAAAATGGTTGTAAAAAAAGAAAAAGCTTAGAGTGTTCGGACCGAAATCAGCACGGAGCCCAAAGAAAAAACCCGACACCATTAACCATCTGACAGAAAGTGCTCAATACAAACGTAAAGCAAACTAAATAGCACCTAATGAGCCAGACGAACCTACATGGGTTGTCTTAATTACCTTTTTATATGTCGTTTATCCTTTTCCTCTTTAGCCAGCTTTCCGTGACGATCCGTCTAGGTGAAACCTAGGTAGGTTCGTCTGGCTCATTAGGTGCTAGTTATACACATATATATAGTTAAATAAAATAAAGACAAGAGGAAGACTATATTTTAAATCGCCTACGCGTTTCGTCCTGTGATGGACATTATCAAGGCAAAAAGACGAAATGAGCTTTATTCTAAATTACGTATCTATAAACAAACAGTGTTGGCAACCACAAAAACGTTCACAAATCATTTCAAAAGATTAACAGAATATTTTAGTTTTTAGAATTCCTTCATGTGTAGTGCAAAGTCACGAGATATTAAAATGAATGGAATTTGACCGTTTTCTTTGAAAACTGTTTATTTCGTGTGTTAGTCTGTTTTAGAATTTCTTCATTTGTAACGCAAAGTCACGAGATGTTAAAATGAAGGGAACTCACTCGTTTTCTTTTTATTATGTATATATGATTTTTATTCTTTTTATTATGTATATATGATTTATTATTATATATATATATATATATATATATATATATATATATATATAATATCTGTTACGCAATTTTACCGGGCGTAAATGTCCTTTACGCAACTGTCAAATATATTTTGGGTTTCTTCAATTTGTAGTACGTATCTTGCTTTGTCTCTTTTAGTGACAAAGGATTTAGTGACAAAGTCGGGGGGCGTGCAGGCCATAAAACCGATCCTCCCCTACCCATCCATCTTTCAAGATAGATGTACACCAGTGCATCGCGAACAATGTCACTAAAATACGCTAGAGCCCCATCATGTAGGAACCACGTGCGTCTTTGTATTAGCAGGGGTACATCCTCTAGCAGGTCTGTAAGTGTATTCGAAATAAAGTTTCTGTAGACAGTTTCTGTAAGACGTGCGGCGAGAACATATGGAACTACCAGACAGTCATCTACAATTTCAACCCAATTAATCGTAAACTTATGCTGTATTATAGTGGAACATCCTGCCATACCCGAGAATGGAATGCTCTAGATTATAAAGGACGGTGACAATCTGTACGAGAGCGCAACCGTCTTAGGCACTCGCCTGACGACGCTATGACACTGTCAGCTCCCTGCTTTCGGGTAGAGGGCGCTCTCTGCTTCCGAGCAGAGAGCACAAACCCAGTCGTGGTTCCGCCGAAGGGTAGAACCACGACTCGGTAAAAATAGACAGTCATATTTTTGGCCCGGCTATATGGCCGGGAATACCCACATTAAAATGACCATGTGTCACATCCGGCCTTGCGTGGGAAGGCTAGTAAATACAGCAACCGTCTTAGGCACTCGCCTGACGACGCTATGACACTGTCAGCTCTCTGCTTCCGAGCAGAGAGCACAAACCCAGTCGTGGTTCCGCCGAATGGTAGAACCACGACTCGGTAAAAATAGACAGACATTATTTTGGCCCGGCTATATGGCCGAGAATACCCACTATAAAATGACCATGTGTCACATCTGGCCTTGTGTGGGAAGGCTAGTAAATACAGCAAACGTCTTAGGCATTCGCCTGACGACGCTATGACACTGTCAGCACTCTGGCTTCGGGTAGAGGGCGCTCTCTGCTTCCGAGCAGAGAGCAATAACCCAGTCGTGGTTCCGCCGAAGGGTAGAAGCACGACTGGGGAATATTAGACAGACATTTTTTGGCCGGGCCAAATAGCCCGGAAAGCCCAGTTATAAACTGACCATGTTTCATATGTTGCCCTTACTGGAAGGGACAGCTAAATAATGCAAACGTCTTAGGATGACTGCTCTATAACACTGTCGGCACTCTGCCTTTGGGTGGAGGGCGCTCTCTGCTTCCGAGCGGAGAGCGCAGGCCCGGTCGTGGTTCCGCCGAGAGGTGGAGTCACGACTGGGGAAAAGTAGACAGACATTTTTTGGCCCGGCTATATGGCCGGGAATATCCACTATAAAATGACCAATGTGTCACATCCGGCCTTGCGTGGGAAGGTTAGTAAATACAGCAAACGTCTTAGGCAGCAGACGTCACTAGACGACTCTATGACACATGTTGCCCTTACTGGAAGGGACAGCTAAATAATGCAAACGTCTTAGGCAAAGGCACTCTCCAGTTAATAGTGTATTCCGCTCCTACTTGTTGATTGCTTATCTGTATCTTATTGTTAATTGTACATTCGTACGATAAATCCATTATATCTATTTCCTGTGTTGAGTACCATTCTACCACTAATCTTTACACTGATATTCCTTTCCGGGATATATCATGCTGATACCTAGTGTTGTGGAGTAGTTTTCGCACTGAAGGTTATAATCGTGCTATGTCGGTTGCTAATCGACAAAATGTTAGGAACTTGGTAATCTTTCACTGAAAGCTGACTCCTTAGTATTCGGCTAACTGCCAACTAATATCAACTGCATAGTAGTTCTACTGAACTCCAATCCCAAGAACTCCTAAGAACTTCTCAAGAACTTCCTGTTAACTCTTATTAACATAGGAGGGACGGTCCATTATCTGAGGAATAGGTGTGTTTCCCCATAACACCTAGCCTGTATTGACATTATGGATTCTGATCCGGCCATAAATGTTGGTTGTTTAGGTTCGTTATTCCATCTTATTCCAAATGTTGTCTCATCTCTTCCAAATGTTGTCTCATCTCTTCCAAATGTTGTCTCATCTATTCCAAATGTTGTCTCATCTCTTCCAAATGTTGTCTCATCTATTCCAAATGTTGTCTCATCTCTTCCAAATGTTGTCTCATCTATTCCAAATGTTGTCTCATCTCTTCCAAATGTTGTCTCATCTATTCCAAATGTTGTCTCATCTCTTCCAAATGTTGTCTCATCTCTTCCAAATGTTGTCTCATCCATAAACAAGACTAAAACAACAAACAACGAATCGACAGTTTGTGAAATAAACCATACATTGAGAAATGAATGATATCTGTCAACGTTACAGCTCATTTCTGACATCTTTCAATTATAATACGCGAAAGATTATCCGTGAGTATGGACGGATTTTGTTAAAAATAAGCAGACACAATGTTTGCAATTTATTTAATCTGGTGTGACTAAAAAAAAATTTTCTGCCTAAATACACATACATACATACATACATACATACACATCATACGCTAAAAGGTCTACCTCCTTCTACCGAGCGCCCATATCTCAGAGGTAGAATCGCCGACTGATGCCAATCCGGTCGGGTTTCAATTCTGGGTAAAAGCAATCGGATGTCTAACCGTACTCATGAGCTGTGATACAGCAAAACAGATCAGTCTGCGGATTACTCTCTCTCTCTCTCTCTCTCTCTCTATATATATATATATATATATATATATATATATATATAATGAAATGACTCACATAGAAAATACAAACAAAGTGAATTAAATGAAAACCAGTTTGACGCTTAAATTTTTATTCTGTTGCTAACAATAAGAACATATTCAGTACAACTGGAAATATCATATATATATATATATATATATATATATATATATATATATATAGAGAGAGAGAGAGAGAGAGAGAGAGATATGAAGAGAATCAATATGTTTAGAATTCAAAGTTCTCTGGCTTTTACTTTTTTTAAAAGTGCTCAATAGTGATCATAGTGCAACACGGAAATTTCAATGTAAATTAAATTAATTTTAAATAGAAAAGATTATATATATATATATATATATATATATATATATATATATATTATTGTAAACGTTATTTTTAGCGAGTACGCATATGTCAGTTGATATTCTTGATTTTTTTTTTCTTAAACAGTGAAATCTAGTTTGGGTGTTATTGATTTTTACTCTTTTAAGAAAATAAAATTAAACACAGGGATAGCAAATCAAATAGACACTAAAATACGTACAGTGTTCACAAAAAAAATATGCACGTTTTAAGAAAAGAGGAACTTGGCTTTCGTTGTTTTATCAAATTACTATAACACTGTTTACTATCGTATTTTCTCGATAAATGTCATTGCCCTCATAGCTGTAGTATCATCAAGTCTTAAAGGATGTTGTGTATCGCTGAAAAACCGACTACACTGGCGGCCATTAGGAAAAGAATTGAAAATGCATGCGCAGTAATCTTACTGGACACTTTGGCCAACGTTGCCTACGAAGTAGTTCACTGTATTAATAAATGTGTGTAAGCAAAACGACAGCATTTTGAACATCCGTTGTGATTGTAGAATCAAAAGATAACTTGTATTAATCTTGTGATATCTGAATGAATTATTATAATATCTATACAAGTGTATACTATATATAGTATTGTGCAAAAATAATAGGACAAGAACTATTTTATCTTTTATGAGGCATTTTTTTTTTTTTTAATCATATCACCCAAGCAAGGCAAAAATGCCACTGATGCGCAGGTGGCTACGTAAGAGTGAAAAGATTGGAAAAGAGAAAAACCGGAAACCACATCCTAAACAGGAAACAAGAGATGAGCCTCTTCACCTGTTCAATAGACATGGGCGGAGTGTGAACCGGGCGATAGTTTAGTCTATCTACTCCAATTAAAATAAAGTTTAAAATCACCCCTGACCTAACACTTTTGCACACTACCGGCAGTGTGCAAGAGTATTAGAACAGGTGTGATTTTCCTAAAAAACCTCACTGAAATTCAAATACAGGTTGAAAAGCCAAACCTTTGTAAAAATTAACTAAAAAGGAAGAGGAATGAAGTCTTCGGAATTTGAATTGGCCCCCACAAAGCCCCGATATCAACACTATTGAACATCTGTGGGATATTTTGGATAAAAGACTGATAAATCTAATGTAACTTCGCAAGGCACACTTTGGGAACGAATACAAGCTGCTTGGCAGGAGATACCATTAGATACATTGAAGAAGCCTGTGATGTCAATGCCTGACAGAATGAAGGCTGTGATCAAAGCAAAAGGCTATTATACTAAATATCAAATTTATGTTGTAGCAAGTATTTTTTGTTAAAGCATTTGTTGAGTAAATCAAATAAAATTACTTTATTTAAATTGTTTATTTTCTGTCAATATGCCTCAGAAAAGATAAAATAGTTATTGTCCTAATACTTTTGCACAGTACTATATATATATATATATTAATCATTTCACCCCAAGCAAGCTACTGTTGCCCAGGGGGTCACATAGATGAGGTGATGAGAAAGGGGTTAGTTATAGGAAATAGGAGGGCGGTAACAGACGGATGAGCATACCGGTGTAATGGGGGTGGAATGGATGGAGAAAAGACCTTGAGAGAATGGATGCGAGTTAGTGAGATAGATGTTTATTGACCTTTCACTTAAATTCCTAGAGATCGTAGCTGTCGGGGGAGCAAGTATATGGAAGGGAATTCCACAGGCGGGAAGTGCGAGAAAAGAATCTGTTAAAGTAGAAATTGCGGTTACGTTTTATCGGTTTCACTGAAAATGGGTGGGACCTAGTTGCTAATCAAGTAGCTTGTGTAAATTCATACCTAAAGGACACCAGTAAGCTGAGTTCATTGGAGCAGAAGCCGTGGAAATATTTATAGAAAAGGCACAGGGAAGCCACGTCACGCCGGTGAGAGAGCGACTGAAGCCGGGCTACCAAGTCGGTATCGATCACATTACAGATTCTCTGTTGGATTTTCTCAAGAACCCCGATGTGAATAACAGGGGCACCCGATCAGATGTGACACTTGTGACAGCAGTATTCAATACACGGGTGGATGGTATATATATATATATATAATAAAATGTGCGAGAAGCCGTGAACGGTTTTTTTAAAGTGTAGATTTATTGTTGTTATTTTCATTTTTTTATATTACTTGCTTTTTGTATGATCCATTAAGTGTCCATAATGGTATGAAAAACAAACGGATCTCGATATGTGAAGTCACAAGCTTATTCATCTGGAGAGAGTCAACTTTAAACTCGAAACACGTGTAGTGCCACAAATACCATTGTGGACACTTAATGTGCGTTGTGGTGCAGTGGATATCGGCTCGGATCGAGAAATCGGGGAGCCGAGTTCGAATTCCAGTTGATATTCATTGCATTCACTTACGCACAAATACCCTTGGGAAAGGTATTAATCCGTCTATTCCTTCCAGTTATGGGTTAAATAACAGGACAGATTGGGTTCTATAGCCTTGGCTGGCGACCAGTCTACCGCAGAAAGCAATGGCAACCTACTGCGGGATAATCTTCTGCCCAGTCAGTCATGTCTCTTTCGAGAGATGATCACCCAAGTGTGTTTCACGTATGGCACTTAACTGACTGACTGAATGTATCATATAAAAAGCAATTAACATAAATAATAATAATAATAACAACAATAAATCTACACTATAAACAAAACGTTCACGGCTTCTTGCACTTTTATATATATATATATATATATATATATATATATATATATATATATGTTACGGAAATTTCCGGAGATTTCTGAAATGGATTAGCAAACGACATTTTTTAATTTATTTGTTTGAACATTATTTTTAATAGATACTCGTATCTGAGTAGATATTCTATTTTTAACTAAACAGTACATTCGTGTATATATCTTTACCGGCTGGAATATGTTTGAGAAATTTTATAAAGCAAATATGCGTTATTCAGCAGGATTCTTCCCTTACTTGTGGAACTTTCTTTCAGATTTTTACTTTCCAGACAATTTTGATCTTTAAAAATTTAAATTCAATGTCAATCATTATTGTCTGTCTTAATTCCTGTTCTTTTATTTTTTCTCTCCTTAATACTGTTTTTATCTCATATTCTCTCACATTTAGTCAGATTTCTATGTTAATCTTTTCCTATTTTCTTACAACATTTTACTCTAATAGTTAAATTTCTGTAAGTGTTTGAATACCACTGTTCAGATCTTGTGTTGTCTCTTTTGGTTGCAATCATACAATTTTATTTTTTCGCTTTCCTTAAATACCATTTGTAAGAATTCTTTCAGTTTGTATGAGTCTGTCATCAACAGGGCATATGCTGTTAACGTGACATCTGATAGCTTTTTTAGTCCCAAAATATCATTTTCTCTCTACCTTTTTGATTCTTATGCATTAACTAAATTCACTGTGTGCTGAATTGCTTGTTGCCAGTAAAGCTTATGACTTATTTGAAATTGACCAGTGACCCCTTTCGTATGTATCTATTAAAAATAATGTTCAAAACAAATATATATATGAGCTCATTCTACACGCAAACACGGAAAATATATAGTCATCCGCAGAGAGATCTGTTTCGCTGTATCACAGCTCATCAGTCCGGTTAGAGATTTGAAACCCGACTGAATTTACATCAGTCGGCAATTCTACCTCTAAGCTATGGGCGCTCGGTAGAGGAAGGTGGACTTTGGCGTGTTATATACAATGTAAAAACATGCTAGTAGTCGAGACTATTCGAATTCATTACTGAATGAACGATGCGTAAATGCGTAGGCAGCTACTGTTTTTTTTTTAATTCCACCATTCATCCATAAACTACAGAATTATGTTTCTTGCAATTTTCAACCGCTTGACGATTGTGCGAGCACCTATACAGAAATACCGCGAAACCTTACGTCAAATGTAAATACTTAAATGTAATTTTCAGGCAATGGCTGCCGCCACTCACTCTTAACCTCAGCGTCCATTTTTACACTGATATGCGTTCTATCCCTCATACTGAGAATGTTTACGTATAAATATAGTATACACGATAACTATATTATTATCATATATATATATATATATATATATATATATATATATTAGTCATTCACATACAAGACTGTTTCGTTGGGTCACAGCTCATCAGTGTGGCTGGTCATATAGAAAATTAGGGAGTGATAGTTGGAGGAAATGTATTTAGGTGTGTCAAAACTCCTGAAGAGGAACAGCTATGTTCTGAAACATGAAAATATTTGTGTAATGATATTATGCTTTATAAACCATTGTAATAACAAAATTACAATATACACACAGACCCCCCCATATATATGTATATATATATATATATATATAGTGTATCGAGGCAGCAAATAATTTTCTAAACATATACTGTTAAATATAAGAGACAATGAATGTCTATTATGTTTAATCTTGAGCCGTTCTAAACATCGTATTTTGGTTTTAATTTCAGACGAAAATAAAGAGAAAAATTGTCGAATATATTTTTATTATGCTGGTTCTATGTTTCCGGACAATTTTTGTCCTTATTTTCACCTGAAATTAAAGCCATTCATTGTCTGTTATATATATATATATATATATATATATATATATATATATATATATATATAACAGACAATGAATGGCTTTAATTATATATATTGAAAATGACAGACCAGATGTTATTGTTACGTTCTTTATATAATTTTTCGTGTGTTCTCATGTTTTTTCTTTTAACTTTCAGAAAACAAATTATATAGCATTTGGATAATTGTTTATTAAGTTGGTTCTCTGAAGATGGCTCATGTGAGCCGAAAGCTTAGAACCAACTTAATAAAAAATTATCCAAATGCTGAAGAATTTTTGTCTTTTATTTTCAACTGAAATTAAAGCCAAAATACGATGCTTAGAACGGCTCATGATTAAACATAATAGACATTCATTGTCTCTTATATTTAACAGTAGATGTTAAAAAAATATATATAGATATATATGCATGTACGTGTAAATATAAATGTAAAGAGTGTATGAAGTTACCAACATTCAGATACTAGTAAAATCGATCAGTGAAACATCGGCTGAATTAATATTCTTCTTCGCCATTTCTCACTGGTTTCAGGCCATTAACATTTGCCCATACATACATTGAAAGAATATCGCCACACCCACTGCGACGACAATAGTTTTCAAGGTAAGGTTGGTCATCATTACTCACGTGGGGTTCTTTCATGCCGTCTAAGTGTAGATGAGATGAAAGGCCAGACGAATATTGATCTAGCATTATTGATATTGCACCATGAATATCTGTTTAATCGTATTTTTGAAAATATTTTCTATCATTTCACTTTCATACGATTAAGCACTCTCAAGTTTATTCTTTATTATTCCATTGTTCATTCTTTTATATATATATATATATATCCTTCTTCCTTTCTTTCTTTTTCAACGAAAGTCACTAGAATCTCCTTTCTGTCATATTTTCTCTTTGTTTCTTCATTTTTGTTTCTGTTCTGCGTCAGTCGAACTGTTTTAATATTACGTTCTCTTATTTTCTCTCTTTCTTTGGTCCTGGGCATCACGGTAAACTGCATCCGGCAGCAAGGCCTCTGATTGAGAAGCTGTGAGGAGCATGGAACCACTTCTTCATTGCTGTTTTTCCCAGGTCCACCCTGGCCCAGAGTGGTAGCACCTGTTAAGGTCCCAGCTATGGGCAAATACTTAACCCCCAAACTGGGTTCAAAAATACACTTTTATATAAATAAATACATAAAAATAGACTTTTATAGAAAATATACTTGAATATTACCAACAATACATTTTTGAGGAAAAAATTATGACCATCACACATTTTTGAAGGAAAAAAATAATTCTCAGCGAAACATTTTTAAATACAAAACTAGAAAACATTTTCAAATTTAAAAAATAAAATAAACTAAAAAATTTTAATTAAAATCTGACTAAATCAACCTTTTGACTATAACTTAACATTTAAAAAAATACCTTCAAACCCCACATTTTTGGCATTAAATAACCCACGGAGGTGTTGATATGCCGTTAAACAAAACTTAAACTCAAAACTCAAACTCTTTCTTTCTTTCTTTCTTTCTTTCAGAAGAAGAAGAAGAAGAAGAAGAAGTTGTTGTTTTTATTCCTATTATTATTTTCATCTTTCTTTGCTTTATTGGTTTTTATTTTGTCAGTTATTCAAGGCTTCAGTTTTTGTCATTTCTTGAATTATTTTCACTCGTTTTTGCTGCGTCTCTTCCATCTTTTTTCGCTAATTTCATAAGTGAAACTTTCTTTCATTTCCTCAGTTTTAGGTTCATTTCTTTCTAAAATTACTTCATTTAATCGCTATTTGCCTTCGTTTGGTATTTATCTATCGTTAATTTTCCTTTTTCCTTCCTTTCTTTCTTTCTTTCTTTCTTTCTTTTTCTTTCTTTCTTTCTTTCTTCTGTTCTTTCTGTTTTTCTTTCTTTGTTCTGTTCTTTCTCTCTTTCTTTTTTCTTTCTTTCTTTCTTCTGTTCTTTCTGTTTTTCTTTCTTTCTTTCTTTCTTCTGTCCTTTCTTTCTTTCTTTCTTTCTTTCTTCTGTTCTGTTCTTTCTTTCTGTTCTTTCTTTCTGTTTTTCTTTCTTTCTTTCTTTCTTCTGTCCTTTCTTTCTTTCTTTCTTCTGTTCTGTTCTTTCTTTCTGTTTTTCTTTCTTTCTTTCTTTCTTTCTTTCTTCTGTTCTTTCTGTTTTTCTTTCTTTCTTTCTTTCTTCTCCTTTCTTTCTTTCTTTCTTTCGTTCTGTTCTTTCTTTCGTTTCTTTCTTTCTGTTTCTTTCTTTCTTTCTTTCTGTCCTTTCTTTCTTTCTTTCTTTCTGTTCTGTTCTTTCTTTCGTTTCTTTCTTTCTTTCTTTCTTTCTTTCTGTTTCTTTCTGTTTTTCTTTCTTTCTTTCTTTCTTTCTGTTTCTTTCTTTCTTTCTTTCTTTCTTCTGTTCTGTTCTTTCTTTCTGTTCTTTCTTTCTGTTTTTCTTTCTTTCTTTCTTTCTTCTGTTTCTTTCTTTCTTTCTTTCTTCTGTTCTTTCTCTCTTTCTTTTTTTCTTTCTTTCTTTCTTCTGTTCTTTCTGTTTTTCTTTCTTTCTTTCTTCTGTCCTTTCTTTCTTTCTTCTGTTCTGTTCTTTCTTTCTGTTTCTTTCTTTCTTTCTTTCTTTCTTTCTTTCTGTTTTTCTTTCTTTGTTCTGTTCTTTCTCTCTTTCTTTTTTTCTTTCTTTCTTTCTTTCTTTCTTTTGTCCTTTCTTTCTTTCTTTCTTTCTTCTGTTCTGTTCTTTCTTTCTGTTTTTCTTTCTTTCTTTCTTTCTTCTGTCCTTTCTTTTCGTTTTCTTCCCATCTTTCTGCTGTTCTTTCTTTATTTTTAATAATCATATAGGAGGTTACATAATGAGAAAGTTATGAGAAAGAGTGAGAGGTTATAGGGGTATCAGGAAGTGGGTAGTAGAAGGATGAGAATACTGATGAGAGTGGAGTATCGCCCAAAGCAAGGCATTTTACTGCCACTGTTGTGCAGGGGGTTACATAGGAGGAATATTATGAGAAAGAGTGGCAGGTTACAGGCAGTGTCAGGAAGTGGGTAAGAGAAGGATGAGAATGCTGATGAGAGTTGGGTGGACGGAGAAAAGAGCTTGAGACAGAGGATGCAGGTTAGTGAGATAGGAAATGACTATTGACTTTACGTTTGAATTCTTAAAGAGTGTACCTATCTGGAAAGCAAATAAGCGAAAGGGAATTCTACAGGCGGGAATAGCGAGAAAAGAAGCTGCTGGAGTAGAATTTGCGTTTACAATTTATCGGTTTCATAGTAAAAGGGTGGGACCTAATTGCTAATCTTGTGGCTCGAGTAAATTTATATATAGGGGACACCAGGGAGCTGAGTTCATCTGAGCAGAAGCCGTGAAAATATTTGTAGAAGAGACGCAGAATGGCCACATGGCGCCGGTGAGAAAGTGACTGTATCTGAACTGCCAAGTCGGGGTCGATCACATTACAGACGCTCCGTTGGATTTAATCAAGGACACCTAGGTGAATAGCAGGGGCTTCCGACCAGATGTGGCAGCAGTATTCAACGCACGGGGGGGATGCCATGTCGGAATCGATCACATTACAGATTCTCCGTTGGATTTTGTCAAGGACCCCTAGGTGGATAGCAGGAGCACCCGACCATATATAGCAGCAGTATTCAACGCACGGGGGGGATGCCAAGTCGGAATCGATCACATTACAGTTTCTCCGTTGGATTTTGTCAAGGACCCCTAGGTGGATAGCAGGAGCACCCGACCAGATATGGCAGCAGTATTCAATGCACGGGCGGATGCCATGTCGGAATCGATCACATTACAGATTCTCCGTTGGATTTTGTCAAGAACCCCGAGGTGAATAGCAGGGGCTTCCGACCAGATGTTTCAGCAGTGTTCAATGCACGGGCGGATGCCAAGTCGGGATCGATCACATTACAGATTCTCCGTTGGATTTTGTCAAGGACCCCTAGGTGGATAGCAGGAGCACCCGACCAGATATGGCAGCAGTATTCAACGCTCGGGGGGATGCCAAGTCGGGATCGATCACATTACAGATTCTCCGTTGGATTTTGTCAAGGACCCCTAGGTGGATAGCAGGAGCACCCGACCAGATATGGCAGCAGTATTCAACGCTCGGGGGGATGCCAAGTCGGGATCGATCACATTACAGATTCTCCGTTGGATTTTGTCAAGGACCCCTAGGTGGATATCAGGAGCATCCGACCAGATATGGCAGCAATATGCAATGCACAGGCCGATGGTAGATTTGTATCTGTTCAGGATTGTTTCAGATGGTGTTCTGTCTGTCTGTCTGTCTGTCTGTCTTTCTTTTTTGTTTCTTTCTTTCTCACTGTAAACCACTCAGAATGTCTCTTTATTTTCTTATTGTACAAATAAATGTGTGCAAGCAAAACGACATCATTTTGAGCATCCATTGTGATTGTAGAATCTAAAGATAACTTGTATTAATCTTGTGATGTCTGAATAAATTCAATATTACAATATCAAGTTTTGTCTTACCTGATATATAAATATATATATATATATATATATATATATATTAATTCAGATACTTTAATCCAAGCGGAAAAAGCAGGAAGGTAAATTCCAAAAACCCGATCCTAATTAATATTAAAAATTTTATTTTAATATTAAAAAATGATACAGGAAGAGAGCTCCATGTAATAAAATATTACAGAGCAAATATAAATTAAAAAAGGATTAATTCAATGATGTTGGATGATCATTTCGATATGAAAATCCCCACGGGGGATAACACATCACCTCAGTAACAGTAAAATCCTTTCAGAAACTGGAAAAAATTCGTCTACTTTTCCTTTTTAAATAGATTTGCAAAGAAATTAAAAAAGAAAAAGAAAAAGATAAAACAAAATAAAATCAAATAAACAAGAAAAGAAAAAATTGACATCGTCTGGGTTCGCAAAAAAGGAAAGAGAATTGTAACTTAAAATTAACGGTCGGCGTGTTGAATTGATGTAAGGTTAAGCAACACGAAAAAAAGGTGGGAGATAAGAGAGATAAAAGAAGGAAGGGAGGGAAAAAGAAAAGAAAGAAATTTTTTTTGAAAATATTACATAGGAGCGGTTGTCTATGATGGTTAATAGATAGCAACTTCGTTTTGGAAGCATTATAATTTACGAGTTATTTCTTAACCCAGGCCACCACGGATTGCAGGTCCTTCTCAAGCCCGGCAGCGAGTTTCGCTTTGTCAACCTCAGCAGATTTTTGATCGAGGCGAGAGTAAACGGTGATGTTGTCAGCGTATATGTCTACTTTGGATCTTATTACATCGGGGAGATCGTTAGTGTAGATCAGGAAAAACGTAGGACCTAGAATAGAGCCTTGAGGGACACCCGCTTTTCATTCTTTTAGTTTTTTTTTTCATTTTCTTTTTCTTTGTTCATTTCTTTCTTTCCTTCTTTCTTTTTTCTTTCTTTCTTAATTTATGTGTTTGTTCAATATAAAGTTGTTACCCAGTTTTTTTCATATCTTCTTACTCTCAGCCAAGGAGATCGATTGATAGATGAATCGGTCACTCGTTGACCATATCACCTTGTCAACATTAGTCAGTCTATCTGTAAGCATGGCTGTTGGTCCTTCTTTCTTCTACTCATCTTCCCTAACATTATTTTATGGTCCAGCTTTTCAAGTTTATATTTCTCCACGCTTCTTCCTTTTTTTTTTTTTTTTCATTTTCTTTTGCATGTTTTCTTCTTTTTATAACGGTTCTTTTTTAATTTTCTTTCTTTCTATTTTTTACCGTTTTTTTTATTTTTTCCTTTCTTCTTTCTTTCTTTCTTTCTTTCTTTCTTATCATTTCACTTTTCATTTTTTTTTTTATCATTTTCTTTTACATATTTCTTTCTTTTTTTTCTTTTTTCTTTCTTTTTTCTGCCTTTCTTTCTTTCTTTCTTTCTTATCATTTCACTTTTCATTTTCTTTATTTTTATCATTTTTTTTACATCTTTCTTTCTTTCTTTCTTTCTGTCTTTTTTTCTTTGCTATCATTTGACTTTTCACTTTTCTTTCTTTTTTTCATTATTTTCTTTATATTTTTATTTATTAATTCATTCATTATTTTTTCTTTCTTTCTTTCTTTCTAATTATTTCCTTTTCATTTTCTTTCTTTCTCTCTTTTTTATCATTTTTCTTTACATTTTTAATTCTTTCTTTCTTTCTTTCTTTCTTTCTTATTATTTTCCTTTTTAATTTCTTCCTTTTTTTATCATTTTCTTTTACATTTTTCTTTCTTTTTCTTTCTTTCTTATCAGTCCACTTTTCATTTTCTTTCTTTCTTTCTTGAATTATTTCATTCAACCCACGTTTTATTATCTCCCATTTTTACTTTTTCTTTCCTTTTTCTTTTTCCCATTCATCCAATTATTCTTTCCTTTAATAATTATTGTTACTTTTTTCTGTTCTTTCTTTCTTTCTTTCTTTCTTTCTTTCCTTTGTTATTTAAATTAAGTTTTCAGTTTTCGCCATTTTTTTAACTCGTTTGTGTCTTTCTTCCATCTTTTTTTCCCATTTTTTTTCCACATATTTCATGTGTATATCTTTCTTTTAGTCTTTTGTTTGTTTCTAAGATTATTTCATTTAACCCTTATTTCAGTCCCTTTCATTTTTACCTTTTGTGCTTTTATTTTCATTCATTCATTCTTAATTTTTATCTTTCACCTTTCTTTTCTTTCCGTTTTTCCTAGTTGTTTTTATTTTTTGTCGGACCTGAAGGAGACTACCACCACCTTTAAATTTGTTTTTCATTTTTTTTTCCCTTTTTTTTAGTGCAATCTTATCGATTAAACCCTAAACTTTCCGACTGACAAAAAAATTTGGAAAAATTTCAACATTTAAACACTTTTAGCAGGGGCTCAGTTTTTCATACAACGTTATAGTAAATCGATCCTCCATTTTGGAACCACTCGCCGGTACGATATTACCACCATCTGTAAATTGGTTGATTATCAATTTTTTAAAAAATTTTTTCAGTGCAATCTTATCGATTAAATCCTAAACTTTCAGATTGACAAAATAAATTTGGAAAAATTTCAACATTTAAACAGTTTTTTTTTTGCGGGGGAGGGGCAATTTTTAATACACCCTTATAGTAAATCGATCCTGTGCAATTAACTTTTTTGCTTGCGCATATTAAACAACTGAATCCTTTGAAAAATTTTTGAATAAAGCCATTCTTGGAATTTCCGAGGAAGATGCCATCGTAAGAACTGAAGAAAACTTGAAAAAGACAAAAACAAGAGCAACAACTCATCCCCCCCCCCCGCAAAAAAAAACAAAACAAAACAAAACAAAACAAAGCGACCCCAACGCGATTGTTTCCAAAATGGAGGCTCGATTTACTATAAAGTTGTATGAGAAAATGAGCCCCCTCATAATTATTTAAATATTAAAATTTTTAAAAATTGTTTTTGATAATCGGAAACCTTATGTAATAACCGATTAGACTGCGCTGAAAGAAGAAAAAAAAAATGAAAAACAACAAATTTAAAGGCGGGGGTTCGAGTCTCCTTCAGGTCCGCCATTTTTTTTATTAATTTTAATTCCTTAATTTGTTTTCTGGATTATACGTCTTTCTTTTCTTGTTCCCTTCGTTCTTCTTTTCTCCACTAAATTATTTTATTTAACATCCTGTTTGTTGTATAACCCGTATATAAGAGAAACCCGGATATAAGATACTTTTTTATTTGGTCCCGACAATCCTCTTATATCCGGGTTACACTGTATCAACATTTTGAAGATTTCCAATTCGAAATCGTTGTATTTTCATAGTTTTTTTGTAGATCTTCAAAGATACGTGACAATCTGCAGGGACAATTATTATTGCTACTACTACTACTACTACTACTACTACTATTATTATTATTATTATTATTATTATTATTATTATGTCATATTCATCATAGTATATTTCTGCAATAGTCGCACTACCTACCAAGCCTAGGGAAAGAACTAAGGCAGGTCGTGGTGTGTTTTTATGGCTCCATATCATGTTTTTTGTCTATCTCCCCTATCATCCCTAGCGTTACATAGACAAAGTTTTCCTTAGTGTGTCTTTCCTTAACAAGACAATTTTTTGTATATCTCTTAAGCTGGAGTTTCCAGGGATCCTTTCAATGCGTTGGTTTGTTCCATTTTTTATCATTCCAAGTGCACCTACTATCACTGGCACGATTCTTGTTTTCAATTTCCACATTTGTTCTATTTCAATTCATATTTTAATAGTTTTTCAAATTCTTTGGTTGCTTTGTTACAATTCGCTGGACAAGCCATATCAATGAGTAAGCAAGTTTTTTTCTTTTTGTTTTTTGACAATAATGTCCGGCCTGTTTGCTTCAATTTTCCTGTCTATGTAGATGATGCCGGACAATGGTGACATCTATCTCTGTAACTGGTGCTGGGTGATATTCATACCAGTGTTTCTCTACATATTTTTCAGTGTTTGCATATTATCCAGTGTAAAAATTGCCCCACTCTGTCGTGACGATTTTTATCTTGTAAGTAGCGATTACAGGATGTGCGTTGTGGTACAGTGGAAATACCTTGGGAAAAGGTATTAATCCGTCTCTTCCTTCCAGTTATGGGTTAAATAACAGGACAGATTGGGTTCTATAGCCTTGGTCGGCAACCAGTCTACCGCAGAAATCAATGGCAACCTATTGCGGGATAATCTTCTGCCCAGTCAGTCATGTCTCTTTCGAGACATGATCACCCAAGCGTGTATCACGTATGGCACTTAACTGACTGACTGAATATAATAGTTGGAAAGATGATTAAGGATTCCACTGGTCATAAAGTGGGGGATCAGTTTTCTATTGTTATGAAGTAATAAACTGATCCCCCACTAAATACTACTTAATAATATAGTACATATCTTCCCCATCTAGCTATGAGTCAAATAAAAGGACAGATTGGGTTCTATAGCCTTGGTCGGCAACCAGTCTACCGCAGAAAGCAATGGCAACCTACTGCGGGATAATCTTCTGCCCAGTCAGTCATGTCTCTTTCGAGACATGATCGCCCAAGCGTGTATCACGTATGGCACTTAACTAACTAACTGACTGAAGTAGCGATTAGAAAATCAAGTATCCACCCTGTGGATATTAGATTCTACTAGTCTCAACGCTGTGAAAATAAATAAATAAATAAATAAATAAAAAAGTCGAACCTTTTAAACTGAATAATTAAATGAAATTTTTTCATAAATTATTTAATCTTTGAAATATTTTCTACTCTGGCAAAGAGTTGAAGTTTAAAAGAAAACTTAATCGATTAAGTTATCAACTAATTAACTAAATGTTTTATTATTCAAAGAAAAGAGGAAAATGTTAATGCAATAGAAGCCCTACAATTGTAACTGTCGAGGTAAAGCTGATCAAATTCAGGTTAAAACATCCAGTCATTTTCCATCCATTTTTTCCCCGCAACGCTCATTACTAATGCAAATGACACTTAGTCACATGTCGGCTACCCGGTTTCTATGGTAACTCGACTCAGAGTGCAGACGATCTGAAAGCACTTGTATAACCAAGGACTTGATGGTCAGAAAATAAAAAAAAATTATCGTTTGTTTACGGTTATAATTGCTTATATTTTTTTTTATATAAGAATGGAAAAAATAAATGTATGGAATCAACCCGAAGAAATTTATAGAGTACAGAACATATAAGAATATGTTACATATATTTAAGATATCACACACACACACACACACACACACACACACACACACACACACACACACACACGCACACCATATAAATATATATATATATATAATTAAATTTATTTATAAATGGAACTTTGTGTGTATATTTGTGTGTGTGTGTGTGTCCGTTACTTATAGACTCCGAAACGGCTGAACCGATTTTCTTGAAAATTTACACAGTTGTACTATAAGCGTCTGCGAGTGTTCTTAGCTAGGTTTTGTGTCCAGGTACCCCCGATAAATATCGAAAATCGATAATCGAAAAAATCGGGTTATAGTCCGATTTTAATCAAATTTGATACACTCATAGACAGAAACATAAGAAACAATATTCAGAAGTTTCAAGGTTGCAGTTCTTACAATAGTGCAGAAAATCGATAATATATATATATATAAAAGGCAAGATGTTTGTGTGTGTATCTATTTATCTGTATGGATGTCATTTATACAAATCCATAAGTTTTATCCGATTCTCACTAAACTTCACACAAATATTCTTTAGGCTGAGTCTGAGCTCCAGGACCATGGATTATTTTTTACACCCAAGCAACGCCGGGCTATACTGCTACTATATATATATATATATATATATATATATATATATATATATTGTTAAATATAACAGACATTGAATCTCTATCATGTTTAATCATGAATCGTTCTAAACATCGTATTTTGGCTTTAATCTCAGGTGAAAATAAAGACAAAAATTGTCCAATATTTGGATATTTTTTATTCTGCTGCTTCTAAGCTTTCGGATCACATGAGACATTTTCAGAGAGGTTACAGATATGGTAACATAAAGACATCCACCATCAAATATATTATCTTGTGTTGACATAAAACATTTTATGCGACGATAACAGTCACCAAATACAAGACGCAGTTCGTAAATTTGTAATGCGGTTCTATGACGTCATACCACGTCACTGTTAAAAAAAGCTTGTTAAAGTTGTTTGGATTATTTTGTTTTTCTTCTCATGTCTTAACGTAAGATACACAGTTATAGGTACATCAATATTTATGCTGCCGTCATATATTTAAAATATCGATATCATATATATATATATATATATATATATATATATATATTACGGAAATTAACGGAGATTAACAAAACTTGGTTATAAACAACCGACAATTTGAAATTATTTGTTTGAACATTATTTTTGATATTGCGATGGGATCTCCTTTAGTCTAAACAACCTCTCTGAAGATGGCTCATGTGAGCCGAAAGCTTAGAAGAAAATCAATAAATAATTAACCAAATGTTGGAGAATTTTTGTCTTTATTTTCAACTGAAATTAAAGCAAAAATACGACGGTGCGAGGGTGGAAAATAATGACACCACTCATGGTAGAAACCTAGGTCGCGTAATAACTCGTTTACAAATGGAAAATATTCAAAAGTTCTACAATATAATTGTATTGAACATATTTTAATACAAATGTGCACTGGTTTAATTTTATTATAACCAAAAACTAAGTAATAAAATAATCAATCAATGTATATATATGGCCCGACTCTGAGCTTCATGGGTTATACAATCGTCTATGGCCCGACTCTGAGCTTCATGGGTTATGCAATCGTCTATGGCCCGACTCTGAGCTTCATGGGTTATGCAATCGTCTATGGCCCGACTCTGAGCTTCATGGGTTATGCAATCGTCTATGGCCCGACTCTGAGCTTCATGGGTTATGCAATCGTCTATGGCCCGACTCTGAGCTTCATGGGTTATGCAATCGTCTATGGCCCGACTCTGAGCTTCATGGGTTATGCAATCGTCTATGGCCCGACTCTGAGCTTCATGGGTTATGCAATCGTCTATGGCCCGACTCTGAGCTTCATGGGTTATGCAATCGTCTATGGCCCGACTCTGAGCTTCATGGGTTATGCAATCGTCTATGGCCCGACTCTGAGCTTCATGGGTTATGCAATCGTCTATGGCCCGACTCTGAGCTTCATGGGTTATGCAATCGTCTCTGGCCCGACTCTGAGCTTCATGGGTTAAGCAATCGTCTATGGCCCGACTCTGAGCTTCATGGGTTATGCAATCGTCTATGGCCCTACTCTGAGCTTCATGGGTTATGCAATCGTCTATGACCCGACTCTGAGCTTCATGGGTTATGCAATCGTCTATGGCCCGACTCTGAGCTTCATGGGTTATGCAATCGTCTATGGCCCTACTCTGAGCTTCATGGGTTATGCAATCGTCTATGGCCCGACTCTGAGCTTCATGGGTTATGAAATCGTCTATGGCCCGACTCTGAGCTTCATGGGTTATGCAATCGTCTATGACCCGACTCTGAGCTTCATGGGTTATGCAATCGTCTATGGCCCGACTCTGAGCTTCATGGGTTATGCAATCGTCTATGGCCCGACTCTGAGCTTCATGGGTTATGCAATCGTCTATGGCCCGACTCTGAGCTTCATGGGTTATGCAATCGTCTATGACCCGACTCTGAGCTTCATGGGTTATGCAATCGTCTATGGCCCGACTCTGAGCTTCATGGGTTATGCAATCGTCTATGGCCCTACTCTGAGCTTCATGGGTTATGCAATCGTCTATGGCCCGACTCTGAGCTTCATGGGTTATGCAATCGTCTATGGCCCGACTCTGAGCTTCATGGGTTATGCAATCGTCTATGGCCCTACTCTGAGCTTCATGGGTTATGCAATCGTCTATGACCCGACTCTGAGCTTCATGGGTTATGCAATCGTCTATGGCCCGACTCTGAGCTTCATGGGTTATGCAATCGTCTATGGCCCAACTCTGAGCTTTATGGGTTATACAATCATCAGGTGCATATTTCAAATATTTATGAGTTTAATAGATTTGAATTTAAATTCGTTCGATGTTCATAGGAATTCAATCTTATAAAGTTAAGTTACTAAATACGTAAATATATTTATGCTTTAGAAAAAAAATAAACACATCACTAGTTTAGAATACTCCGTTAAAAACAAGATAGGCAGAAATAAGCATAACTCACGTAAACTTAACATTATTTGCTTTAACCCACCCTTCAGTCGTAACGTCCAAACGAACATTGGTAAACTATTCCTTAACTTAATTCACAAACATTCCTATCATTCACTCACACTAGAAACAAAAACCTTCAACAAAAACAATTTTAAAGTCAGTTATAGTTGCATTAAAAACATAGAAAAATATCTTTCACAACATAATGCTATGATATCAAATAAATATTTGGCCCAGATAAACAACATCCGTCACTCAACAAATAGCAAAAATGACCTTCTAAAAATAATTGCAACTGCCGAAAAAATAAAACCTGCCCACTGAATTGCCAATGCATGTCCGAAAATATTGTTTACAAAGCTCGAATTCATTCGGATGATAATAATGTTAAATTTTACTTTGGAAGCACTTCTAACAGATGGAAGATAAGATTTAACAACCACAACAGTAAATACAGCAAAAGTAATGCTTTATCTATACATAATTGGAAATTAAAAAGCAACAAAATCCCAATGATTATCTGGAATATCGTAGCTAAATCCAAACATTACAATGGAAAAGGAGATAAATGTAATCTGTCTTTTAGAAAAACTTGTCATCTTAAACCATATCAAGAATCCAAATTTACTTAAAAGAAAAGTGATTTATTGACCACATGCAATCGTAGAAAAAATACTTATTTTAACTCTTAAACCCAGATTGATATAGATTCCTCCATACGTTTGCTTCTTTCTTTCTTTCTTTCTTTCTTTCTTTCTTTCTTTCTTTCTTTCTTTCTTTCTTTCTCACACAATATTACTTTTTAAACAATTATAAATTAATCCCCACCCTTTTTTGCTCCCTAAATTGTTCAATTCTTAATTTTATTTAAATTTTTTTCTTTTACTTTTTATTTTCATTTTTTGTTTGTTTTTTGAAATTTTAATTTTTTATCTCCGAGTCGTGGCATAGACTTAGTATTATATATATATATATATATATATATATATATATATATATATATATATATAAAGGAAAACTCAACACGTCATTTAAATTGGTTATAAATTATAATTCATTTCAATGAGCTAAATTAGCTCATTTCATTAGACCACACAATATTCATTCCATTTGTTACAAAAAATTTTACCGGAATAATTATTCCGGTAAAAATTTTGATTTAGCTCATTGAAAAGAATTATAATTTATAACCAATTTAAATGTCGTGTTGAGTTTTCCTTGAAAATATCATATTGCTCTGGATAACGTCCATTGAGCTCTCTCTATATATATAACATCTAATATTTTATATTAAGTGAATCTTGTTGAATTATCCTCGCCGTTTACGGATCGAACATATATATATATATATATATATATATATATATATATATATATATATATATGGTGAGAGAGAGAGAAAAAATTTAAATTTTCAAAAAACGTATGACTATTTCAACGAGTAAATTTAACACCTGTTTCATCACCGAAAACAAAACATTATGGCAGAAAAATTATTTGTTTGTGTTGTAGAGCAGTTGACAGCCCCCTAGCACTCTCAAAAATGGAATGACCTGTGGACCGAATTCTTCTTCTATGTGCCTTGTTCTTTCAGAACGTGGGCGATCATGGCCTTCCACGTAACCCTCGTCCAGGGATAGGGAGACGTGGAAAGCCATGATCGCCTACATCCTGAAGGCACATAGAAGAAGAATATATATGCCAACTGTTTATAAGAAATTATAATGTGGATATAAAATGGGGGATCAATTCTATATTATAATAAATATATAACTTGATCCCTCATTTTGTGGCCATGCTAGTTTCTATACATATATATTCTAGATTTATGGGCTTGTGCTAGTGGATGGTAGAGCCGGGTTTGGGTGGTGTAACAGGAGAAGGCGTGCTAAGAGCCACCAGGGATAAGGAGACGTGGAAAGCCATGATCGCCTACGTCCTGAAAGGACAAGGCACATAGAAGTTTGAGCTGAGACAAATATCACTTATTTACAAATTAAAATAAAGATTTTGAAGCCAAAGTTAAAGAAGTTCAGACCTCAAAATCTTTTTATTTATTTGTAGGTAAATGATATTTGTCTCAATCCAAATTACGAACAATTTCTTTCAAGTGGAGACAACATCTCGTCTTTAAAGAGTCTTTAAGGTCATTAAGACGCAAAGATTTTTGACAGTTAACTCTAATGGTGTCATAACAAAAGGTCATTTCTACTGGACAATGGGTGGGACCTAAGTAATCCGAGTTAAGTGTAAACAGCGGAAACACATAGTGTAGCGCCTCCTCTCCTCTAATGGTAAAAAAAAACCCCTTATAGTGACACGGCGGGGGGAATTCCAGAAACCGTGGTCCTGGGTATGACTGTAAACTGCATCCGGCAGCAAGGTTTCTGATTGGGAGGTTGTGAGGAGCATGGAAGCACCTCTTAATTGCTGTTTTTCCCAGGTCCACCCTGACCAGGAGTGGTAGCACCTGTTAGGGTCCCAGCTATGGGTAAATAGTTGACCTCTAAACTGGGTCAAAATGCTATAAAAGTATTCAACAAAACTTTTTTGAATAAAAAACGTTACAAACAAAACTTTTTTGAATGAAAAACGTTACAAACAAAACTATTTTGAATGAAAAACGTTACCAACAAAACCTTTTTGAATGAAAAACGTTACCAACAAACCTTTTTTTGAATGAAAAACGTTACCAACAAAACTTTTTTGAATGAAAAACGTAAATATGAACAAACAAAACAATAAAACAAACAAACTATATAAAACAAATCAAAACGATTTTCAGCACTAAATGACCTTATGAAGGTTGATATGCCAGTTAAATGAACCAACCAACCAACCAACCAACCAACCAACCAACCAAAAACCGTATGGAGGCTGTGGAGAACGACCGAAAACCTTCTTTAGTCTAGTCTATTTCATAATATCTTATAGCTGGTCGCAAGTTTGAGGTTGTTGAGTATGTATGTCGTTAAATGAAGAGTGACAGTATACTCACCTTTTGAAAGAAGTTAAGTAAAATGCGTTTTGGAGCAAAGGATATTGGCACGGAACGAAAAATCGGAGAACCGAGTTCGAACTGCATTTGAATTCGTTGCATTCACTTATGCACAAATATCCTTGGAAAAGGTATTAATCTATCGCTTCTTCCTCCAGCTATGGGTTAAATAGGACAGCCTTGGTTGAAAACTAGCCTACCGCAGAAAATCATGGGAATTTACTGACGGAAAATATTCTAGCCAGTCAGTCATGTCTCTTTTGATGCATGATCGCCAAAGCTTGTATCTGGCATGTAACTTAACTAAGTAAAGAGCCCAGGTAGTGCGTTCGATAATATATTTTTATGCCTGCTGTTTATGTTTGTAACATCACAAGTTAAATTTTTTTCATCATCAATTCTAGGGACGGGTGTGGTCGTAGAATCACCGTGCTGACAAGAACCTGACCAGTTCGTTAAAATGTACATTTCATTTTGATGTTGGATTATCAGAGGTCCTGGGTATTTCTTTTTCTTTTATAATCATATCGCCCCAAGCAAGGCATTTTACTGCCACTGTTTTGCAGGGGGTTACATAGGAGAAAAGTTATGAGAAAGTGTGACAGGTTATATAGGGGGTCTCAGGAAGTGGGTAAGAGAAGAATTATTGTGACCATAAAGTGAGGGATCAGTTTATATATTGAGTGTAATGTAGAATTGATCCCCCACTTTATAACCACATTATAATAGTGTAGAATTTTTTTTTTTTTTATAATCATATTGCCCCAAGCAGGGCATTTTACTGTCACTGTTCAGCAGGGCATTACATAAAAGGAAAATTATGAGAAAGAGTGACAGGTTATAGAGGGTGTCAGGAAGTGGGTAAGTGAAGGATGACTGTGGCCATGAAGTGAGGGGTCAATTTATATATTGATTGTAATATAAAATTGCTCCCCCACTTTATATTTATATAATAATTACTTGTCTGTTCATAAGCCGCAGAAAACGAACAAATCACTTGATGAAATACTGATTAGCTACACATGCATGTCTTTTAGATTTATTTACATTCTCTGGAATGTAAATGTATACAAATTTTTTTTTCATAATCATATCGCCCCAAGCAAGGCATTTTACTGCCACTGTTTTGCAGGGGGTTACATAGGAGGAAAGTTATGAGAAAGAGTGACAGGTTATATAGAGGGTGTCAGGAAGTGGGTAAGAGAATAATGACTGTAGCCATAAAGTGAGGGATCAGTTTATATATTGATTGTAATGTAGACTTGATCCCCCATTTGAAATCCACGTTAAAATAGTATCGAATTTTTTTAAAAATAATCATATCGTCCCCAAGCAAGGCATTTTACTGCCACTGTTTTGCAGGGGGTTACATAGGAGGAAAGATATGAGAAAGAGTAACAGGTTATAGAGGGTGTCAGGAAGTGGGTAAGAGAATGATGACTTTATCCATAAAGTGAGGGATCAGTTTATATATTGATTGTAATGTATAATTGATCCCCCACTTTAAATCCACATTAGAATAGTATCGAATTTTTTTTTTTAATAATCATATCGCCCCCAAGCAAGGCATTTTACTGCCACTGTTTTGCAGGGGGTTACATAGGAGGAAAGATATGAGAAAGAGTAACAGGTTATAGAGGGTGTCAGGAAGTGGGTATGAGAATGATGACTGTAGCCATAAAGTGAGGGATCAGTTTATATATTGATTGTAATGTATAATTGATCCCCCACTTTAAATCCACATTAGAATAGTATCGAATTTTTTTTTAATAATCATATCGCCCCCAAGCAAGGCATTTTACTGCCACTGTTTTGCAGGGGGTTACATAGGAGGAAAGTTATGAGAAAGAGTAACAGGTTATATAGAGAGTGTCAGGAAGTGGGTAAGAGAATGATGACTGTAGCCATAAAGTGAGGGATCAGTTTATATATTGATTGTAATGTAGACTTGATCCCCCATTTGAAATCCACGTTAAAATAGTATCGAATTTTTTTAAAAATAATCATATCGTCCCCAAGCAAGGCATTTTACTGCCACTGTTTTGCAGGGGGTTACATAGGAGGAAAGATATGAGAAAGAGTAACAGGTTATAGAGGGTGTCAGGAAGTGGGTAAGAGAATGATGACTGTAGCCATAAGTGAGGGATCAGTTTATATATTGATTGTAATGTGTAATTGATCCCCCACTTGAAATCCACGTTAGAATAGTATCGAATTTTTTAAAATAATCATATCGCCCCCAAGCAAGGCATTTTACTGCCACTGTTTTGCAGGGGTTTACATAGGAGGAAAGTTATGAGAAAGAGTGACAGGTTATATAGAGGGTGTCAGGAAGTGGGTAAGAGAATGATGACTGTAGCCATAAAGTGAGGGATCAGTTTATATATTGATTGTAATGTGTAATTGATCCCCCACTTGAAATCCACGTTAGAATAGTATCGAATTTTTTTTAAATAATCATATCGTCCCCAAGCAAGGCATTTTACTGCCACTGTTTTGCAGGGGGTTACATAGGAGGAAAGATATGAGAAAGAGTAACAGGTTATAGAGGGTGTCAGGAAGTGGGTAAGAGAAGCATGACTGTGGCCATAAAGTGAGAAATCAATTTATATATTGATTGTAATGTATAAATGATCCCCCATTTTATATCCACATTAGATTAGTGTATAATTTTTTTTATAATCATATCGCCCCAAGCAAGGGATTTTACTGCCAGTGTTTTGCAGGGGGTTACATAGGAGGAAAATTATGAGAAAAAGTGACAGGTTATAGGGGGTGTCAGGAAGTGGGTAAGAGAAAGATGAGAATACTGATGGGAGTGGAGTGGACAGAGAAAGGAGCATGGGAGAGAGGAAGCAAGTTAGTGAGATGGGAGATGACTATTGACTTTACATTTAAATTCTTGGAGATTGTAGCTGTCGGGAAAACAAGTAAATGGAAGGGAATTCCACAGGCGGGAAGTGCGAGAAAAGAAGCTCCTGGAGTAGAATTTGCGTTAACAATGTATTGGTTTCACTGTAAAAGGGTGGGACCTAGTTGCTAATCTTGTGGCTCGAGTAAATTTATATATAGGAGACACCAGTGAACTAAGTTCATGGGAGCAGAAGCCGTGAAAGTATTTGTAGAAGGGACACAAGGAAGCCATATTGCGCCGGTGAGAAAGTGACTGTATCTGAGCTGCCAAGTCGGGATCTATTACATTACAGATTCTCCATTGTTAAGGACACCTAGTGGATATCGGCTCGGAACGAGAAACCGGGAAGCCGAGTTCAAATTCCAGTTGAATCCATTGTATTCACTTACGCGCAAATACCCTTGGGAAAGGTATTAATCCGTCTCTTCCTTCCAGTTATGGGTTAAATAGCAGGACAGGTTGGGTTCTATAGCCTTGGTCGGCAACCAGTCTACCGCAGAAAGCAATGGCAACCTACAGCGGGATAACCTTCTGTCCAGTCAGTCATGTCTCTTTCGAGACATGATCGCCCAAGCGTGTATCACGTATGGCACTTAACTGACTGAGATGGATAGCAGTTTAGCCTCATACCTAGGTGGGTATGACGGTAAACTGTATCTGGCAGCAAGGCTTCTGATTGGTAGGTTTTGAGGAGCATGGAACCAGCTCTTAATTGCTGTTGTTCCCAGATCCACCCTGACCCGGAGTGGTAGCACCTGCTAGGGTCCCAGCTATGGGGAAATTTTTAACCAGTAACTGGGGTCAAAACACTATTAAAGTATAAAAATACAGATTTCTAGAAATATATCCATGAAAACTGACTTATATATATATATATATATATATATATATATATATATATATATTAATGAAAAAATTTTTTACCTACAATATATTTTTGAAGGAAAAAGTTTACCATAACACATTTTTGAAGGAAAAAAATTATTGCCATAATACATTTTTTAATGAAAAAATCGTTACCAGCAATACATATTTGAATACAAAACTAGAAGATATCTTCAGTTTTCTAAAATAAAAATAAAACAAATTTTAAAAAAAATTGTCATCAAAACCTGACTAAATCAACCTTCTCACTAGAACTGAACGTTAAAAAATACCTTAAAACCCTACCTTTTTGACATTAAATAACCTACAGTGATTGATATGCCATTAAACAAAACTCAGATTGTCAGAATCAACTTTTCTTTTAACCACCTGCATTTTTCTAATCCTCTGTTTTGTTTATTTGTAGGTAAGTAATAACTACCTCGGCCCAAACTACGAACACAAAGAAAAGGATTTCAAATCCAAGGTAATGCCACGTCTTTAAACTGCCTTGTTGATTATTTTGTATTTGTGCTTTTTTTATTCCAAGCTAGCCGATGAAGCTACAGTACTGTGCAAAAGTATTAAGACAAGAACTATTTTATCTTTTATGAGGCATATTGACAGGAAATAAACAATTTAATTAAAGTAATTTCATTTAATTTACTCAGCAAATGCTTTAACAAGAAAAAAATACTTGTTACAAAATAAATTTAATATTTAGTATAATAGCCTTTTGCTTTGAAATAATAAAATAATTGCGACGATTTACCAATCGCGCCTGGTGTACATATATATATATATATATATATATATATATATATATATATATATATACAAACAGTACTGGGTATATATATATATATATATATATATATATACAAACAGTACTGGGTAAAAGTATTAGGACAACAACTAGTTTATCTTTTATGAGGCATATTGTCAGAAAATAAACAATTTAATTAAAGTAATTTTATTTGATTTACACAACAAATGCTTTAACAAGGAAAAATACTTGTTACAAAATAAATATAATATTTAATATAAATAGCCTTTTGTTTTGATCATAGCCTTCATTCTGTCAGGCATTGACATCATAAGCTTCTTCAATGTATCTAATGGTATCTCCTGCCAGGCAGCTTGTATTTGTTCCCAAAGTGTGTCTTGCGAACTAACATTAGATTTATCAATTGTTTTATCCAAAATATCCCACAGAGGTTCAATAAGATTGATATCAGGTCTTTGTAGGGGTCAGTTCAAATTTTGAAGGAAATACTTTTTACAAATATTTGGCTTTTCACCTTGTATTTGAATTTCAGTGAGGTTTTTAGGAAAATCACCCCTGTCCTAATACTTTTGCACACTACCGGTGATGTGCAAAAGTGTTAGGACAGGGGCGATTTTAAACTTTATTTTGACGCCTCATAAAAGATAAAATAGTTCTTGTCCTAATACATTTGCAAAGTACTGTATTTCTGTGAGTCCCATCCTGATCGAGTGTTTAGTTACTGTAGTTGTGCCAGACTAAGCTGTCTCTCTCACTTTCTTCCTCCCCCTCCCTCAGAGATTGTCTAGATTTGATATGGGTAACCGTGATTTTTCTCTTTTCATTGGAGTGTTACTTCGACGCTTGTTCTTGTTCGTCTTCAGCGTTTATATTACTCTCCATTTCGCTGTCTAGTTTTTCTTGCCTTGACATGACATTTTCGCCTTCCTTACTTTCAAATTAAAAATACATTTCTTGATTTTTTTTTTTAATCATTTCACCCCGAGCAAGGCGGAAATGCCACTGATGTGCAGGGGGTTACATAAATGTAACAAGATTAATTAGAAAAGAATGAGGAGTACAAACTAGTTAGAAAGGAACAATAGAAAGCTGAGAAAGCAGGTGCGATAACAGATACATAGGTGGAGAGAAAGGGAAGGTTATACAAGGGAGGGGAGAGAGCTAGAGGCCTGTGGTTAGTAGATGAGTATTGACTTTGCATTTAAATTTCTGGAGGTTGTAGCCGTCAGGAAAGCAAGAATATGGGAGCGAGTTCCACAGGCGGGAAGTGCGAGAGAGGAAGCTGCAGGAGTAGAATTGTCGTCTGCATTTGGCTAACCTGACTGTGAATGGGTGGGACCCAGTTGCCAGTCTGGTAGCACGAGTAAACACCTGTTGAGGAGGTATCAGTGACTTAAGCTCATCCGAGCAGAAGCCATCAAAGTATTTGTAGAAGAGACAAAGGGAGGCCACATTTCGACGATGGTGAAGTGGCTGCAGTCGAGTCGCCAGATCAGTATCTATCACATTACAGACTCTCCTTTGGAGCTTGTCAAGAACACTGAGGAGAACGGCAGGGGCACCTGACCATAAATGGCAGCAGTACTCTATGCACGGACGGATGGTTGACTTGTATATATGCAGGATGGATTCAGGTGGAAAAAACATCCTGGATCGACATAGTGACCCAATCTTCTTAGCAGTAGATTTTGCTATGGATTCAATATAGTGGTTCCATTTGAGGTCTGAGGACAGGGTAAGTCCGAGGAGGCGTAGTACTATCTTGTTGCAATCTAACTTTGTCTGTGTGTACTTGTATCCCATTTCAATTTGTTTCTATTATCATAAGGTTCTGTCGACTTTGAATTATGAATCCTGCCTCTTGTATTCACTATTCTTTTCATATTATAGTTTCACATTGGTAGCATAGAACATAGTCAATGGGGTTCTAATTTGTCTACCCATGAACTCACAACTCTAAGAGTCTAAGAGTCAAGTTAGGAATTAACCAACTTCTATATCCTTAAGGACAAGAACAACTGAATATTTGGGACTTATAAACCTTATGTCCAGTAACCAGGCTACAGCAGTGGTGAGCAAGTAACTTGCAGGGTTAGAGGGAGATAACTCTTGACGCAAGGAATGAGGATGATATACCGCAATGATTATAATAAAGGTTCGGTTCGAAATTCCTAGCACCCGAAGAAGGACGGAGCGTACAACGGCAGAAACATCGTACAAATGGCAACAAAAATGAGGACAATAGTTCGAATAATGTAAAGACTGTAAATACTACCTCATCTCAGAAATATAGACAAAGGGTTCAGTTCGAAATTCCTAGCACCTGAAGAAGGCCGGAGCGTACAACGGCCGAAACGTTGTACAAATGGCAACCAAGATGAGGACAATAGTCCGAATTAAGTAAATACTGTAAATTCTACCTCATCTCAGAAATACAGACAAAGGGTTCGGTTAGAAATTCCTAGCACCTGAAGAAGGCCGGAACGTACAACTGCCGAAACGTCGTACAAATGGGAACCAAGATGAGGACAATGGTCCGAATTATGTAAATACTGTAAATACCACCTCCTCTCAAAAATATAGACTATGGGTTCGGTTAGAAATTCCTAGCACCTGAAGAAGGCCGGAGCGTACAACGGCCGAAACGTCGTACAAATGACAACCAAGATGAGGAAAATAGTCCGAATTATGTAAATACTGTAAATAATACCTCACCTCAGAAATATAGACAAATACTAATTTTTGTTGCTAAAAAAATCAACACACTGGTCTAGTGACACTTTTCTCTGTTGTAAATGCATTGAAATCATTTTTTTTTTATCATATCACCCCAAGCAAGGCGAAAACGCCACTGATGCGCAGAGGGCTACGTAAGAGTGAAAAGATTGGAAAAGAGAAAAACCGGAAACCACATCCTAAACAGGATACAAAGGATGAGCCTCTTCACCTGTTCAATAGACGTGGGTGGAGTGTGAACCGGGCGATAGTTTAGTCTATCTACTCCAATTGAAAAAATAAAAAAAAAATTTAAAAAAAAGAGTGAAAAGATTGGAAAAGAGAAAGCCGGAAACCACATCCTAAACAGGGAACAAGGGATGAGCCTCTACACCTGTTCAATAGACGTGGGTGGAGTGTGAACCGGGCGATAGTTTAGTCTATCTACTCCAATTGAAAAAATAAAAATAAAATTACAAAAAAGAGTGAAAAGATTGGAAAAGAGAAAACCGGAAACCGCATCCTAAACAGGAAACAAGGGATCAGCCTCTACACCTGTTCAATAGATGTGGGAGGAGTGTGAACCGGGCGATAGTTTAGTCTATCTACTCCAATTGAAAAAATAAAAATAAAATTAAAAAAAAGAGTGAAAAGATTGGAAAAGAGAAAACCGGAAACCGCATCCAAAACAGGAAACAAGGGATGAGCCTCTACACCTGTTCAATAGACGTGGGTGGAGCGTGAACCGGGCGATAGTTTAGTCTATCTACTCCAATTTAAAAAAAAAAAAGAAAAGTGAAAAGATTGGAAAAGAGAAAGCTGGAAACCACATCCTAAACAGGGAACAAGGGATGAGCCTCTACACCTGTTCAATAGACGTGGGTGGAGTGTGAACCGGGCGATAGTTTAGTCTATCTACTCCAATTGAAAAAATAAAAATAAAATTAAAAAAAAGAGTGAAAAGATTGGAAAAGAGAAAACCGGAAACCGCATCCTAAACAGGAAACAAGGGATCAGCCTCTACACCTGTTCAATAGACGTGGGTGGAGTGTGAACCGGGCGATAGTTTAGTCTATCTACTCCAATTGAAAAAATAAAAATAAAATTTAAAAAAAGAGTGAAAAGATTGGAAAAGAGAAAGCCAGAAACCACATTTTAAACAGGGAACAAGGGATGAGCCTCTACACCTGTTCAATAGACGTGGGTGGAGTGTGAACCGGGCGATAGTTTAGTCTATCTACTCCAATTTACTGATAGTCTTTATTTTGAAGCTGGTTTACAAATTCGATTTGCATCAAATCCTCTTCGAGTGATTGGTTTTCCGATGCAAGTTTCTCAAATTAAAATGTATAAAAGCCTGTTTTAAATGAAGAATATATTCGATATCAGGTTCATTGACGTTTTGAGAAATATTCATGAAACTTAGTTCTCTCTGTATTCACTATTTTTTTTTTCGTGGGTGTTATGATCTTGCCTATTCAGTCAGTTTAGTGCCATACGTGATACACACTTGGGCGATCATGTCTCGAAAGAGACATGATTGACTGGGCAGAAGATTATCCCGCTGTAGGTTGCAATTGCTTTCTGCGGTAGACTGGTTGCCGGCCAAGGCTATAGAACCCAATCTGTCCTGTTATTTGACTCATGGCTAGATGGGGAAGATATGTACTATATTATTAAGTAGTATTTATTGGGGGATCAGTTTATTACATCATAACAATAGAAAACAGATCCCCCACTTTATGCCCAGTATTAGCCTCAATCATCTTTCCAACTATTATATTCCGTCAATCAGTTAAGTGCCATACGTGATAAATGCTTTTGGCGATCATGTGTTGAAAGAGACATGACTGACTGGGCAGAAGATTATCCCGCAGTAGTTTGCCATTACTTACTGCGGTAGACTGTTTTTATTTGACTCAAAGCTAGATGGGGAAGAGATGTATAATATTATTAAGTTTATTACTTCATAACAATATAAAACCGATCCCCCACTTTATGCCCAGTAGAAGACTTAATTATGTTTTCCACTATTTATTTTCAGTCAGTTAAGTGCCATACGTGATACACGCTTTAGGCGATCATGTCTCGAAAGTGACATGACTGACTGGACAGAAGATTATCCCGCAGTAAGTTGTCATTGTTTTCTGCGGTAGACTGATTGCCAGCCAAGGCTACAGAACCCAATCTGTCCTGCCATTTAACTCATAGCTTGAGGGAGAAGAGATAGATTATATTAGATTATTATATTAAGTATAATTAGTGGGGGATCAGTTTATAACTTCATAACAATAGAAAATCGATCCCACACTTTATGCCCAGTAGAATTTTTTTAATTATGTTTTCAACTATTATGTTCAGTCAGTCAGTTAAGTGCCATACGTGATACACGCTTGGGCGATCATGTCTCGAAATAGACATGACTGACTGGGCAGAAGATTATTCCACAGTAGATTGCCATTACTTTTTGAGGTAGACTGGTTGCTAACCAAGGCTATAGAACCCAATCTATCCTGTTATTTAACCCATAACTGGAGGGAAGAGACGGATTAATACATTTCTCAAGAGTATTTGCGCGTAAGTGAATGCAAGGAATTCAACTGGAATTCGAACTCAGCTCCCCGATTTCTCGTTCCAAGACGATATCCACTGCACCACAGACATCAAACGTCATTTCTTCCACTTGTCTTGGTAATTTTATAATGGCCTCGCCACCAGCAGTTGCCAACAATAGATCGATTATTTGGTTTACTCATCCGATTGATTTCAAATACTTTAGTCTTTTTGTTTTAGCTTTAGCTGCTCGTATTCTAAGCCACGCTGAGGCGTATTCATAATTAACAAGTGATAATTGTTAATTCAGTTAGTTAGATATCGGTGACGCCATTGTTGTGTAATGATGATTACTCATGAGTAATAGCCGTAGCTATTTATAGTTTTTCCCGTCTGAAACGATCCTGTACATATACAAATCCATCATCCGGCCGTGCATGGAATACTGCTGCCATATCTGGTCCGGTGCTCCTGTTATCCACCTAAGGGTCCTTGACAAAACCCAACGGAGAATCTGTAATGTCATCGATCCACACTTGGTAGCTCGGATACAGTCACTTTCTCACCCGTGCAATGAGGCTTCCCTGTGCTTCTTCTATAAATACTTTCACGAATTCTGCTCAGATGACCTTAGCTCACTGGTGCTCCTATATATGAATTTACTCGAGCCACAAGGTTAGCAACTACGCCCCAACATTTTACAGTGAAACCAATAAATTGTAAGCGCAAATTCTACTCTAGTAGCTTCTTCTCTCGCACTTCCCGCCTGTGGAATTCACTTCCGTTAACTTGCTTTCCCGACAGCTACAATCTGCAAGAATTCAAATGTAAAGTCAATAGTAATCTCTTATCTCACTAATCTGCACCCCCTCTCTCTCTCTCTCTCTCTATCATGCTCCTTTCTTCGTCCACGCCACTCTCATCAGTATTCTCATCCTTCCCTTACCCTCTTCCTAACACTTCCTATAACCTGTCACTCTTTCTCATAACTTTCCTCATATGTAACCCCCTGCAAAACAGTGGCAGTAAAATGCCTTGCTTGGGGTAATATGATTATAAAAATAAAAAAATTCTATACGTTTATATTCCAGAGAATGTAAATAAATCTAAAAGACATGCATGTGTAGCTAATCAGTATTTCATTGACTGATTGATTCGTTTTCTACGGCTTATCCACAGACAAGAAATTACTATGTAATTATAAAGTGGGGGATCAATTTAATATTACAATCAATATATAAATTGATCCCCCACTTTATGTCCACAGTCATTGAATTTAAATAAATCTAAAAGATATGCATGTGTAGCTAATCAGTATTTCATTGATTCGTTTTCTACGGCTTATCAACAGACAAGAAATTATTATGCAAATATAAAATGGGGGATCAATTTTATATTACAATCAGTGTATGAATTGATCCCTCACTTTATTACCACAATCATCCTTCTCTTATCCACTTCCTGACACCCAGTGTAACCTGTCACTCATTCTCATAACTTACCTCCTATGTAACGCCCTGCTCGACAGTGGCAGTAAAATTCTTTGCTTAGGGCGACGCGATTATAAAAAAAAAAAAGATTGTAACAATTCTTTTATCAGTAGCAATGGCCGTGATGAAATACTTTTTCCCCCGAAATAAAACCAGGTCGAAATTTGTGTTTCTCATCATCCAAGCTGGCTGTAAATACTGATCAACTAAGGCTGGCCTAGATGCAGTCGAAGCATGCTTTATCTTCGAAAGGTCTTCGAGCATAAATACGTTGCGACAAATGTCGAAATTAATTGTAAGATAAAAGATTTATCAGGGAGATATCTCAATTTTTTTTCTTTTTGTATTTGACTCTCAGCATGTATCTAAACTTATTTATAAATGTAACTTTGTCTTTGTGTGTGTGTGTGTGTGTGTGTGTGTGTGTGTGTGTGTGTGTGTGTCCCTTAGCTGTAGTCTCCGATTTTCTTGAAAATTTACATAGTTGTACTATAAGCGTCTGCGAGTGTTCTTAGCTAGGTTTTGTGTCGAGTTACCCCCGATAAATATCGAAAATCGATAATCAAAAAAATCGGGTTATAGAAGGAGTGGTCCGATTTTAATCAAATTTGATACACTCATAGACAAAGACATAAGAAACGATATTTAGAAGTTTCAAGGTTGCAGTTCTTACAATAGTGCAGAATATCGATATATATATATATATATATATATATATATATATATATATATATATATATATATATATACATATATATATATATATTAAAAGGCAAGATGTTTGTGTGTGTGTCTGTTTATCTGTCTGTGTGTCCTTTATACAAATCCACAATTTTTATCCGATTCTCACCAAACTTCACACAAATATTATTTAGGCTTCTGGTCAGGCCATGGGCGACTTATCTTTTCCAATTTCTCCCCGATATTGGAACTCGATACCCCGGTATCTAATCAGGTCTGATGAAGATCAGGATTTCAGCCCTTTTATCATGGTTCTTGCTGCAGAATCTGCTCTAAGTTGGTAAAATTATAGTTTTTAGACTTAAACATTAGTAGATCTTCTCAGACGACTCATTTTCTCCGATATCGGAAATCGTTACCCCTGATATTGCTTTTTGTCTTTCGTGCCAACGTCCAAAGAGTCTGAGCTCCAGGACCATGGATTAGTTTTAAAGCTTTCATTACACCCGATCAACGCTGGGCTATGCTGCTAGTATACACTAAAAAAGACAATTTTCTACATAACATTAAAAGATAAATAATATGGATATTGTCATAAAACCATTTTCTAAATATTTTGTGAAATATGGCAAATCGGATTTCACCTCGAGGTTCTTGACAAAATCCAACTGAGAATCTGTAATGTGATCGATACCAACTTGGCAATTCGGCTGCAGTCGCTCTCTGACCGGCGTGACGTGGCTTCCATGTGCTTCTTCTACAAATAATTTTACGGCTTCTGCTGCAATGAACTTAGCTCACTGGTGCGCCCTAGGTATGAATTTACACGAGGTACTACACTAGCAACTAGGTCCCACCCTTTTACAGTGAAACCGATAAAATGTAAACGCAATTTCTACTCTAACAGTTTCTTTTCTCGCACTTCCTGCCTGTAGAATTCTCTTCCATATACTTGCTTCCCTGACAGCTACAATCTCCAGGAATTTAAATGTAAGGTCAATAGACATCTCCTATCTCACTAACACGCATCCATTCTCTCAAGCTCTTTTCTCTATCCACTCCACCCCCATTGCACCGGTATCCTCATCCGTCTATTACCCTCCTCCTGACATTTCCTATAACTAACCCCTCTTTCTCATCACTTTTCTCCATGTAACCCCTTGCACAACAGTGACAGTAAAATGCCTTGCTTGGAGTGAAATGATTAAAAGAAAATATCCATGAAGCGTAGTTTTTCCTCCTCTTGTGCGAGAATAGGCAAAGGCTAAACTACATAGTTAACGCAGTTATCCTGTAAATCAATTCTCTTACGGTGCTTTTTCGAGTGTCATCGTGTGCTTCACCTCTGCAGTGTTGTGTCAGGTTAAACGTAATAAGTAACTACATTTGGATTTTTTTAAATCTTTAATTTTTTATTTTTTAATCATTTCACCCCGAGCAAGGCGGAAACGCCACTGATGTGCAGGGGGTTACGTAAATGTAAAAAGATTAATTAGAAAAGAGTGAGGAGTACAAACTAGTTAGAAAGGAACAATAGAAAGCTGAGAAAGCAGGTGCGATGACAGATACATAGGTGGAGAGAAAGGAAAGGTTATACAGGGGAGGGGAGAGAGCTAGAGGCCAGTGGTTAGTAGATGAGTATTGACTTTGCATTTAAATTTCTGGAGGTTGTAGCCGTCAGGAAAGCAAGAATACGGGAGTGAGTTCCACAGGCGGGAAGTGCGAGAGAGGAAGCTGCAGGAGTAGAATGGTCGTCTGCATTTGGCTAACCTGACTGTGAATGGGTGAGACCCAGTTGCCAGTCTGGTTGCACGAGTAAACACCTGTTGAGGAGGCATCAGTGACTTAAACTCATCCGAGCAGAAGCCATCAAAGTATTTGTAGAAGAGACAAAGGGAGGCCACATTTCGACGATGGGGAAGTGGCTGCAGTCGAGTCGCCAGATCAGTACCTATCACATTACAGACTCTCCTTTGGAGCTTTAAAATTATTATTAATAATTTCCACTGGCCATAATCGTCTTCGAGAAATATTATTTGGAAAATATATATTTTTCCGAAAGGAATCGAACTTGCATACTCCTAACATCGAGGAGATGCCGCTGTTAGATTCGACCCGTCTTACCACTAGTCTATGAAAGATATTATAGAAGACAAGCTTCAATTTAACCTTTAAATAGTTTGTCATGTATCTCTAACGGATTAAACAATATTTACGTTGATCACACTACAAACTCGCTCTCACGACGTTTAATACTACATTTAAACGACAATTCTAACATCTTTAGAAATTTAAAACAACATACCAGTCCACATGCACAATTCCGTGAAATTCTCGTGGAAAACACAACCATACTTAAACACGAAAACAATAAACAAAAACTAAAAATACTCGAAGCCATACACATAAAACAGTTGAAACCTAACCTGAACAAAATTAACTACGAAATCTCCACAAATCTCCTCAAATGTCTATAATAGATAACAGAAGCGATTGGATATCTCAATGGCTTTCCATACTTAATACTTCTCGCCCCCACTCTCGTGTGGTCATGTGAGATGCCACAAGCTGTAGTGAAGTTTTCGCTTCTAGTTGCACGCACGTGTTCGCCAATCTTCCATACAAACAAAATAGACAACTACTACTATCGGTCATCCGCGAACTGCTCATTACAACTAACACAATTGTCATCTTTGATAATGGCTGATGTAAACCGAAAGCTCAGAAAGGATTAAATAAAAACATGTATTAATATTGTGATTTTCTTTCATCTTTCAACGATAATATTATTAAGCTTATCAGACGACATGAAAATAATTTACATAAAATAAATCGACAAAACTTGTCTATATTATTTAATAAAACATACATCAATGAATATATATATATATATATATATATATATATATATATATATATATATATATATATATATATTAATTCAGATACTTTAATCCAAGTGAAAAAAGCAGGAAGGTAAATTCCAAAAACCCGATCCTAATTAATATTAAAAATTTTATTTTAATATTAACAAATGATACAGTAAGAGAGCTCCATGTAATAAAATATTACAGAGCAAATATAAATTAAAAAAGGATTAATTCAATGATGTTAAATGACCATTTCGATATGAAAATCCCCACGGGGGATAACACATCACCTCAGCAACAGAAAAATCCTTTCAGAAACTGGAGAAAAATCAGTCTAATTTTCCTTTTTAAATAGATTTGCAAAGAAATTAAAAAAGAAAATAAAAACGAAAAAGAAAAAAAAAGAAAAAGATAAAACAAAATAAAAACAAATAACCAAGAAAAGAAAAAATTGACATCGTCTAGGTTCGCAAAAAAAGGAAAGAGAATTGTAACTTAAAAATTAACAGACGGCCGTGTTGAATTGATGTAAGGTTAAGCAACACGGAAAAAAGGTGGGAGATAAGAAAGGAAGGAAGGGAGGGAAAAAGAAAAGAAAAGAAAAGAAATTTTTTTTATATATTACAGACTATATATATATATATATAGGGAGAGAGAGAGAGAGAGAGAGAGAGAGAGAGAGAGAGAGACTACCTTCTCAAATATGAGTAGCCATTAAAAAATGATAATGTTAAAACAAATAAAAATTCAAATATGTCGGTTAATGCCAGTTTCGTAAATGTAACTGGCATTAGCCGACATATTTGAATTTTTATTTGTTTTAACATTATCATTTTTTAATGGCTACTCATATTTGAGAGGGTAGTCTCTCTCTCTCTCTCTCTCTCTCTCTCTCTCTCTATATATATATATATATATATATATATATATATATATATGCCAGTTTCGTAAAAGTAACTATATCACCTTAATGTATAGGAAGTCTTCGTAATCATCAGAAGTAAATTCTCCACCATTACTGTTCTGATTATTTTCACTTTTCCATAAGGTGAAATCTAGTATCAGATTTATTTTCCAGAAAATATATCATAATACGTTCTGAAATTCGCCAACCAAGTTTAATACAGATGAATAGGTTCCGATTCCTATTGGTGAAATATTTGTAAATGTTTATTAAAAGGGGCTTTATATATCCCTAAATTTAAGCAAAATATTTTCTCGGTTCAGTCTGCTGTTAAAACTGGTGGTAAAATCCACTTAACTGACTGACATCGAAAAACTTTTATCTAAATTCAGCATGCAAGATTGTAAAACACGAAATGGATTTAAACACAATTATGAATAATGAAGATGGTATAGCGGCGTGTGAGAAAGAACACAGAATATTGATTGGAAGTCTTATTTACGTTATGACATCAACAAGGCCAGACAGCTGCTATACGGTTACTAAGTTGTCTCAAAACTTAAATAAACCGAGGACTGTGCATTTAACAAGAGCTAAGCAAGTATTACGTTATTTAAAGGGAACTAAGAATCAGTGCCTAGTATTTCGACAATGAAAAAAACCCACTACAACTGGAAGGATTTTGTGGTGCTGATTGGGCAAATTCGTCAGATCGTAAAAGTATCACAGGCTATTGTTTTAGATTGACAACTTTCCTTTCTCTCCACCTATGTATCTGTCATCGCACCTGCTTTCTCAGCTTTCTATTGTTCCTTTCTAACTAGTTTGTACTCCTCACTCTTTTCTAATTAATCTTTTTACAGTTATGTAGCCCCCTGCATATCAGTGGCGTTTCCGCCTTGCTCGGGGTGAAATGATTAAAAAAAAAAAGAAAAAAAAAAGAAAAAAAAAAGATAATCCAATAATTGCCTGGAAATCTAAAAGGCAAGGACTGATTTCACTTTCAACATGTGAGGCGGAATATATTGCATTATTGCAGGCAACACAAGAGGCGATTTTTCTTAAATTACTAATAAAAACAATTAAAACACTGATAATAAGTGAGCCTATAACTATTTACTGTGATAATCAGGCCAGTATTGCTTTGGCTAAAAATCCAATAACACATCAAAGATCAAAGCATATTGATATTAAATATCAAATTGTTCGGGATCAGGTACAAAAGAAGACAGTGCAGATTGAGTATGTTCAATCGGAAAATAAAGCGTTGGATTTGTTTATAAAGCCAATTACAAAATCTAAATTGGGGGCTTTCATTTCTCTCATATTTGGTAATGGCCTATAAGGTTCTTTTTCGTCCTGGGTAAGACTTAAAATGCATCCATTAGTTATTTAAAGACGTTAGTTTCGGAGTATAAATATAAATAATCCTACTTTTAAGCCAATCCTTCTATGAATGAACCCGGAGTGATATTGCCTATTTTAAGGGTTCCCATCTATGGGTAAAATAACTTTTTTCTACTTTTTTGATTGCGATTACAACCTACATTTATAATATTGTTATTTTTTTTTTTTTTTTAATCGTATCACCCCGAGCAAGGCGGTAACGCCACTGATGTGCAGGGGGCTACGTAATAGTGGAAAGATTGGAAAAGAGAAAGCCGGAAACCACATCCTAAACAGGGAACAAGAGATGAGCCTCTTAACCTGTCCAATAGACGTGGGTGGGTGTGAACCGGGCGATAGTTTAGTCTATCTACTCCAATTGAAAAAGATTAAAAAAAAAAGAAAAGAGTGAAAAGATTGGAAAAGAGAAAGCCAGAAACCACATTCTAAACAGGGAACAAGGGATGAGCCTCTACACCTGTTCAATATATATATATATAGTTATGGTGCCCTTCTACGAAGAATGGATTCTTCTTCTTCTTCTTGTATATAGTTACTTGCGTGACTTCCAGAAGAGCTGTAAAAGAGGCAGTTAAGCTAGTTCGCAGTTAAAGCCAGCTACTAGCCAGGCAATAAGCAGCGTAACTGTACCGTTCGGACTTACTTATTTCTATTTACTTAATTACTAACACTTACCTTGTACACATGTTATTGTCATGCCAACAATTCTGCTTTGAACCTACTTCCTGTGTTCCGTGTCTTACTTCCGGCACAAACCGGTCACTACAACTTTGCGGCAATGTTTCGCTACAACAACTCCGCAACAAATTGGCGAGGTAGATTTGCGTTAAGATTTGCCACAACAAATTGGCGACTAAGATCCGCAAAGTATATATATATATATACACATATATATTCACTGCTATGTGAGCGTTCTTAAAAAAAAAAACGGTATACGATAAAATCAGTTATTGAAAATCGCCTGAAGACACCACTCATGGTAGAAACCTAGGTCGCGTAATAACTCACTCGTCAGGGCTGGTTTGTAAAACATAACGGTGCCATCACGAAACTTTGAAGTCGGTATGAATCTGCTCAGTTAAAATGACTAAATCTTTATGCTTATCAACGTTCTGTCTCTACCTTGATATCGAGCACTTTAAGATAAAAAAAACTTTTTGCCAAAATACATTTAATCAGTAAAACCAATATAAAAAAATCTTAGCGTTAAACATTATCACAATTCAACCCTATATATATATATATATATATATATATATATATATATATATTCCATTTGTAAACGAGTTATTACGCGACCTAGGTTTCTACCCTGAGTAGCATCATCAGGCGATTTTCAATAACTGATTTTACCGTTTACTTTTTTTAAGAACGCTCACGTAACGGCGTTTTTTTTTTTTTGTTTTTTTTTTTGAACGCCACGGAATTTTTGAACACGCAATTTTTACAATTACAAGAAATTATGGCGTTTTTATCCATAGTTGTATGAACCTAAGAGGTATTTTTTAGTCTGGTTACACTTAGATATAATGTCCATTCTTTCATTCAATAGTTCATTTTTGTATGGGAATAGTATAATCTCTAAATGTTTTTCCTGGCACAGTCCACATATTTTGCCACCGTTGTAAGGTTTGGCTATTTTTACTTTAGTCCACATTATGTCTAGGTGTTTTCCATATTTTGATTTCAATTTCCACACGTGTAGAAATGTAGACTGTGCCAGGAAGAAAAGTTAGAGATTATGCTATTCCCAAACAAAAATGAACTATTGAATGAAAGAATGGAGATCTAAAGTTATTTATAAATTGAAGTTTCTCTCTCTCTCTCTCTCTCTCTCTCTCTCTCTCTCTGTGTGTGTGTGTGTCCGTTACCTATAGACTCTGAAACGGCTGAACCGATTTTCTTGAAAATTTTCATAGTTGTATTATAAGCGCCTGCCAGTGTTCTTAGCTAGGTTCTGTGTCGAGGTACCCCCAATAAATATCGAAAATCGATAATCGGGTTATAGAAGAAGTGGTCCGATTTTAATCAAATTTGATACACTCATAGACATAGACATAAGAAACGATATTCAGAAGTTTCAAGGTTGCAGTTTTTATAATAGTGCAGAAAATCGATAATATATATATATAAAAAGCAAGATGTTTGTGTGTGTGTCTGTTTATCTGCCTGTATGCTTGTATTTTTCAGCCCTTTTATTTTAGTTTTTGCTTTGGGTTTGGCTCTAAGTAGGTATAACTGTAATTCTTAGTCTCAGCTATGATACCATTTACTCAGAGGACTTATTTAGCCTTCAAAATTCAGTTTACGACAAAAAAAACTTATTTGATATCGATAGCAGGAAATCAAAATTTGACTTACATCCATTCATTTTTCTTTCAGTCTACGGTTTCGCTTTAACTGGAAACAACTAATGCTTTTTAGTCTTTCGTGCCAACCTCCCTGGAGTCTGAGCTCCAGGACCATGGATTAGTTTTAAAGCTTTTATTACATCCGATCAACGCCGGGCTATACTGCTAGTATATATATATATATATATATATATATATATATATATATATATATATTAGTTGCGATTGGTAAATTGTCGCAATTATTTTATTATTTCAAATATTCTTTAGGCTGAGTCTGAGCTCCAGGACTATGGATTAGTTTTAAAGCTTTTATTACACCCGAGCAACGCCGGGCTATACTACTAGTCATATGTAAGTGTGGAGTGGTGATTGATATTCAGACACCATTTTGTTAAGAGATGCTCCTATCTTTCATAATATTTTAATATCAATCGTTGTAATTTTAATATACGGCGACTGCTTTTGCGTAAAAGCAACTTTCCCTCCGGATGCTCTCATTGCCAAGTATTCTCTAAACGTTTCGAAATTGGTCTGCCACTATCTTTGACGGCGAGAGAGTATTAGGCGTGTGAGATTTTGGTCAGAGCCTTCTGTTTCGCATAATTACCTCATATTCGCAGACAGTAGAAATCAAAAGCTGTTACATTTTTTTTAGTCAACCATGACGAGGTCTACTGGTAGTCGCAATAAAGCGGTTAGCTCGCCGGTCTCACTGACTTTCCCAATGCAATTGATTCCGGACGAAATCAGCACAACTGCGCTATTGTGTCAAACGAACCTGAATACATTTCTATCGATATCAAATTTCAGTTTTATAATGTATTTCTGGTTCGAATCTACACTGTTGCCATCTTTCTTACTTATTTTTCCGTCATTGCGTGGGTGGAAGTGATGCATTTATGCAGGCATGCCAAACATGGCAATGTGCCCTTCACAGTTTATATATATATATATATATATATATGCATAAAGACTATTTATGCATATATATATATATATTTCTTTATGCATATATATATATATATATATATATATATATGCATAAGTATATTTCTCTATTTCTTAATTTTCTTTCCTTGCGAATCGATTTGCTTGGTCGAGACGCCAAACACAAATCTGTTTCTGGGTGAAAAATTGATTTTAGTTCTTTTCTTTCTCTTTCTCTTTCTCTTTTCTTTCTTTCTTCTTTCTTTCTTTCTTTATTTATTTATTTCCTTCCTATGGTTCATTCACTTATGATTTTTTCTCCCTGCTTTCTAAAATGTAATGGCAGTAAAATTTTTTCCTTTATTTATTTATTTATGACTTCGTTTCTTTTTTTATTTAATCCTTCTTGATTTTTTTTTCTTTCTTCGCTGTCTGGGTTAGGGTTAGGGTTAGGGTTATCTTTTAATTTCAATGAAGATGTTTCAGTATTATAACTTTTTGTGTTTTTCTTAATTCTTTTTGCCTTTGCGTGTCTTTTTTTCTATTGTCCTTCCTTCCTTCCTTCCTTCCTTCCTTCCTTCCTTCCTTTTGTCTTGCTTTTCTATTTACTTCCCTGTTTTTCTTTTTTCCATATTTTTCCTCTTATTTTTTTCATTCCTTCCACAATTTCATCCTTCCTTTACTTTCTTGTGCTTTTTTGCCTGGCTTTTCATTAGTGTTTCTTTCTTTCTTTCTTTCTTTCTTTCTTTCTTTCTTTCTTTCTTTCATGTTAATGCTCTTATTTTTCCTCTTTGAATATTTTCCAAATTTTTTGTTTTTGTCTCTTTCTTTCTTTCTTTCTTTCTTTCTTTCTTTCTTTCTTTCATGTTAATGCTCTTATTTTTCCTCTTTGAATATTTTCCAAATTTTTTGTTTTTGTCTCTTTCTTTCTTTCTTTCTTTCTTTCTTTCTTTCTTTCTTTCTTTCTTTCTTTCTTTACAACATGTTTCAGTCCCAATGAAAATGTTTTTCTGTTTCTTGTGTTTGTTCAGTCATTTTGCCTTATTTTTCTGTTTTCGCTTCCATTTCCTTCCTTCCTTCCTTCCTTCCTTCCTTCCTTCCTTCCTTCCTTCCTTCCTTCCTTCTTTCTTTCTTTCTTTCTTTCCTTACTTCTTTCTTCCTCTCCTCCCCTCTTTCTTTACTTACTTCTTTCCTTCCTTCTTTTCTTCATTCATTCATTTTTTCTTTCTGTTTTGTTTGTTTGTTCGTTCGTTCGTTCCTTCCTTCTTTCGTTCCTTCCGTCGTTCCTTCCTTCTTTCTTTCTTTCTTTCTTTCTTTATTTGTTTCTTTTTTATTTGCTGCTAACTTCTTTCTTTCTTTCTTTCTTTCTTTCTTTCTTTCTTTCTTTCTTACAAACGCTAACTCTTGTCCTCAGTTTTTCACCCGTTCAGTTAATTTCAAAGCCCGGAGCAGAATTTTTAAAATAGTCTTTACACGCCATAAACCTGACCTTTCACACTGACCTTTGACTTTTTATCTTCTAAGTACTTGGCCGAAGTTCATTAAAAACTTTACATGGCTGAATATCGAGGATTTTAGAAATACCTAAATGCAGTGACTATGAGAATTAAATAAAACAAGATAGTTCAAGGTTAAAAATGTTTATGAGCAGATTCAAACTGGACATTTTCAGGACTGAATATGTCTACAATATTAACGACACCTCGACGTCACGTTTAGCAAGCTTATCTCGCTAGAATCTTTACAGTTGAGGAGTGAGTTCGATCCTCACTGGGAGTCCCATAATTTCGCCATTTTACTATGTTTTTCATCTGCATAAATGGAGTAGGCGAGAATTTTTTTTTTAAATCCAATGTCCAAATTACTTTCAAATTAAAGATACCCTAATATATCTAATAAGAATCACTTTATATTAAAGTGTAGAAGTAGAGTGGAGTAATAGATAGTGGCTCGGATTAAAGAATCGACGAGCCGAGTTCGAATTCTAGTCGAATCCATTGCATTTTCTTACGTGCAAATACCCTTGGGAAAGGTATGAATCCATATCCTCTCTAACCAGGCTTGGTAAATAGCAGGACAGACAGGGTTGGCAACAAAGTAAGAATTAGCAAACTACTGAGAGAGTGGATATCGACTTGGAACGAGACATCTGGAAGCCGAGTTCAAATTCCAGTTGAATTCCTTGCATTCACTTACGCGCAAATACCCTTGGGAAAGGTATTAATCCGTCTCTTCCCTCCAGTTATGGGATAAATAACCATGGGTCCTATAGCCTTGGTCGGCAACCAGTTTACCACAGAAAGCAATGGCAACCTACTGCGGGCTAATATTCTGCCAAGTCAGTCATATTTCTTTCCAGACATGATCGCCCAAGCGTGTATCACGTATGGCAATTAACTGAGTGACTGAATAGTTGGAATCATGATTAAGGCTTCTACTGGGCATAAAGTGGGGGTTCACTTTTATATTGTTATGAAGTAATAAACTGATCACCCACTAAGTACTACTTAATAATATAATACATTTCTTCCCCATCTAGGTATGAGTCAAATAACTGGACAGATTGGGTTCTTTAACATTGGTTGGCAATCAGTCTACCGCAGAAAGCAATGGCAACCTACTGCGTGAAAATCTTCTGCCTAGTCAGTCATGTCTCGGAAGAGACATGATCGCCTAAGAGTGTATCACATATGGCACTTAACTGATAAAAAATGCATTTTATTCATGTGGCGATTATTTCTTTTTGAACATAATCTTCTCCCTTTTCAATGCCCTTAATTTGCTGGTGACATTGTAAGAATCAATAAGTCTGTAATCAAAAGTTTAAAAAACACTGCTTTTGAACAGTTTTTTTTTTTAGCATGACTTGCTTCCTTGTCCCCCAATGAGGCTTGAGTCACTGTACAGTTGTAACTGATTTAGCGAGACAAGATTGGTAAACATTAAACCACATCAAAATGCCTAGAGTTTAATCAATAGTTGATTTTCTAAGCGCCACTTAGGTGTGGCACAAGGCCGAAAGAATATAGTACCTAGTGAAGATCGAACCCACTACTCAGTCGTCATCTTTTTAGTGAGTCAAGTTAGCTAACCATTACTCCACGCCGAAGTGCCCAAGAGAGAGATAAGGTGATTTTCTAAGCGCAGCGTAGATGTGACACAAGGCCGAAAGTATGAGGCACCACGTGAGGATCCAACTCACTAGTCAACTGTAATGATTCTAGCGTGACAAACTTGATAACCATTATACCACGTCGAGGTAACTGAAAATGATTTTATAATACGTAGCTTAGGTGTGGCACAAGGACAAATGTACGGGGCACCCGATGAGGATCGAACTCACTATTGAGTTGTAATTAAACTAGCGAGAAAAGCTTGCTAAATATTACACCACTTCGAAGGGCCTACAGTTTAGTCAATAGTCTAACCGGGTTCTTTTATTATTCTCGTCTGGTAAACACTGTCTAATAATTTGAATTACACTCCGTTGCATCAGTTGTAAAAATGCAGACTTCACTGAACTCACGATTTACGTCGATCACATTACATTGTTGTATCGATGCCAACATTTTATTTATTGCACATTTAATGGTCACTGGTCACTTTTCAATAGCAAGTCTGATTCAGAGAATTTTTTCGTCTTCTCCTTCTATGGGATGTGCGTTGTGGTGCAGTGGATATTCGCTTAGACCGAGAAATCTGGGAGCCGAGTTCGAATTCCACTTGCATTACCTGCATTCACTTACGTGCAAATACCCTTGGGAAAGGTATTAATCCATCTCTTCCCTTGTTATGGCTTAAATAACAAGACAGATTGGGTTCTATAGCCTTGGCTGGCAACCAGTCTACCGTAGAAAGTAATGGTAACCTACTGCGGAATAATCTTCTGCCCAGTCAGTCATGTCTCTTTCGAGACACTTAACTGACTAAAAATGAATAAATAGTTGAAAACATGATTAACCCTCTAGGGCCATTCGTATCATATTTGATACAGTATTTCCCTATAAGGAAACATTTGGTATTTCCCTATAAGGAAACATTTGGTATTCATTGACTGCTTTCATTTGAAATTTATAAAATATTTCTCTTAAAAAATTTTTCAGGAAAATATTTCTTTCAAGGCTTGTTTTCATACTGTATCAAATATGATACGAATGGCCCTAGAGGGTTAAGGCTTCCAATGGGCATAAAGTGGGGGATCGGTTTTCTATTTGCATGAAGTAATAAACTGATCCCCCACTAATTATTACTTAATAATGTAGTACATATCTTCCCCATCTAGCCATGAGTCAAATAACAAGACAGATTGGGTTCTATAGCCTTGGCTGGCAACCAGTCTACCGTAGAAAGTAATGGTAACCTACTGCGGAATAATCTTCTACCCAGTCAGTCATGTCTCTTTCGAGAGACATGATCGCCTAAAGCGTGTATCACGTATGGCACTTTACTGACTGACTCACTAGTGCAGTGGATATCGGCTCGGAACGAGAAATCGGAGAGCCGAGTTCGAATTCCAGCTGAATTCGTTGCATTCAATTGCGCGAAAATATCCTTGGAAAAGGTATGAATCCATCTCTTCCCTCCAGCTATGAGTTAAATAGCAGGACAGATAGAGCTCTGTAGTCTTGATTGGCAACCAGTCTACCGTAGAAAGTAATGGCAACTTGCTGCAGGAAAATTTTCTGCCTAGTCAGTCATGTCTCCCCCCAAACGTGTATCGTACTTAACTGAATGACTGAATATAATAGTTGGAAACAAAAGTAAAGCTTGTACTAGGCATAAAGTAGGGGATCGCTTTTCTTTATGAAGTAATAAACTGATCCTCCACGAATTACTACTTATTAATATAATGATATAATATAAACCATCTCTTTTCACTCCAGCTATGGGCTAAATGGCAAAATATATTGGGTTCTATAGCCTTGGTTGGCAACCAGTCTACCGTAGAAAGTAAACCTACTGTGGGATAATCTTCTGTCCAGTCACTCTTTCGAGACATGATCGCTCAAGCGTGTATCACGTATGGCTTCTTCTATGTGCCGTGGCTCTTCAGGACGTAGACGATCATGGACTTCCACATCTCCCTATTTTTAGTGGCTCTTAGCACACTTTCTCCTGTTTCCCACCAAAACCCCGCTCTGCCATCCACATGCTCAAGTTTATCAAGTATGTTACGCACTGATTCCTTCTGTCTCGCTTTCCCTTTATCTAACTTGTGAGTATCATATTCTCCAAGCCCTCCTTCCTCATAACATGTCTGAAGAACTTCAGCTGTCTCTTCCTGATGTTAAGTATTAGTTTCCTTTTCGTTTCCATCCTCTATATGACCTGTGAGTATCAGATTCTCCAAGCCCTTCTTCCTCATTGCATGTCCCAGGATCTTCAGCTGTCTTTTCCTGATCTTAAGTATTAGTTTCCTTTTCGTTTCCGTCATCCTTAAAACCTCATCGTAGCTCAATTGCTCTGTTTATTGTATCCTCAGCATCCTTCTGTAGAACCATACTTCAGTTGCTTCAAAGTTCCCCTTCATCTTTGATGAGATTGTCCACCATTCCTTGCCATATTGAAGAACAGACATCACACAACAATCTTCTTTGTTTCTAGCGAAATTTTCCTGTCTCTTAATACTTTACTCAGCTTCTAGAATGCATCCTTGAGCTTTTGGATCTCAGGAATATAAATGTATAGAAACTGCTGTGGTCACAAATTGAGGGGTCAGTTTATATATTGATTGCAATATGGAACTGATCCCCCACTTTATATCTATATGCTTCTGTAGTACCACATTTCAGTTGCTTCAAGTTTTTCCTTCATCTTTGATGAGATTGTCCACCATTCCTTGCCATATTGAAGAACAGACATCACATAGCAATCCAATGCTCTTTTCTTTGTTTCTCGCGAAATTTTCCTGTCTCTTAATACTTTACTCAGCTTCTAGAATGTATCATTTGCCATTTCAATTCGCCTTCGGATCTCCGTGTCGCACTTTTGTCTTCTGTTAGAACACTTTCCAGGTATTTAAATTTCTGTACTTGCTTGGTTTTAATATCCCCCGCCTGTTGTTGGCATTTTGGGCTCTTTTTTTTTTTTTAACTGATGACCATACATTCAGTTTTCTCCTAATTTATTTCTAGTCCTTCCGTTCTGTTTTCTTCAGCTACCTTCTGTAGGGGGTCTTGTAGTTTTCTTTCCGTGTCAGCTATCAACACTGTATCATCTGCGTATCTTATATTGTTCAGACTGTGGTTACTGATGATGAATCCTGTCATGACTTCTAGGTCCCTCAGAATAGTCTCTCTGTACAAATTGAATAAATCCTGTGAAATCCTTCTTCTTCTATGTGACCTGTCCCTTCAGGACGTAGGTGATCATTGCTTTCCACATCTCCCTATCCCTGGTAGCTCTTAGTACGCCTTCTCATGTTACACTATGCAACCCTCGTTCCGTCATCCACCTGGTTAGGTCCTTCAAAATGTTATCTGTTGTCTCTTTTTCCCTCTATCTTGCCTGTTAGTATCAGATTCTCCAAGCCCTCCTTCCTCATTGCGTGTCCCAGGAACTTCAGCTGTCTCTTCCTGATGTTCAGTATTTATTTCCTTTTTGTTTCCATCATTTCCAAGACCTCATCATTGCTCACATGCTCGATCCATGATATTCGTAACATCCTTCTGTAGAACCACATTTGAGTTGCTTTAAGTTTTTTCTTCATCTTTGATGGTATTGTCCAGCATTCACTGTCATATTGAAGAACTGACATCACATAGCAATCCAGTACTCTCTTCTTTGTTTCTAGCGAAATTGTTCTGTTTCTTAATAGTTTACTCAGCTCCTGGAATGCATCTTTGTGCTTTTGGATCTCAGGAATATAAACGTATAAAAACTGATGTGGTCAAAAAGTGAGGGGTCAGTTTATATATTGATTGTAATATGGAACTGATCCCCCACTTTATATCTAATATCCTTCTGTAGAACCACATTTCAGTTGCTTCAAGTCTCTCCTTCATCTTTGATGGTATTGTCCAGCATTCACTGCCATATTGAAGAACTGACATCACATAGCAATCCAGTACTCTCTTCTTTGTTTCTAGTGAAATTTTCCTGTTTCTTAATACTTTACTCAACTTCTAGAATGCTTCCTTCGCCATGCCAATTCGCCTTCGGAACTGTTTGCCATTAGTGGTATAACGAGAGTGACAATGTTTGCTAACTTTATATATGGTCACTGTTATGCTTTGCCTAATTTTTACGTTCGCAAGCCATGAAGGCTTACATCAAGAAGAAGGTAACCTTTTCCGACCAAATATATTATAGCTTATCATAAGGCGGGTAACACTACTCACAAAAATCTGCATTCATTGTCCGAACAACTAACGTTATTATCGGTTAGAATTTATAAAAATGGAAAATAATAGAAAGACCTGGGAAATTTTCACGAATTTATTAAAATTTTCTAATGAATTTTATTCTTAAATTTTAAATTCTTCTTAAATAGGTACCTCCAAAAATTCGTTAAAAATACCATGGAAAAAGATTCCAGACATGATAAAGTTTTATTGCCAAAATGTTTGTTATTATTAAGAGGAAAGACCGAAGTATCCTTTAGTCAATTTTTTAATCCTTTCTAGTCTGTTTAAAATTTTAGTGAAAATTCTTGTTTTTCATGTGTCAACAGTTGGGCGAAAGATTTGTATTGGATAGCATCTTCTTTGCTGTAACAAAAAAAAAATTATTTTGCAAATTTTTGTAAAAATCAAATAAATAAAAATCAAATAAATAAAAATCAAATAAATAAAAAAATAAATAAAAAATCAAATAAATAAAAATTCTTGTAAAAATCAAATAAATAATTTTAATTAAATTTTCAGGACTTCTACGAATTAAATTATTATTACGATTTTTTTTTTTTTGTTAGAAAATCTTGATAAAAATATTTTATATATTAGTTAAATGTATTTATCATTTTATCTGAGATGAGGGAGTATTTAAACTATTTACATTGTTCGGACTATTGTTCTCATCTTTATTGCCATGTTACGACGTTTCAGCCGTTGTGTGCTCCGGCCTTTTTCAGGAGTTAGGAATTTCGTACCGAACCTTTATGACGGATGATATACTCCAGTGATCGTAATAAAGGGATCAGTTCAAAATTCTTAGCACCTGAAGAAGGCCGGAGCGCACAACAGCCAAAACATCATAAAGATGGCAATAAAGATGAGGACAATAGTAGAGAAACTAAAATAAAACAAATAAATAAAAATACCTGGGAAGAATGCTGACAGAGGATGGAAAGTGTTGGATTGCTATGTGATATCTGTCCTTCTGTATGGCAATGAATGTTGGATGGTCTCCTCAAGGATGAAGGAGAGGCTTGAGGCAGCAGAAATATGGTTCTACAGAAGGATGCTGAGGATACCATAGACTGAGCATGTGACTAACGACGAGATTTTGGAAAGGGTGGAAACAAGGAGAAAACTCATACTTAATATAAAGAAGAGACAGATGAGGTTTCTGGGATACGCAATGAGGAAGGAGGGCTTGGAGAGTTTAATACTTACAGAACGGATAGAGGGTTTGCAGCGCTAGACCTACTTGATAGGCCTGAGCAAATGAATGGCAGAGCGGGGTTAGGTAGAGGTACCAAGAGGAAAAATTTTGAGAGCGACAAGAGACAGAGCCAAGTAGAAATCCATGATCGCCTACGTCCTGAAGGGACACGGCACATGAAGAATAAGAAGTATATATATATAAATTAGGAATTTTTTGTATTTAGATTGGTACATTACAGACTATGTAACAATATCTCCCTACTGAGGAGTTTTGATTAGTTTTGAACCTTTTAAAATTCTTCATCTCGGAATCAGCACCATGACTTGATAAGACAGATGTGTTGAAACAAAATAGCTACTTTTGTAGTGATATTATAACGTACTTATGTTATATATATATTCAGATACTTTAATCCAAGCGGCAAAAGCAGGAAGGTAACTTCCAAAAACCCGATCCTAATTAATTTTAAAATTTTATTTTAATATTAAAAAATGATACAGGAAGAGAGCTCCATGTAATAAAATATTAAAATAGGATTAATTCAAGGATGTTGAATGACCATTTCAATTTGTTGCTGAGGTGATGTGTTATCCCCTGTGGGGATTTCATATCGAAATGGTCATTCAACATCCTTGAATTAATCCTAGTTAAATTATATATATATATATATATATATATATATATATATATATATATTGTTAAGTATATCAGATAATGAATATCTATTATGTTTAGTCATGAGCCGCTCTGAACATCGTATTTTGGCTTTAATTTCAGTTGAAAATAAAGACAAAAATTGTTCAACACTTGCATATTGTTTATTATGCTGATTCTAACCTTTCGGTTCACATGAGCCATCTTCAGAGAGGTTACAGGAGCGTTAACATAAAGACATCCACTATCAAAGATAATATTATCTTGTGTTGACATAAAACATTAGCATTTAATTTCACCTGAAATTAAAGCCGAAATACGATGTTTAGAACGGCTCATGATGAAACATAATAGACATTCATTGTCTGTTATATATATATATATATATATATATATATTAATCAAGTAAGCTTTACTTTTCATTGTCTCTTATATTTAACAGTATATGTTTAGAAAATGATTTGCTGCCTCGATGCAATATATATATATATATATATATATATATATATATATATATATAAGCATCACTCTTCAGAAAAGCGATATAAGCATTACTCTTCAGAAATGAATTGAGTTCTTTCGGTGACTGGCGTGTGTATACACTGCTTATATACAACACGTTAAAATTTCCCTTCTCTGATTCCATGTGCCTATGGCTTAGGGGTAGCGACTCTGACTGACACCAAATCGCTCGAGTTTCGATCCCGGTCAGAAGCAAGTAGATGTGTCTAGCTCCCCTGATGAGCTGTGATATGTATGTAGATCACTAATATATATAGTCATCCGCAGACAGATCTGTTTCGCTGTATCACAACTGAACAGTACAGTCCGATTGCTTTTTACCCAGGATTGAAACCCGACCGAATTGATGTCAGTCATCGATTCTACCTCTGAGCTATGGTAGAAGGAGGTAGACTTTTAGCGTATCATGTATCGTACGCCAATAGCCAGAGTGCTCTAATTCGTTACTGAATGAGCGATGCGTAGATGCTAGAGTAGCTACTGTTTTTCAAAGTGTACCATTCTTCCAGATTGCTCAATCAGGGCGTGAGAGCGTAAATAGTTCATCCGCAGATAGATCTGTTTCGCTGCATCACAGCTCATCAGTACGTTTAGACATGATATATTCGCCCAATCCAAGGTTCAAGAGCTACTCTAGGTAGAAATTTACTAAATTAGGTTGCTGTATGGACGTACGAATAGGAAGGAAGTACCGATTGTGAGGATATGCAAGACAGATATCAGTTGTTCCTAGACTTGAAGAGGTTAAAATTGGAGTGAACGGGGAATCATCGACTGAGGAGTTTGTCACAGAAAGTGGTGGTTGTTGGGAAGAAACTGTTTGATTTGAACTTCCTTCTTCGCACTGAAATGCAAAGATGGTTCGAGCCTATGTGACGTGGCGGCTATCAAGTGCAATGGTCTGCTCTGGTGAAACTAGTAAGTGTAGTTCGTCAAGACACTTGCCGTAGAAATATCGGTGGTGTAGTGATAGGCTTGCGACGTTTCGCCTGTGGTGAAAGGGGCTTGTAGGATCGAAAGTAATTCATCTCCCCCAATGCTGAGTAAGTGTTTCTTGAATTCTGTCATGGTTGGAAAGTGAGGATTGGACAGCCCCAGGTCCGATATGGCAGAAATACTGCATAACTAACCTGTTGCTGCCTCAGACGTGGTGCTTATGGATTTTCTGGGTAAAGGTGTCGCAGTCACCCGGTCTCATTGCGGTTGAAATTATCAAAAACCACAAACACGTTACGTTGCTCACTCTCTGTTTCTCTTGCTTTCTCTCTTTTTCCTTCTCTCTCTCTTTTCTTTTTCACACACACTCTCTCTCTCTCTCACTCTTTCTTTCTATCTCGCTTTTCTTTCTCTCTTTTTTCCTTTTTCTCTCCCTCTCGCTTGTTCTCTTTTTATTTCTCTTACCCTTTCCTTTTCTCTCTTTCTGTCTCTCTCTTTTTCTTTTTCTCTTTCTCAGTTTTTTCTCCCTCTCGCTTTTCTCTCTTTCTCTCTCCCTCTCTTACTCTATTCTTTATTTCTTTCTTTCTTTCTTTCTTTCTTTTTCTTTTTCTCTCTCTCTTTCTCTCTTTCTCCCTTTTTCTCTCCCTCTCGCTTTTTCTCTTTCTCTCTCTCTTTTTCTTTTTCTCTCTCTCTCTCTCTTTCTTTCTCTCTTTCTCCTTTTTTCTCACATCCCTCTTTTTCTCTCTTTCTCTCTCTTTTTCTCTCTGTCTCTCTGGGTACCTCGACGTGGTGTAATGTTTAGGAAGCTTGTCTCGCTAGAACCTGTTACAACTAAGCAGTGAATCAAATCCTCAGTGGGTACTCCATACTTTCGGCCTTGTGCCACAACTAACACTTTCGATCTCTCTCGCATGCACATGTATTTTTGACTACAATTTGATAATTTTAATAATAGCTTTTATGCTTATTTGCGAGTTCAATTTTTTTGGTGCTCATGTGTATTGGTAATCTGGTGATTATGACTATCTAAATAGTACTGTGTGTGAGTGTGTGTGTGTGCGCGTGTGTTTGTGTGTGTTTGTGTGTGCATTTGTGTGTGTTTGTGTGTGTGTATGTGTGTGTGTTTGTGTGTGTATTTGTGTGTGTGTTTGTGTGTGTATGTGTATTTGTGTGTGTATGTGTATTTGTGTATGTTTGTATGTGTATGTGTGTGTGCTTGTGTGTGTTTGTGTGTGTATTTGTGTGTGTGTTTGTGTGTGTATGTGTATTTGTGTGTGTATGTGTATTTGTGTATGTTTGTATGTGTATGTGTGTGTGCTTGTGTGTGTGTATTTGTGTGTGTGCGTATTTGTGTGTGTGTATTTGTGTGTATTTGTGTGTGTGTATTTGTGTTTGTGTGTATTTGTGTGTGTGTGTGTGTGTGTGTGTGTGTGTGTGTGTGCGCGCACACACACGTCACAGCTGCGTAATGCTGGTAAGCAAAGGTCTGACGAATCTATGTGAGTTGATAATGGATTTTTTTTCTTATAATAGAAAATCCAACCAAATGTACTTGGAAAAAAAAAAGGTGACCAGTTGAGTCAGGCTGAAAAACCGTGAAGCGGTCAGACGTGATTCAGGGTCTTTTGTTATTTGCTAGTTTATTTCTCTAACGCAGTCATACGTTTACCTCATCGAGCAATCGACTTAATAATTTCTGTCTTTTCGGTGTATTGCTGGAGATTGACATTGACATAGATTAAAACAAACAAAAAAAAAAAGAAAAAAAAAAAAGAAAAAAAACAGTCGCCAGTGTGACAGATGGACAAATATGGTCGATAAACCAGTCGCAGTATACAAAGTTGAGATGAACTATACAGTGAGATCCATAAAAAAAATGATTATTTTCCTCTTGTTTTCAGTGGGCAACGCGATTGCCAGTTTAGGCAACATTTTGAAAGTTCAGCTCTAATATATTTACAATTACATTTCTTTCTACTCTTGCTTTTAAAAAGACTGCTTTTAACTTGGTCTTTTAATCTAGTGATTTTAACTTGGGTTTTTAACCTCGGGCTTTTAACCTTGGGATTTTAATCTAGTGATTTTAACTTGGGTTTTTAACCTCGGGCTTTTAACCTTGGGATTTTAATCTAGTGATTTTAACTTGGGTTTTTAACCTCGGGCTTTTAACCTTGGGATTTTAACTTGAGGTTTTAACCTTAACCTGGGGATTTTAACCTGGACTTTTAACCGCGGGCTTTTAACCGCGTTCTTTTAACCTTGGGATTTTCACATGGACTTTTAACTTTGGGATTTTAACTTGGGCTTTTAACCTCGGGCTTTTAACCTTGGGATTTTAACTTGAGGTTTTAACCTTAACCTGGGTATTTTAACCTTGACTTTTAATCGCGGGCTTTTAACCGCGGTGTTTTAACCTTGGGATTTTCACATGGACTTTTAACTTTGGGATTTTAACTTGGGCTTTTAACCTCGGGCTTTTAATCTAGGGATTTTAATTTGATCTTTTTTTCTTGAGCTTTTAACTTGGTCTTTTAACCTTAGGCTTTTAACCTTAGGATTTTAACTTGGTCTTTTAACCTTAGGCTTTTAACCTTAGGATTTTAACCTTAGGATTTTAACCATAAGCTTTTAACCTTAGGATTTTAACTTGGTCTTTTAACCTCGGGCTTTTAACCTTGGGATTTTAACTTGGGCTTTTAACCGCGGGCTTTTAACCTTGGGATTTTAACTTGAGGTTTTAACCTTAACCTGCGGATTTTAACTTGGACTTTTAACCGCGGTCTTTTAACCTTGGGATTTTAACAAGGGCTTTTAACCTTGGGCTTTTAACAAGGGCTTTTAACCTTGGGCTTTTAACAAGGGCTCATAATGACAGAAAAATAGTTCAAAATTTAGAACCACTTTTAGTCCATACTGACAAACTGGTGCTTGTGTGTGTTTAACTTTGGGATTTTAACTTGGGCTTTTAACCTCGGGCTTTTAATCTAGGGATTTTAATTTGATCTTTTTGTCTTGAGCTTTTAACTTGGTCTTTTATCCTTAGGCTTTTAACCTTAGGATTTTAACCTTAGGATTTTAACTTGGTCTTTTAACCTCGGGCTTTTAACCTTGGGATTTTAACTTGGGCTTTTAACCGCGGGCTTTTAACCTTGGGATTTTAACTTGAGGTTTTAACCTTAACCTGCGGATTTTAACTTGGACTTTTAACCGCGGTCTTTTAACCTTGGGATTTTAACAAGGGCTTTTAACCTTGGGCTTTTAACAAGGGCTTTTAACCTTGGGCTTTTAACAAGGGCTCATAATGACAGAAAAATAGTTCAAAATTTAGAACCACTTTTAGTCCATACTGACAAACTGGTGCTTGTGTGTGTTTAACTTTGGGATTTTAACTTGGGCTTTTAACCTCGGGCTTTTAATCTATGGATTTTAATTTTATCTTTTTGTCTTGAGCTTTTAACTTGGTCTTTTATCCTTAGGCTTTTAACCTTAGGATTTTAACCTTAGGCTTTTAACCTTAGGATTTTAACCTTAGGATTTTAACTTGGTCTTTTAACCTCGGGCTTTTAACCTTGGGATTTTAACTTGGGCTTTTAACCGCGGGCTTTTAACCTTGGGATTTTAACTTGAGGTTTTAACCTTAACCTGCGGATTTTAACTTGGACTTTTAACCGCGGTCTTTTAACCTTGGGATTTTAACAAGGGCTTTTAACCTTGGGCTTTTAACAAGGGCTTTTAACCTTGGGCTTTTAACAAGGGCTCATAATGACAGAAAAATAGTTCAAAATTTAGAACCACTTTTAGTCCATGCTGACAAACTGGTGATTGTGTGTGTTGTGGTGTAATGGATATCGGCTCGCAAAAAGAAATTGGAGAGTCGGGTTCGAATTCCAGTCTACTGGAGTTAAATAGTAGTCTTTTTAAAAAGGTTAAACTACAAGACTTCCCTGATGGTATCCCCTGAAAAGCAGTAATAATCCCCCTAAAAAATCAAAATAATAACAACCAGTATTTACCTATTCCCGAACTGAGTAAATGCTTACAGACTCAAAAATAAAATTATCAACATTTCCTTTTCGTAACTGCTTTGACAAGTTGGTATAAAACTCTCCATTGATGGTGTGAACATTTTGAAGAGTGTCAATAATCACAATGCCCTATGCATCCCAATGTGGCGCCTCGCGTCGCTGGTCGTTGATGGCGTCGATTCAGTAGCTGGTCTGCGAGTTGACTCTTCCAACGGTGATCTCCCTTGACCACGTTGTGAAATTTAATCTCAAGGAAGTCACGTGGAATTCTCGTTAGATGTCTCTCCGCCACGTCAAATCAAGCTGGATGCGCGTGCACAATTGGGTAAACGAAATGGTATCAAAAATAATTAGAATGAACAATTTGTAGAAAAGTCTTTATATACAATATATATATATATATATATATATATATATATATATATATATAGAGAGAGAGAGAGAGAGAGAGAGAATAAAACAATCACCAATCGTCTTCTTCCCAAACCCTGTTCCTATCAAGCTGGCAACGGAACAGAAGTTTCGACTAATTTCTTTAAGTAGTAATTTTCGAAGCATTTTCCTTCTTATCATTAATCCAAGTTTCTGGTTGGCAATATCACTTCACTCCAATTGGAGTTTTAAGTTTGTGGCGATTCGAAATGTCTTTGTTTCATTTCACACCGAAGCTTTACGGAAACTGCCGAAGAATTGTCTTTGAGTGCAGTGGGTAAGCCTGGCAACGGCGGTAAGACGTCTTCGGTTCCGTGCTTTGGACTGGCTCTTGGATCTGAGCTGGGACTCAACTGGCGCTTTGGCCCCTCAGGGCTCTGTTTTTATGCTTGTCCCTTCTTTACTGGTGTTGGTTCTTTTCTATCTATAAAAATTAATAATACAAACAAAATTAATTTCTTCCGTTCCGACCATGCTAGCATAATGTTACACCAAAATCTGACGCCATCACCTTTTCTGTAGGGGATACGACCATAGCCTTTGGGCGGGGGGCAGGTGAGGTGGGTGTTGTCTGCATTGTCTCTTTGTATCTAGCTCAAAGTGATTAACCCAACATTAATTCTGGGTCAGGAAACATTCAAGGAAACCAGTTAGATCTGCGTCAAGCAACGTCAGATTTTTCCTTAATGGGGTCACCTTTTGCGCTTTTGATCATTCAGTCAGTCAGTAAGTACCATACGTGATACACGCTTAGGCGATCATGTCTCGAAAGAGGCATGACTAACTGGACAGAAGATTTTCCCGCAGTAGGTTGCCATTTATTTCTGCGGTAGACTGGTTGCTAGCCAAGGCTATTTAAACTAATCAATCCTGCTATTTAATACTTTTATATAGATCAGTCAGTTAAGTGCCATACATGATACACGCTTGGGAGATCATGTCTTTTCCTAGACATGACTGATTAGGCAGAAGATTTTCCCGCAGTAGTTTGCCATTTCTTTTTGCTGTAGACTGGTTGCCAGCCAAATCTATAGAACCTAATCTGTTCTGCTATTCAATCCTTTTATCCAGATCAGTCAGTTCAATTGCCATACATAATACACGCTTGGGCGATCATGTCTCGAAAGAGAAGATGTGGCACCCACCGAGCGGAAACCTTCGTCATGTCAAGTTCATTGCGCATAATATTCTCAACTTTCTCACAGGATATGCTAATAGCTTTTTCTATTTGATTTATAGTCAATCACTAGTCATTTATCATCATGCGGAGTACACGATGAATGTTTTCCTCGTGAGTAGCAAACGTCCAGAAATTGTGCCATTTTCAAGACTCTTCTTTTCCCACCAAACTTCAGCTGATAAAACTGGACGTTTGTGCCCTAATGTAGCAACCATGTAATCGACCTTTGAGATTTGAAAAAGAAATCACTCGACCGGCGGTCGAGAATAAGGAAAAATTTAGTCGCCCCAAAATCATTTTTACTCGACCGACTCAATTTTCATAATAGTCGCCTTAAGTAAACATAGCGTGAATCGCTGACGGAAAATAAAAAAATAAATTTTAATTAAAACTTCGAATGTGTTAGAAAGGATTTAAAATTTAAAAAAAAATAATAACAACAAAATTTAATCTTTCCTCTTAATAATAGCATAAACATTTTGAGGATAAAACTTTGTTTTTATTAAATTTAAGCCCTTTTAACATTCTTCAATACGGCTGTGAATGCTGGACAATATCATCGAAAATGAGGACAAAACTTGAAGAAGCGGAAATGTGGTTCTACAGAAGGATGCTGCGGATATCGTGGACTGAGCATACAAGCAACGACGAAGTGTTAGAAAGAATGGCAACAAAAAGGAAATGGATGCTGAGCATCAGGAAGAGACAACTAAAGTTCCTGGGACATGCAATGAGGAAGGAGAGCCTGGAGAACCTGATAGTGACTGGGCAGATAGAAGGAAAGAGAGACAGAGGAAGGCAGCGGATAACATATTTGCAGGGCCTGATCAGGTGGATGATGGAACGGGGGTTGCCAGGAGCAACAGGAGCAAACATACTGAGAGCCACAAGGGATAGAGAGACGTGGAGAGCCATGATCGCCTACGTTCTGAAGGGACAGGACACATACAACAAGAAGAAGAACATCATGCTATGCTGTTTTTTTTTTTTTTGTTATGTTTTTTTTTTTTTTACAGTTGAGTGGAGGTACCTACAACGATTTTTTATAAAAAAATTACTTGTATACTTTGTTTTTCGGTGTGTGGTTGAAAGAAGTATATATTTTTTTTTCTTTCTTTAAAATGTTCGTTTTTAATTTTCGTAAGCGGAGAGGAAATATAGGATAATATTTTTCCAAATGACCTTTTATCTGGGCGACAGAGACATTTCGGCTCCACTCTGGAAGCGTTAATTAAACGAATGTTTACATTGACCGGGACGATAAAAGCCAAGAGTTCAATAATGTCATTGTAGGTAATTCTAAGTAACTCGTGAATCTTCAATGGCATACTTCTGGGTTGTAAAAGAATCAGATTTCCCTTTTCATTGCGAGATTTTTAATCGACCGCGGGCGAGTAAAGCAATAAACTTTAATCGCCCAATAAAGTTTTTAATCGTCTGAGTCGATCGGACTCAAAGACTGCATGTAAGTATGAATGATCTTTTAGGGGTTAAAGCCTTTTTATCTACAGGTACTTAATAAAATCACGGTGCCAAATTTTATCCATTTTATTTCTACTATTTTTAAAAAAAATCTTATTTGAACAGTGAAATATCAGTTTACGTGGAGATAAACAATGGAGATATTAATGATAGGAAGTTCCATTAATGCATGCAAAATTTCTCAGCTCTAGCATCACCCTTTCATCAGTCAGTCAATTAAGTGCCATACGTGATACACGCTTGAGCGATCATGTCTCGAAAGAAACATGACTGACTGGGCAGTAGATTATCCCGCAGTAGGTTGCCATTGCTTTCTGCGGTAGACTGGTTGCCAGCCAAGGCTATAGAACACAATCTGTCCTGTTATTTGATTCATAGCTAGATGGGGAAGAGATGTATTATGTTCTTAAGTAGTAATTAGTGGGGAATCAGTTTATTACTTCATAACAACAGAAAACCAATCTCCCACTTTATGCCCAGTAGAAGCCTTATCATGTTTCCAACTATTCAGTCAAGTCAGTTAAGTGCCATACGTGATACAAGCTTTGAGAAATCATGTCTCGAAAGAAACATGACTGACTGGGCAGAAGATTATCCCGCAATAGGTTGCCATTACTTTCTGCCGTAGACTGGTCGCCAGCCAAGGCTATAGAACACAATCTGTCCTGTTATTTGATTCATAGCTAGATGGGGAAGATATGTATTATGTTATTAAGTAGTAATTAGTGGGGGATTAGTTTATTACTTCATAACAATAGAAAACCAATCCCCCATTTTATGCCCAGCATTAGCCTTAATCATGTTTCCAACTATTCAGTCAGTCAGTTAAGTGCCATACATGATACATACTTTGGGCGATCATATCTCGAAAGAGACATGACTGACTGGGCAGAAAATTATCCCGCAGTAGGTTGCCAAATCTATAAAATCTAATCTCTCCTGCTATTTAACCCATCGCTAGAGGGAGAATAGACAGATTAATGCGTTTCCCAAGCGTATTTGCACGTAAGTGAATGCAACGAATTCAACTGGAATTCGAACTCGGATTTCTGATTTCTCGTTCTGAGTTGATGTCCACTGCACCCTTTCATAGTTACCCTATGAGCTTTTCAACTCAGTCTCGTATATGACAATGAACACCTGAAAATCAAAATGCTCAAATGTTTCTTCACAATCCCCCGCCCCCCCCCCCAAAAGGAAAAACAGAGACACGTTTAAATTCACCTGCGTGTCACGTGCAATGACGTCATGTAAAATGTAGGATTTAGGAAAGATTGAATGAATTGCAAACATTATGTTTGCTTTTTTTTAAATAAAATCCGTTCATATTCAACAATTATCTTTCGCGTATTACAATCAAAAGATGTCATAAATGAGCTGTAACGTTGACAGATGTTATTATCATTCATTTCTTAAGGTACCCAATTACTTTCAACCTCTTCCCGAGATCATCTTCCGGGGTGTGAGTTATGGTAACAAATGTAACCGGAAAACTGTGTTGCTAAAAATTACTGTACATTTTTTTCTTGCTTCAAATATAACGGTTTTCACCGGGTGAGCGAGGAAACGACGGAAGTGGCGGTATTTCAGGTTCGACGACACCGAACGAAGCCGGTCACGACGAAGGCCAGAAAACCGGACAGCAAAGCGCGCCAGCCACCGAAGAGATGGAGGCCGCCGGCGAAAGGCAAGCGAGACGACAGACGCCGACAGCGACAGCGGCAGCAGCAGCAGCGGAAGACGCGAGCAAAAACCCGCACCCGCCGACAGCCACCTCCACCACCATTACCGACAGCGAGAGCCACCCTCCGACCAACACCGACGAGCCGACCTCCCCGACATTAGAACGTGAAAATTATCCAAAATGGAATTTTTAATATGTTGTAATGCCATGGTCATGCACGTGTTAAAGCATGAAAAAACTTTTTCAAAACATGTTTTAAAAGACATGACATGTTTCAAAGAAAATTTGCTGTAACGTTGAGAAGTGTTATAATCATTCATTTCTCAATGTACCCAAGTACTTTCAATCTCCTTCCGAGATCATCTTCAGGTGTTTGAGTTATGGTAACCAAAAATAACCGCAAAACCGTGTTGTTAAAAATTACTCTAATTTTTTTTTGCTTCAAATATAACGGTTCTGCAGACGATGTTAATTTACTTGAATATTTTTTTAAAAAATTTACAATAATGTTCCCCGTTTTAAAGCGCCGTAGAGCTACTCGAAGTAGAGAGTGTGAATACTTGTTCTTCTATGTGCCTTGTCCTTTCAGGACGTAATGCGATCATGGCCCTCCACGTCTACCTATCCCTGGTGGCTCTTAGCACGCTTTCTCCTATAACATCTCGCATCCCTCGTCCTGTCATCCACCTGCTAAGGCCCTTCAAATATGTTATCCGCTGCTTTCTCCTGTCTCTTTTCCCCTCTATCTGGCCTGTTAGTATCAGGTTCTCCAAGCCCCACTTCCTCATTGCATGTCCCAGGAACTTCAGCTGTCTTGTCCTGATGCTCAATATTAATTTCCTTTTTGTTTCCATCCTTTCCAAAACCTCATCATTGCTCACATGCTCTGTCCACGATATCCGTAGCATCCTTCTGTGGAACCACATTTGAGTTGCTTCAAGTTTTTCCTTCTTCTTTGTTGATATTGTCCAACATTCATGGCCATATTGAAGAACAGACAACACGTAGCAATCCAGTACTCTCTTCTTTGTTTTTAGTGAAAGTTTCCTGTTTCTTAATACTTTACTCAGCTTCTGGAACGTGTCCTTCGCCATGCCAATTCGCTTTCGGATCTCTATGTCACACTTTCCGTCTTCGGTTAGAACAATTCCCAGGTATTTAAATTTTCGTACCTGCTTGATTTTAACATCCCCCACCTGTATTTGGCACTTTGGGCTGCTCTTTTTGCTGATGGCCATACATTCGGTTTTCTTGTAGTTTATTTGTAGTTCCTTCTTGTCACTCTCTTCAGCTATCTTCTGTAGGAGGTCCTGCAGTTTCTTTTCCGTATCTGCAATCAGCACTGTGTCGTCTGCGTATTTTGCTCAGATTGTGACCTCCGATGACAAATCCTGGCATAATATCTCTTGTCCTCAAAATATTCTCACTGTACAAGTTAAATTGATCCGATGAAAATACACATCCCTGTCTTACGCCCCTTTCTATCTTTGTAAGTCTGCTGAATTCGTTACCTGTCCGTGTGCAGGCAGTTTGCTGCCTGTAGAGATTCTTAATTACCCTAATGTCTTTCCCAAATATGTCGAGGCTGCCAAAAAAAAAAGGTCGAGCAGAGCTTTTGATGCGGATATCGTGGACTGAGCATGCAAGCAACGACGAGGTGTTGGAAAGAATGGCAACAAAAAAGAAATACTGAGCATCAGGAAGAGACAACTGAAGATCCTGGGACATGCAATAAGGAAGGGGAGCTTGGAGATATTGACTGGCCAGATAGAAGGAAAAAGAGACAGCGGATAACATATTTGCAGGGCCTGATCAGGTGGATGACGCAACGAGGGTTGCGAGGTGTAACAGGAGCAAACATACTAAGAGCCACAAGGGATAGGGAGACGTGGAGAACCATGATCGCCTACGTCCTGAAGGGACAGGGCACATAGAAGAAGAAGAAGAAGAAGAAGAAGAAGAAGAAGAAGAAGAAGAAGAAGAAGAGCTTTTTATAAAGGTTATAGTTAACGTTGTGCAAAAAGCTGTAAAAATTTATGGAATTCAGTAAAATGTTAAAATTTTAAAAAATTCTTTATCCTACTTACTAAAAAAAAATTAAAATACAGGATACACGCTTGGGCGATCATGTCACAAAAAACACATGACTGACTCGGCAGAAGATTTTCCCGCAGCAGTTTGCCATTACGTTCTGCGGTAAACTCGTTGCCAACCAAAGCAATAGAACCCATTCTGTCCTGTTATGTGACTCATAGCTAGATGGGGAAGAGTGGTATTATATTCTTAAGTTCTAATTAGTGGGGGATCAGTTTATTACTTCATAACAATAAAAAACCGATCCCTCACTTTATGCCCAGTAGAAGACTTAATCATGTTTTCAACTATTTATTTTCAGTTAGTCAGTTAATTGCCATACGTGATACACCCTTTAGCCGATCATGTCTCTATCGAGACATGACTAACTGGGCAAAGGATTTTCCCACAGTAGGTTGCCATTACTTTCTGCGGTAAACTGGTTGCTAGCCAGGGCTATAGAACCCATTCTGTCTTGGAAAGAGACAATTAATACCTTTACCAAGGGTATTTGCGCGTAAATGTATTCAGCTAGAATTTGAACTCGGCTCTCTGGGTTCTCATTTCGAGCCGTTATCTACTGCCCCATAACACAAAATAGTTATAACCCACAGTAAGTTTGCTTGCACGTCAATTTTTAAAATAGGAATTTTATAATAGGAGTTTTTATACGACCGATGAAGTTTTAAGATAAGCTTTTAAAAATTGTTCTGCCAATTAAATGTTACGACTTATGTTAAAAACTTAATTGGTTCGTTAGACAAAAAATATGGTTTCCGGTACTTGAAGTCAACTTGATGAAGTGCCGCGGGGGCTTTGCCAATTTTGCACGGAATGGTCACTAACCTCGACCTTGTGTTACATTTGGTAGGGAAATAGCCTCGCTGAAAAATGCTAACAACTTTGCGTCACATTTGTTAGTTACGTGGGCGCACTGAAAAATACCTTTAAGGTCAACTTCATGTGTTAATGATTATTGCTGAAAGAACCAGTCAAACTTACATCAGACCAGCGGTCGGCAACCCCCGGCCCGCAGGCCACATCCGGCCCTCGAGTGAATCTTGTCCGGCCGGCCCGCTACCTTACTCTGGACATCATATAAATATAGATAAACCAAACAAAAGTGACAGTTGATAGTCTGAATATATTGCGTCGAAATTTTTAAAAAAATATTTCTTTTTACCTGGAGAATGTGTCTTACTTTTATTTTTTACTAGCAATATAGCCCGGCGTTGCTCGGGTGTTATGAAAGCTTTAAAACTAAACCATGGTTCTGGAGCTCAGACTCTTTGGACGCTGGCATGAAAGACTAAAAAGCAATAGTTGTTTCCAGTTAAAGCGAAAACCGTAGACTGAAAGAAAAATGAATGGATGTAAGTCAAATTTTGATTTCCTGGTATCAATATAAAATTTTCTGCACTATTGTAAGTACTGCAACCATGAAGCTTCTGAATATCGTTTCTTATGTCTTTGTCTATGAGTGTATCAAATTTGATTAAAATCAGGCCACTCCTTCTATAACCCGATTTTTTCGATTATCGATACTTTTCAGGGGTACCTCGACACAAAACCTAGCTAAGAACACTCGCAGACGCTTATAGTACAACTGTGTAAATTTTCAAGAAAATCGGTTCAGCCGTCTAGGAGTCTATAGCTAACGGACAAACACACTCAGACAAAGTTCCATTTATAAGTTTAGATAGATTTAGATTTGGAGGGATCACCGAAATTAGCGTACGGCCTCACTTTCAGTTTTTCTGTGAAATTGCTTTCGTGAGCTGGCACTTTTAAATGAATATAGAATAGTGTTTTCAACTGAATTTAATAGACTTTTCAACCCGTCACAAGAAAACCCACGAACAAGGTTAACAGACTTCACGGAACAGACTAGGCTCTGCGCAAGACAATTTAGTTTTGCCACCGCCGCGACAACCGTTGCAAGTCAGTTTGCAGGCGTCAGGAACCTTTGTCTTTCTCACGAGAAATAAAAGCGTTGATCAAAATTATCAGTAATACTACGCTGGCAATATAACTTAACACGCTGGGTGTGTCAGAAAAAAACCGCAGAAACCACTCCGGTCTCACTCGTCACGTGAAAAATCACCAGCAAGCCAAACCGATTTTACAAAACAGGTCGCGCTCTGTAGAAAACAACATCTGCAATAAGCCTTACAAAGGCAATCGCTGCCTTCAGGAACCACTGTAGTTCTGCCGAGTAACAAAGATATTGATCAAAGTATTTATAGATCATACTTGAGTAATGAGTTAACAGCCATCGTTTCATTCTTGAAAAGCTAGCCTAATTTGTGTCTATTAGAACCCTCCTTATTTATATATCTTTAATCAGAAGACTATAGAAGTAACCCATGTTTAATTTGGTTTGAGGTAAGTATGACCTTTAAAGATGTGCAAAGGACTTATTTACTAGAATATATTGTATATATTTATTAAACATTGTCTAAAATATATATAACTCCCTTCCATATTCTTGCTTTCCTGACGGCTACAACCTCCAGGAATTTAAATGCTATAGAACTCGATCTGTCCTTTTATTTAATCCATAGCTGGAGGGAAAAGACGGATTAATACCTTTCCTGAGGGTATTAGCGCGTAAGTGAATGCAAGCAATTCAACTAGAATTCGAACTCGGCTCCTCGATTTCAAGTTCTAAGCCGATATCCACTGCACCACAATACCTCGTAAGGCATTAATCCTCTTGTTTTGCTCTCCGTTTAAATGCCAAATATTTTACTTTATTTACATTGTTCGAACTGTTATCCTCATCTTTATTGCCATGTTTACAACGTTTCATCTCAGAAGTATAATAGACAAAGTATACAACGGTCGAAACGTCATAAACATGGCAATAAAGATGAGGACAACAGTCTGAACAATGGAAATTATGTAAATACTAGCTCATCTCAGAAGTATAACGGACAAAACGTACGACGGCCGAAATGTCGTAAACATGGCAATAAAGATGAGGACAACAGTCTGAACAATGTAAATTATGTAAATACTAGCTCATCTCAGAAGTATAACGGACAAAACGTACGACGGCCGAAATGTCGTAAACATGGCAATAAAGATGAGGACAACAGTCTGAACAATGTAAATTATGTAAATACTAGCTCATCTCAGAAGTATAACGGACAAAACGTACGACGGCCGAAATGTCGTAAACATGGCAATAAAGTTGAGGACTATCGTATGAACAATGTAAATAATCTCAGGAGTATAGACATTCACTTAAATTAACAAGTGTTTGTAAGTCCCGTCCATTCCACAAGACTAAGAGTGGATGGTGTATTATGAGAATTGGCAGAATCAAGACGCACACTCACTAACGAGTTTGAAAGTATAAAATAATTGATGGAATAAGAAAATCAAAACTGACCCAGTTAAGTTAAAAATGGGGGCCAAAAACAAACTGGGGAGGTGGGGAATCTCAATGGGATTTCAATAAATAAGAAAAATAATTTCGCGAATAACCTCGCATCCAACTTCAAATTCGAATTCCAGTTGAATTCTTTGCATTCACTTACGCGCAAATACCCTTAGGAAAGGTATTAAGCCGTTTTCCCCTCCAGCTATGGATTAAATAACAGGACAGACTATAGCCTTAAGAGTCAACATATCTAACATTTTCAAATCTATTCTTTCTTAATTATTCGGGCATTTCGTCGTGGTGTAATGACGAGCAACCTTGTCTCGCTAAACTGCTTACGACCGAATTGAGAGTTCGATCCTTACTGAATGCTCCACACATTGTGCCACATCTAAGTTATGCTTAGGTAAACATTCTTACAACTTAGCATCGATCCTCAGTGGGTACCCCATAGTCTCGGCCGTGTGTCACATCGAAGCTGCGCTTAGAAATTCAGTATTTTAACGCTCTGGGGTAGAAAGTTTTTGTCTTTCTGGTGGATTACACCTGACCGGTCGAAACTGTGTGTGCGTGTGACTAAACAGAGGTACACACTGAAAGGAAAAAAAAAACAGCTTCTATATTAGAATCGTTGCTTGAGGGAAATGTATTGGGGTTGGCCGTTTGCACATCTAGAAAATCACTTTTCTTTTCGTAGGTGTCTATCGGCGTTTTTTACATCTGCGTTATACAAATATTTATTTAACCTCATATTTTTTTATTTGCCACCAACCAAAAAAATATAGTTAATATTTTATCATCTTTGACTGGGTCAGAGATGATAAAAGAGTGGGTGTTACTTTGCCGGTGAACAAGAATCTGTTCGAGATAATAGAACATAGGTAGATTTACTCTACTCCCCCAATAGAGCGAGTTGTGACACAAGGTCGGTTTTTAATGTGGGGAACATAGAACCTTATTAGTAAAATGGATTCAAACGCAAATGAATTCAAATGATTCCCCGAATCTAAGCCAGAAAATGGAATCTGGTTGCCAAACAATGCTATAGAACCCAATCTGTTCTGTTTTTAACCCATAGCTGGAGGGAAAAGATGGATTATTACCTTTCTCAGGGGCATTTGTGCGTAAGTGAATGCAACGATTTCAACTTAAATTCGAACTCTGCTCTCCGATTTCTCGTTCCGAGCCGATATCCACTAAAAGATTCGAGACAACATAAACGTGGTTTTACAGAAGGATGCTGAGAATATCCTGGTCTGAACATATGAGCAATGACTTAGTTTTAGAGAAAATGGAAACCAAAAAAAAACAAAAAAAAACTTAGCATCAGAAAGAGACAGTTGAAATTTATAGGATCCATAATGAAGAAAGAGGGATTCGAGAACTTGACACTCACAGGGTATATTAAAGGAAAGAGGGACAGAAGAAAGTAGCGTATCAGTCAGTTAAGTGCCATACGTGAAACACGCTTGGGCGATCATGTCTCGATAGTGACATGACTGATTGGGCAGAAGATTATCCCGCAGTAGGTTGCCATTACTTTCTGCGGTAGATTGGTTGCCAGCCAAGGCTATAGAACCCAATCTGTCCTGTTATTTAACTCATAACTGGAAGGAAGAGACGGATTAATACCTTTCCCAAGGGTATTTGCGCGTAAGTGGATGCAATGAATTCAACTGGAATTCGAACTCGGCTCCCCGATTTCTCGTTTCGAGCCGATATCCACTTCACCACGACGCACATATGTTTGATAACACAGGGATTAAGAGAAATAGGGAAAAGACAAAATTTACAGGAAGACAGGAAATTGTTTGAGCCCAGATCGCCGATGTCCTAAATGAAAGAGACACAAAGAAGAAGAAGAAGTCGACCTTGTCAAAAGAACGGAGAAAGTACTGAGATATGAAAATAACCCTCAAGCCATTATTTATCGGAAAACTATTAACGATCCCGAAGAACACCGTGAAAAGGGGAATCAGAGAGGCGATTTAAAATTCCAATCGGAATCGTTACAATAAAACTAACAAACGTGGTCCCATCTGCAAATTTATCTACTGTTTTCATCAAAAGCTGTCACCATATCACGCATATGTGGCTGCGATGCGTGTGCCTTGTATATCCTTAGCAGACTGGTTGTCATGAGAAATAAACTGGGATGCGTATATTTGTCAGCGGGTGTGCGTTGTGGTGCAGTGGATATCGACTCGGAACGAGAAATCGTGGAGCTAAATTCCAGTTGAATTTCTTGCATTCACTTAGGCGCAAATACCCTTGGGAAATGTATTAATCCGTTACTTCCCCCCAGTTATGGGTTAAATAAGACAGAGTGGATTTTCTAGCCTTGACTGGCAATCAGTCTACTGCAGAAAGCAATGGCAACCTTCTTTTTTTTTTTTAATCATATCACCCCAAGTAAGGAGATAACGCCACTGATGCGCAGGGGGCTACGTAAGAGTAAAAAAAATTGGAAAAGAGAAAGCCGGAAACCACATCCTAGACAGGGAACAAGGGATGAGCCTCTTCACCTGTTCAATAGACGTGGGTGGAGTGTGAACCGGGCGATAGTTTAGTCTATCTACTCCAATTGAAAAAAAAAAGAAAAAGAAAGAGAAAGAGAAAAGATTGGAAAAGAGAAAACCGTACTCTATTTTTAATCATTAAAACTTAAAAGGAGTACATTGACATTACAATATGGTCCTAAATTTGAATGAAGAAAACACAGAAAAATGTGTTTGCATAAAGTAAAGATGGGTGTCTTTCCTTGAGAAATTAAACGAATCATCCCAATTCAGTTTTTTTTTCTCTCTAGACTAAATGAACGTTAAAAATAATAAGCAAGGCTAAGGATACATAATAATAAGCAAGGCATTGCAGGATAATTTTCTGCCCAGTCAGTCTGGGCAGAAAATTATCACGTATGCGTGTATCCCGTATGGCACTTAACTGACTGATATTTGTCAGCATTGGGCGAACTTCTTTCTCATTCAATCATATTAATTATAATCATTTGGTTGTGGTGCATGTGCTTTGTATACCGTTATCAGATTGGATGGCATTATGGGCATAATGGGCCGTGGAAATGTGTTCCCCTGCGTCACTTGGCGTGATTTTCCTTCGCACAAATACCCCTGGGCCACCCCACTGCAAGATATGCGTTAAATAGTGTGACTTGTATTGTCATTTTTTTTAAAAATCTAAACTTATTTATGAATAAAACTTTGTCTCTGTCTGCGTGTGTATGTGTGTGTGTCTGTATATGTGTGTATGTGTGTCCGTTACCTATAGACTCCGAAACGGCAGAACCGATTTTCTTGAAAATTTACACAGTTGTACTATAAGCGTCTGCCAGTGTTCTTAGCTAGGTTTTGTGTCGAGGTACCCCCGATAAATATCAAAAATCGATAATCGAAAAAATCGGGTTATAGAAGGAGTGGTCCGATTTTAATCAAATTTGATACACTCATAGACAAAGGCATAAGGAACGATATTCAGAAGTTTCGAGGTTGCAGTTCTTACAATTGTGCAGAAAATCGATAATATATATATATATATATATATAAGGCAAGATATTTGTGTGTGTGTCTGTTTATCCGCCTGTATGTCTGTATTTTTTTCAGCCCTTTTATTTTAGTTTTTGCTTCGAGTTTCGCTTTAAGTAGGTATAATTGTAGTTCTTAGTCTCAGCCATGATACCATTTACTCAGAGGACTTATTTAGCCTTCAAAATTCAGTTTACGATGAAAAAAACGTATTTGATATCGATACCAGAATTTGACTTACATCCATTCATTTTTTTTTCAGTCTACGGTTTCGCTTTAACTGAAAACAACTATTGCTTTTTAGTCTTTCATGCCAACGGGGCGTATGACAAGGGTGTGTTTTTTCACCGGATCTATTCAACTTGTACAGCGAGACTATTCTGTGGACCCTAGATATCATGCCAGGATTTGTCATCCGAGGCACAATTTGAACATGAGGTACGCAGATGATACAGTGCTGATAGCAGACACGGAAAGGAAATTACAAGACCCCCTACAGAAGGTATCTGAAGAGAATGATAAGAAAGGACAACAAATAAACTGCAAGAAAACCGAATGCATGGTCATCAGCAAAAAGAGCAGCCCAAAGTGCCAAATACAGGTGGGGGATGTTAAAATCAAGCAGGTACGAAAATGTAAATACCTGGGAAGTGTTCTAACCGAAGACGGAAAGTGTGACATAGAGATCCGAAAGCGAATTGGCATGGCGAAGGACACGTTCCAGAAGCTGAGTAAAGTATTAAGAAACAGGAAACTTTCACTAAAAACAAAGAGAGTACTGGGTTGCGATATGATATCAGTTGTTCAATATGATAGTGAATGCTAGACGATATCATCAGAGATGAAGTGAAAACTTGAAGCAGCTGAAATGTGGTTCTACAGAAGGATGCTGCGGATATCATAGACCGAGCATGTTTGCAATAATGAGGTTTTGGAATGAATGGAAATGAAAAGGAAATTAATACTGAGCATCAGGAAGAGACAGCTGAAGTTCCTGAGACATGCAATGAGGAAAGAGGGCTTGGAGAATCTGATACTAACAGGCTAGATAGAGGGAAAAAGAGACAGGGGAAAGCCGCGGATAACATATTTGAAGGACCTAATCAGGTGAATGACGGAACGAGGATTGCGTGGTATAAGAGCCACCAGGAATAGGGAGACGTGGAAAGCCATGACCGCCTACGTCCTGAAAGGACAAAGCACATAGAAGAAGAATATATATGCCAGATGTTTATAAGTTATTATGATGTGAATATAAAAGGGGGATCAATTCTATATTATGATCAATATATAAACTGATCCCTCATTTTGTGACCATGCTAGTTTCTATAAATTTATATTCTATAATTTTATGGGCTTGAGCTAGTGGATGGCAGGTCGTTGTTTAGGTGGTGTAACAGGAGAAATCGTTGTAAGAGCCACCAGGGATAGGGAGACGTGGAAAGCCATGATCGCCTACGTCTTGAAAGGACAGAGCACATAGAAGAAGAAGAATAATAAATGCCCTGATTCTTTATCAGGCATGGCCCTGATGGATTCTGATCTTGAAATTGTTAAGATGTACTTGTTTTTTGGGGGGGTTTTTTGCGTAATAAATTATGATGAGTTGCAGAAAAACAATCCGTTCAGTACTACAAATGTGTTTGCCAGTCAGCTGACAAACAACTGGTCATATCTGCTAGAAGTTGACTCACATGTGTAGGAGGGTATCCTGGTTGGGGTATATAGGTTAACTTGAGTGTCACATATAACACCCTCATGTGTCAACCGTTAGAGCTGGCTGGGTTACTCGACCTGAAAGTAACAAACTGGGGTCCATCTGCAAATGTATCCACTGCTTTTATCAAAAGATGCCACCATATCTCGCATATTTGGAGGTAATGCGTATGCCTTTTATACATTGAGAAGATTGGTTGTCATGATGGATACATTAGGATTCGTATATTTGTGTCCCAGCATCGCTTTTTCGGGCAAAATGATTTCTCATTCAATAATAATAACTATAAACATTTGGGTGTGATTCGTGTTCCTTGTATACTGTTATCAAACTGGGTCGGATTATGGGCATAAGTGGCCTTGGAAATGTGTGCCCCTGCCTCACTTGGCATGATTTTCTTTTGCTTAATAATAATAATAATAATAATAATAATAATAATAATAATGCGGAAATTAAGAAACAAGAAAAGTATCAGTGATAGTTGGTGCGCTTGGAATTATAAAAAAGGAACAAAACAACAAATTGAAAGAATCCCTAGAAATCCCAGCTTAAGAGGTAAACAAAAAATTGTCTTGGTAAGTACGGCCCACACACTAAGAAGAACTTTTTCCATGTTACACTAGTGATGTTATGGAAGGTAGAAAAACAAAAAAAAACAAAAAAGTGAAATGGAGCTATAACACACTACTATCTACCTTAGGTCATCCCGCACACTTGGTAGATATTTTGACCAAAGCAGAAATCAAAATATAATAATAATAATAATAATAATAATAATAATAATAATAATAATAACTTTGGGTGGACTTTTGGACCCGTGCGTCACTCGTGGGAAAAACATGAAAAATACAAATAGAAATAAAAAGTCCAGTATGGCTCTTCCAGTGGATAAACAGGGAGCCCGTCCTTCAGGACGGAACCTACCTGAGGTCGAAAAATCTGCCATAGGAACAAACTCCTACACAAAGAATGAATCTTCAGGTCCCCACAACCAGGATAATCCTAATGATGGTCCTGAAAATTCACCAGCTAGATCTACAACCGTATATTTAAAGAAAGAAAAAATAAAATGGTCTCGTGAGGAGTACAAAGTCGTTATGACTGCATTTCATGAAGCGTTACTCAAACCTCAAAAAAACATGACTCGCCAAACATATGACATTTGGCGTGAAAAAGTTGGTCAAGCAAATAGAAAGTATATTGACGAAAATAAATTAGCCAATGTACGTAGGTACATTATTCGTAATAACCGACTGACAGAGGCTGAAATTAATGAAATTAAAAGAATTGTAACAAGAAGAGACGGATCAACAAAATATGAAAAGGAACCGGAATCAGAAATAAAAAGTAATAACATCAAACAAGCCACAGGTCATAATGTAGAAACCGTGAAACACGCAAATCACTGCGAAGATAATGCTGTAAGTTTAAAAGTGCTGGAAAGGTGTGATCTGAGTCAGTTAAAAGACAAAAATAAAACGAGTTCAGAACACATCGAAGATAATTATTTGACGGAAAATAAGAATAATATACAGGAAGCCAAGATAGAAATAAAAAACCATCTAAGTCAAATACAAAATATTACAATGGAGGAACGAGAACAGCTCCCAAAATTACAACCAACAAAACATAACCTCCGAACTATTAAACTCTACAATGCAGCACTCAAATTAATCTTGGATGAAAACACTCATACAAATCTCAATGAAGCAATATATGCATCAGCAATAGCAGCAACAAAAAAAATTGAATATCAAAATAAAAACAAGGCAGTCTCGCAGACGTGAAGATCCACCTTGGAAAAGAAAAATAGAAAAAGAAATCGAACAACTTAGAAGTGAACTATCAGTACTGGATGAACTGAGTAGAGGAATAAATGTAAGAACTAGGAAAAGCAGAAGAGCCGTAAGAAAATATAACATTAGGAATGAAAATGAAGTCTTATCAAATAAAGAAAAAATAAAGCAAAAAATCCAACTGAAGGCTCAAAGAATAAGACGCTATGAAAAAAGAGCAAGATTTTACAGACAAAACAAGATTTTTCAGACTGATACAAAGAGATTTTACAGGGAAATAGGTAAAAAAAGAATTGAAGTGACAGTACTCCCCAGAATGGAAGAAGTCACACAGTTCTGGGAAAAGATATGGGCTTGCCCTAAAGAACATAGCAAGGAAGTACATTGGATTGCGCAAGAGACAGAACGAATGAAAAATAAACCAGAACAGACATGGTCTGGAATTACAGAAGATGATGTTAAATTTGCACTAAAAAAAGCACACAATTGGAAATTCCCAGGTATAGATAAAATTCCTAACTTTTGGCTATATTATTTAAATGCAGCACATAAAAAACTAGCCAAAGAACTTCAAGAAATGGTTGACGATCCCACTAAAATTCCTGCATGGATGACCAAAGGAATTACATTTCTTCTACCCAAGAATGGTGACACAAACAACCCGAAAAACTACAGACCAATTACATGTCTTCCGACAACATATAAACTATTAACATCTATTTTAACAAAACAGACATATTTATTCTTAGAAAGAAATGACATGATACCGCTTGAACAAAAAGGGTGCAAACGTGGCTGTTATGGTTGTAAAGACCAATTGCTAATTAACAAAATGATCCTGGAAAACTGCTACAATACAAAGAAAAATCTTAGTACTGCCTGGATAGATTATCGAAAGTCATTCAATAGTGTGTCACATTCCTGGATTTTAAAGACTTTAAATATATACAAGATATCGCCCGTCATCATCAATTTCATCAAACAGTGCATGTCTATATGGAAAACAACCCTTTACCTCAATCATATAAATGGAACCTATAAGTCTGATGAAATAAACATCAAAAGAGGTATATTTCAAGGTGATTCTTTATCTCCCTTACTATTCTGCATATCATTAATAGCACTAACCAGTCAACTTAATAAGACAGAATGTGGTTATAAAATAGGCCAAAAGAAAATAAGCCATCTATTCTACATGGATGACTTAAAGTTATATGCTAAGAATGATAATGAGCTGGAAGGCCTTCTGCAAACTGTAAAATGCTTCAGCGAAGAAATTTAATTTGAATAAATGTGCTAAAGCTACAGTTTTACGTGGATCAATACAAGAAACATCCTCAATTAGCTTAGACCCTGTTGTAACAATAAAAGAATTGAAAGCAGAAGAAGTTATAAATACCTAGGTGTAAATGAGAGCGAAAACATTCGCCATAAAAAAAATGAAAGAAATAGTGCGTAAAGAGTACTATAGAAGGCTACGAATGATATTAAAAACTGAATTAAATTCACAGAACAGAGTTATGGCCATTAATAGCCTTGCAATCCCAGTTGTCCAATATAGCTTTAACATCTTAAACTGGACTCTAAACGACATCAGGTGAATGGATTCTAAAACAAGAAAGCTTCTTTCTAAGCATAAGATGCATCATCCAAAGGCTGATGTAGACCGTCTATACATACCCCGTAAAGAAGGTGGAAGAGGTCTTATTCAGCTGGAATTGTCATACAAGACAACAACTATTGGCTTACTAACATACATAGAAACAACAAAGGATTGGATGATACAATTAGTAAGGCAACATGAAGAAAGAAAGAAAAAATATTCAATAGTAAAAGAAGGCAGTAAATACAAACAAGATTTACAGTTAGTAGATTCTGTAGAAAAGCAAAACAGAAGCCAAGAACCAACTATTGCGGCAAAAAATATGAAAATGAAAGCCAAAGATAAAGCTCTTGAACAGATGAAACAGCGCTGGCAAGACAAACCTCTGCATGGCCAATATCCAGTACGTGCCAATAAATCCAATGTTGACAAAGTTAATACTCATCGATGGTTACGTGCATCTGGATTAAAGTCTGAAACTGAAGGCTTTATTCTTGCAGCACAAGACCAAAGTCTTTTCACTAGAAACTTTCAGGCAAATATTATGCATAATAATATGGATCCAAAATGCAGGTTTTGTGATAAACACCAAGAAACAATAGACCACTTAATCTCAGGCTGTTCTGTGCTTGCCCCAAATGAATATAAAAATCGCCACGATAGTGTTGGACAATATTTACATTGGGCAATGTGCAAACATTATGGAAAAGCTGTAAACAAACACTGGTATGAACATCACCCAGCACCGGTTACAGAAATAGAAGATGTAACCATTCTATGGGATTACACCATCTACACAGACAGAAAAATTGAAGCAAACAGGCCAGACATTATTGTTAAAAACCAGAAGGAGAAAACTTGTCTATTAATTGATATGGCTTGTCCAGCGGATTGTAACATAGCAATCAAGGAATTTGAAAGACTGTCAAAATATAAAGACCTGGAAATTGAAATAGAAAAAATGTGGAAATTGAAAACAAGAGTTGTGCCAGTGATAGTAGGTGCACTTGGAATGATAAAAATGGAACAAAACAACACATTGAAAGAATCCCTGGAAACCCCAGCTTAAGAGATATACAAAAAATTGTCTTATTAAGTACAGCCCACACACTAAGGAAAACTTTATCTATGTAATGCTAGGGATGATAGGGAAGATAGAAACACATGAAATGGAGCCATAACAACACGCCACTACCTGCCTTAGGTCTCCCCGCAGACTTGGTTGGTAGTGAGACCAAAGCAGAAATCGAAATATGATAAAAAATGACATAATAATAATAATGTGGAAATTAAGAAGCAATAATAGTATCAGTGATAGTTGGAGCGCTTGGAATGATAAAAAAGGAACAAAACAACACCTTGAAAGAATCCCTTGAAATCCCAGCTTAAGAGGTAATATAATAATTATAACAACACCTAGTAATACCTGTGAGAATTTCACAGCTTTCTAGTTTTAACCTTGTTCTCTGTCTTTCTTTCTTCCTCTAAAATAAAAAGGCGTCTCGTATATATGTGTTCCGTCCTTCCTTGCGGTAAAAACAGAATAGTCTATTGTTTATGAGATATTAGAAGGGCGTAACTCATGAACTAATAGAGAGAAAAAGCATAATAATAATAATAATAATAATAATAAACTTCCTTTATATTTATAAAGTTTATCTTATTAGGGCACAATAACAAATTGAAAAAAGTGAATGGAAGAAGATTGTGCTGCACCATGCGTTTCTGACTAGAAAATCATTATTCATTTAACATTCTGGCCTTGACTTAAAACACCAAGCCCTAGCAGAAGTAGAAAATATGTAGCTGCTTCAGCCACAAGGCAGATCAAGTTTTTAACTAATCTGGCTCAAAATAAAAAACCTGTGGAAGCCAGTGAGGATCGAACTCACTACAGAAATGAATGGATCTGAAAGACGAGTTTGTTTACTTTCCCTGAAAGATAAACGCTCAAAACAGTTATTTCTCTCCCTCAATGTTATCTGGTTTTAAGGACTAATTTTGTTAAATTCTTAATCAGATATAAATGCTTTGAGACACTAATTAATCCATTATCAATAATCCCTTGAGTACCTGCAGTCATAGTTCCGATGATTAAACACATTCAAAGATGCTTATATGTGTTTCTCTGGGATTATATTTAATATTTAATCCCTTTGTAAATATTGATTTTTCTTTAATTAATGTTGTCGATTAAAGGAATTTCAGTAAATTGGATTAATTAAAATTGAAACCATTTTGGGGGGCATGAAAGTTTTTATTCGACAGATAGTTGATTTTCTAAGCACCGCTTAAATGTGGCACAAGGCCGAAAGTATGAGGTAATTTGTATAAAAGAGGGATTGCTGCCAAAATACACAATTATATATATTTTCTAAACATATTCTATTAAATATATATATATATATATATATATATATATATATATATATATGTGTGTGTGTGTGTGTGTGTGTGTGTGTGTGTGTGTGTGTGTGTGTAAACTTATCACTATACTCGTTTCGAAAGACCCTCCTAGTATATACGCGGAAGGAAAAAATGGAAGTATAAAGAAGAAAGAGCTAAGCACGTGAACATCAGTCAAAGTACGTAGCTCAAAGAAAAAAAACCCGAGACGAATAATCTATAACAATACATATCTAGGAAGGTTTGTTGGCACTTTAGGTTATCTATTTTATATATATATATATATATATATATATATATATATATAGTGTAATAGTTGTTATAATGGTTTATAAATTCATAGTATCAATACACAAAAATTTTCGCGTTTCGAAGCTGCTACTTTACGTGCTTCTCATTGGGTGATAAGTTGAAATGAAAATTAAATGGTGAAAACGGTTTATTTGTGGTGATATAATGTTTAAGAGAATGTGGGGTTGGGAGCTTATTCTGATTCTGTCGGCCGTATTGTAGTCTTAGAGATATGGGTTAGGAGAGGTGGCTTAGTTTAAGACAGATTCCTTATTTATTTTGTCTGGATGTGGTGTGAGTGGCGTCGCTGTTAATGAGAACGATGTAAATAAATTTGTATAGGGAGTTTAGAATTGTCTAGTCTTCCGTTCGTGGTTCTAGTGATGCTGCTGGTAGCTTAAGAAAAAGATGTGGGGTAGCTTAGTTTTGGGCAGGTCGCTTTTTCGTTTCGTTTAGGTATTTTTTATTGGAATATATGTTTTTGTTTTTTGGGGGGTTTTTTATGCAGTGCCGATAGTTTTTATTTTACTACTATTTACAGGTAGATGGAATTATTGTTGGTGTGGTGTGGGATTTATTTTCTTTTATTTTTACGTTTTTGTTCTATTTATTTAGAGGGTTGATTGTGTGTATTTATTGCATTTTTTTTTAATCATCTCACCCCAAGCAAGGCATTCCACTGCCACTATTGCGCATGGGGCTACATAGGGGAAGGTAAAGAGAAGGAGTGGTTAGACATAGGGAATGTCAGGAGGAAGGTGACAGATGAGTAAGGATAGCGAGGATGAGGGTTGGGCAGATGGGAAGTGTGTTTGATAGAATGGGAGCAGGTTAGTGTGTTAGGAGGTGTCTATTGACCTTACATTTATACTCCTGGAGATTGTAGCCGTCGGGGAAGCAATCGTGTGGAAGAGAATTCCACAGTCGGGAAGTGCGAGGAAAGAAACTGTTGGAGTAGAAGTTACGGCTGCATTTTATCGGTTTCACTGTAAAAGGATGGGAACTAGTTGCTAATCTAGTATCTCGTTCAAATTCGAATTTAGGGGGCACCAGTGATCTAAGTTCATCGGAGCAGAAGCCGTGAAAGTATTTATAGAAGAGACACAGGAAAGCCCCGTCGCGCCGGTGGGAGAGAGACTGCAGGCGGTCTGCCAAGTCGGTATCTATCACATTACAGACCCTCCTCTGAACATTATCGAGAAGCCCGAGGAGAACAGCAGGGGCACCCGACCAGATATGGCAGCAGTATTCAATGCACGGGCGGATGGTAGATTTATAAATGTGCAGGATAGATTTAGACGGAAAAAACTTCCGGGCCCTACACAGAGAACCGACTTTCATAGCAGCGGATTTAGCAATGGATTCGATATAGTCATTCCATTTGAGGTCCGCTGAAAGTGTGAGACCAAGGAGGCGTAGTGTTTTACTCTCTGGGAGGCAAGCCTGGTCCATGCTAATGGGAGGTAGGTGAGATTTTCGATGATGGTTAATTGAGAGTAGCTTCGTTTTTTTGGTGGGGTCGTGTGGATGGGGTGTTTTTTATTTTTATTTTTTTTTAGTTATTATTATTTATTTATTATTATTTATTTTTTATTTAAATTTTATCGACTAGTGTATTTTTATACTTTCATAGTGTTTTGGCCCCAGTTTGGAGGTTAACTATTTACCCATAGCTGGGACGCTAACAGGTGCTACCACTCCGGGTCAGGGTGGATCTAGGAACAACAGCAATTAAGAGGTGGTTTCATGCTCCTCAACCTCCCAATCAGAGGCCTTGCTATTTGTGTCGGTCGTAGTGGCTTTACGGCCTTACATGGGGGTGAACTTTATTAAAAAAAGATAGCTTAAGCGCTTCGTTTATCCTCCCTATTATAATAAAGTTGGTTGTGCATTTATTTTTGTACAAGTGGAATGACTATATAGAATCCATAACTAAATCTGCTGCTAAGAAGGTCGGTTCTCTGTGTAGGACCAGGAAGCTTTGCTCGTCTAAAAACCATCCTGCACATATTTTTTTTTAATCATATCACCCCGAGCAAGGCGGTAAGGCCACTGATGTGCAGGGGGCTACGTAAGAGTGAAAAGATTGGAAAACAGAAAGCCGGAAACCACATCCTAAACAGGGAACAAGGGATGAGCCTCTACACCTGTTCAATAGACATGGGTGGAGTGTGAACCGGGCGATAGTTTAGTCTATCTACTCCAATTAAAGTCTATCTACTCAAATTGGTCTATCTACTCCAATTAGTCTATCTACTCCAATATATATAAATCCGTCAATGCATTGAATACTGCTGCCATATCTGGTCGGGTGCTCCTGCTATCCACCTAGGGGTTCTTGACAAAATCCAACGGAGAATCTGTAATGTGATCGATCCTGACTTAGCATCTCCCCGTGCATTGAATACTGCTGCCACATCTGGTCGGGTGCTCCTGCTATCCACCTAGGTGCCCTTGACAAAATCCAATGGAGAATCTGTTATGTGATCGATCCCGACTTGGTAGCTCGGATACAGTCACTTTCTCATCGGCACAATGTGGCTTCCCTGTGTCTCTTCTACAAATACTTTCACGGTTTCTGCTCCGATGAACGTAGCTCACTGGTGCCCCCTATGTATGAATTTACTCGAGCAACAAGATTAGCAGCTAGGTCCCACCATTTTAATATGAAACCAATAAATTGTAAACGCAAATTCTACTCCAACAGCTTCTTTTCTCGCACTTCCCGCCTGTGGAATTCCTTCCCGTTTACTTGCTTCCCCGACAGCTACAATCTCCAAGAATTTAAATGTAAAGTCAATAGTCATCTCCTATCTCACTAATCTGCATCCTCTCTCTCTCTCATGCTCCTTTCTCCTCTCACTCTTTCTCATAACTTTCCTCCTATGTAACTCCCTGCACAACAGTCGCAGTAAAATGCCTTGCTTGGGACGATATGATTATAAAAAAAATAAAAATAAAAAGATAGATAGAATCTTCAAGAATTTAAATGTAAAGTCAATAATCATCTTCTATCTCACTAACTTGCTTCCTCACTTTCATGCTCCTTTCTCTGTCCACTCCACTTTCATCAGTATTCTCATCCTTCTCTTACCCACTTCCTAACAATCCCTATGACCCGTCCCTCTTTCTCATAACTTTCCCCGTGTGACCCCCTGCAAAACAGTGACAGTAAAATGACTTGCTTGAGGCGATATGATTATAAAAAACGAATTTTTTAAAAAATAAATCTGTGTGTGTGCTTTATTTTGGAATTTTTTTAAAATGTCAGATTAAATAAATTGTAAACGTCTGCTTATTTTTAGTAAAATTAATTTGTACTTACGGATAATATTTCATATATTATAATTGAAATGTGTAAGAAATGCGCTGTAACTGTTACAGTTGATTTTATTTTCCATTTCTCAATGTGAAAAAATACTTTCAATCTTCTTCCGAGATCATCTTCAGGGGGGTAAGTTGCAGTAACAAAAATAACTAAAAATAAGTGTATTTTTTTTCTTCTTGCTTCAAATGTAACGGTTAACAGCTATGCTGAGCGTTCATTAGAAAGTGAAAATTATCCACTGAAATTATTTTTATGTCGTAATGTCATGGTTATGCACTTATTAAAGCATGAAAAACTGTCCTGTTTATAAGCACTTTAGAACATTGTACAGTATTCGTCGCTGACTCTATGAAGTGACGGCTTAAGTTTTTTTAATGAATATTGCTTCGAGGATCTGTAGTGTTTTTTGTCGTTTTGTTGGTGGAGAATAGTTATATTATCGATCATTATTTTTTTATATTGTGAATGTAGGCAAGAATGTTGTTGTAAATGTCTTGATATGAAGGCATGGTTAAACATGTGCAATGTAAGACGTCTTGTTAATGTAGTTGTTGTAAATCCAACATGCATATTTGTTTTTTTGGAGCGTGGGGGTTGTTTTGGTCGGAGATACATTCTCCCAAGGGACATTTGTACAGCTATATCATTTGGTGTATAGGAGTTATTACGGGTAATTAAATTAGTTGTGTTGTATTTTTTAAAATATATTAATAATTTAATTTTTTATTAGGATCAACCGGAACTATATTTGTAAGAATGATTTTTTTTAAGGTTTTTTATCCTGTTTGTAGTTATCATGCATTTGGTTACAATGTAAGAGTTTGATATATTTCGGTTCTTTTGTAGAAATACTTTATTCTATTTGATGCATGTTGAGGTTTTTGATATATCGTCTTATTTGTTCATCTGCGATGTAGTTTAGGGAGTCATTATTAATGACAGTCAGCTTAACATTTTTTACTTCAGAGTAAAAAATCTTTTTTGTAGAGGAGTTCAGTGCTCAGTTTAATAAATTATGAATAAGTGCATTCACTTTTATAGTTGAGAGTGCAAGTGTTTTGCTGGTTGTTATTGTCTGCGTCGATTAATATTTAAACCTAAAATACTAAAAAACTATTTTAACCTGTATTATCGAAGTCCCATTCTATGATCACAGAAATGGTGTATACGCGCAACGGAACAGTGTTTCAATGGCTCAGTCCTGGGTCCAACCTTCATCAACTTCTACACGGTCAACCTAGAAAATAATATATTGTGTATCAGTTAATACACTCCATCTATCTACGATATGTAGATGATATTCTTATATTAGTAAAAAAAATAAAAAATAAAAAGAAGAGAAAAAGAGAAAAATAAGCGAGAAAATTTTGAGAAAAAAGTAAAAGCCAATGAAAAGAGCTAAAGAGAATTCAAAAATTAGAACGGAAATGGGTTGCAGACAGATATCTTTTGACATTTTTTAAAATGATGAAATCCCATACACAAACAGAAATATTATTCATAAAACGTAAAACAAGTGATACTTAATGAAGCAATACAAAGATGCAAATTCATTCTACCTAATATTTATTAATTAGAATAAAAATAAAATAAAACAAAAATAATAAACATATTTTAAAAAAGTATATATATATATATATATATATATATATATAAATTAGAAGCTAACAAATAGTACAGCAAGAGAAAAATAATAAAAGAATAAGCTAACACATGGCTAAATATGCTAACAGCAACATATCGCCTGCAATAAAATTCCTTTTCATTTTGATATATATAAAAAACGTTATATATATATATATATATATATATATATATATATCTAATGATGGCTCATGTGAACCGAAAGTTTAGAACCAGCATAATAAAAAATTGTCCAAATGTTGGACAAATTTTCACTTCCTTTTCACCTGAAATGCGATGTTTAGAACGGCTCATGATTAAACATTATATATATATATATATATATATATATATATATATATTATTCAGATACTTTAATCCAAGCGGAAAAGGCAGGAAGGTAAATTCCAAAAACCCGATCCTAATTAATATTAAAAATTTTATTTTAATATTAATAAATGATACAGGAAGAGAGCTCCATGTAATAAAATATTACAGAGCAAATATAAATTAAAAAAGGATTAATTCAAGGATGTTGGATGGCCATTTCGATATTAAAATCCCCACGGGGGATAACACATCACCTCAGCAACAAAAAATCTTTTCAGAAACTGAAAGCTCCAGTTTTTTGTTGCTGAGGTGATGTGTTATCCCCCATGGGGATTTTCATATCGAAATGACCATCCAACATCCTTGAATTAATCCTATTTTAATTTATATATATATATATATATATATATATATATATATATATATATATATATATATATATAGGGGGCTACGCAAGAGTGAAAAGATTGGAAAAAAGAAAAACCGGAAACCACAACCTAAACAGGAAACAAGGGAAGAGCCTCTTCACCTGTTCGATAGACGTGGGTGGAGTGTGAACCGGGCGATAGTTTAGACTATCTACTCCAATTAAAAAATAAAATTAAAAAAAGAGTGAAAAGTTTGAAGAGAAAAACCGGAAACCACAACCTGACCAGGAAACAAGGTATAAGCCTCTTCACCATATATATATATATATATATATACTTATCACACTCATCTCATGGGGAGAGTGACAATAACGAGGTAGTGTCGGCTCAGTTCATTGTCTTTACTACCAGTTATTAAACTTTACTACCAGTTATGAAAGATCTTGCCGCGTGTTTGCTGTTTAACAGTGCCTTATTATAAATTAGGTTGTCGAGTTGTGAAGAATATATATTCTCTGTGTTATAAGAAAGACCGTTATATATATATATATATATATATATATATATATATATATATATATATATGTAGTGTAATAGTTGTTACAATGGTTTATAAATTCATAGTATCACTACACAAAAATTTATATATATATATATATTCCGCCTGTCCCGCTCATGGAGAGAGAGAGAGAGAGAGAGAGAGAGAATACTGAGGCAGCGTCGGCCCAGAAAATCCTGATGAGAGATTCGGTTTAGTCACCGAGCATCCGGCATTGTTTTTGTTTTTTTAATAAATTCAAGGCAAGCAAGGCGATAAATCTACTAAGGTGCAAGGAAGCCACTGCATTGAAAGATAATGAAAAAAACTTTTGAAGGAACCGGAAACCTAACCCAAAACAGAGAACATCCCTACTCCTGTTCACGAGAAGTGTGAATCAGACCACAGGCGAATCTGTTTACCCGCTGTTGAGAAAAATAAATAAATAAATATAATTTTAATCTACACTAATTAAATTATTCAGACTATTGTCCTTGTCTTTGTTGTCATTTTTACAGCATTTCGGCCGTTGTAGGATCCGGTTTTCTTCATGCGCTATGAATCTCGAACCAAACCCTTCACTACGATCACTGGGATATATTATTCTCTTTCCATGTGCGAAGTCATTTTTAGTAGTCATGAATTATCTCCCTTTAACCTAACTTAATAAGTTATTTGTTCACTACTGCTGTAACTTAGTATTGGGTCAAGACACTGAAACTAACCAACGTCGATATCCACTGGGCCATGAATCTTGAATGCCGGAGCATATGACGACCGAAACGTTGTAAATATGACAACAGATGAGGACAATAGTCCAAATAATGTAAATACTGTAAATACTACCTCATCTCAGAAGTATAGACAAATAGAATGATCTATTATTAAACGTCGTACAAATGGCAACAAAGATGAGGACAATAGTCCGAATAATGTAAATACTGTAAATACTACCTCATCTCAGAAATATAGACAAATAGAATGATCTATTATTAAACGTCGTACAAATGGCAACAAAGATGAGGACAATAGTCCGAATAATGTAAATACTGTAAATACTACCTCATCTCAGAAATATAGACAAATATTAAATTTTAATGTTTAAGAGGAGATGTCAGAAGTATAAATATAAACTTTAGAAGGAACCTGAAACCCAATCCTAAACAAGAAACAAGGTATAAATCATGACTTTTGTTGAAAACACCTGAGATGAGTGTGGAGCTATTTACTCCTATAAAATATCAACGTATTACTTGGTCACATATTACTAGTAGCACACGTAGGGTGTTCAGACATAAATTGAGAATACTAAAGTATTAATAATATAGTATACTAGCAGTATAGCCCGGTGTTGCTCGGGTGTAATGAAAGCTTTAAAACTAATCCATGGTCCTGGAGCTCAGACTCTTTGGACGTTGGCACGAAAGACTAAAAAGCAATAGTTGTTTATAGTTAAAGCGAAACCGTAGATTGAAAGAAAAATGAATGGATGTAAGTCAAATTTTGATTTCCTGGTATCGATATCAAAGAAGTTTTTTCGTCGTAAACTGAATTTTGAAGGCTAAATAAGTCCTCTGAGTAAATGGTATCATGGCTGAGACTAAGAACTACAATTATAGCTACTTAGAGCGAAACCAGAAGCAAAAAATAAATAAAAGGGCTGAAAAAATAGAGACATACAGGCAGATAAACAGACACACACACAAACATCTTGCCTTTTATATATATATATATATATATATATATATATATATATATATATATATATATATATATATATATATTTTCTGCACTATTGTAAGAACAGCAACCTTGAAACTTCGGAATATCGTTTCTTATGTCTTTATCTATGAGTGTATCAAATTTGATTAAAATAGGACCACTCCTTCTATAACCCAATTTTTTCGATTCTTGATTTTCGATATTTATCGGGGGTACCTCGACACAAAACCTAGCTAATAACACTCGCAGACTCTTATAGTACAACTGAGTAAATTTTCAAGAAAATCGGTTCAGCCGTTTCGGAGTCTATAAGTAACGGACACACAGACACACACAGACACACAGACACACACACACACAAAGTTCCATTTATAAATAAGTTTAGATATGATAGCATTAGTGCTGAACTGATATGTAATTGTCTTATCTCCTGTATGGCGTTAAATGATGAATAATTTTCTCATCGATGAAGAAGTGACGAGGCGACAGAAATGAAGTTTTACCGAAAAATGCTCCGTCTGAAACAACGGTTAAGAGGTGATATGCTGACATTAATCGCGGTCGTACAGACACAAATGATGCTGAGCGCTCAGGTCGCCCTAAATTGGCAGTTGTTTCGGAAAACACCAAAATATTCCACAACCTCTTTTTGGCAGATCGTAAATTGATACTGAGTGAGATGCAGTGGAGTTGAACATATCAGAAGGTAGTGTATTCACCATTTTTATGAACATTTGTCAATGAGAAAGCTGTGTTCAAAGTGGATGCCGCGTTTGCTTATAGTCGATCGAAAATAACAGCGCGTCGATGATTCAGAGCGTTGTTTGCAACTGTTTCACCGTAACAAGAGGTTTTTGCGTAAATATGTGACAATGGACGAAACATGGATCCACCACTTCACTCCGGAGTCAAATCTGCAGCCAGCTGAGTGGACAGCAGCAGGTGAAAGCCGCCCAAAGCGACCAAAACCGCAGTCATCAGCAGGCAACGTTTTGGCCTCTGTATTTTGGGAGGCGCAAGGTATTGATTACTTAGAAAAAGAAAGAACTATCAATAGCGAATATTATATAGCATTATTGGTGCGTTCGAAGGAAGAAATCACCAAAAAAAACGGTCACAAATGAAGAAGAAAACGTGATCTTTCACCAAGACAACGCACCGTGTCACAAGTTGATCGCAATGACCGCAAAACTACATGAATTACACTTCGAATTGCTTCCGCATCCAACCTATTCTCCAGATCTGGACCCGGAGACGACTGGCTTTTTGCAGACCTCAAAAGAATGCTCCAGAGAAAGAGATTTAGCTCCAGTGAAGAAGTGATATCGAAAACTGAGGCATATTTTGAGGCCAAAGACAAATCGTTCTATAAAAACAAAAGGCATCGAATTGTTAGAGAAGTGTTGGAATCAATGTATCACCCTAGAAAGAGACTATGTTGATGAATAAAATCGAATTTTGCCTAAAATATGTTGTTTTATAAGTTAAACCCGGGATTTGTAGTGTGTTGTGTTACTATAGGGGTTCCTTTAATTTTTTTTTATGTCTCTTATATAAATTTTGTCACCCCAAAAACCGTGTACCGCCATCCGTTTACTCAAGCTCGCTAGGTAGGTTAAGCGTTGGCTTCCGCTGTTCCTCGTGTCTTCGATCTGTTTCCCGGGTATCAAATGTGCTTCAGAAACTTCCTCGATCTCTTCCCGATCCTCTTTCTTTCCAGTTTCTGCAAAATTTCGTCCTTGCTCGCATGTTCTCGGCAGTAGAACCACATTTCTGCTGCTGCTATTCTCTTCTTCATACGGTGAAGAAGAGACTTAAAGATACTTGGCTGCATAATAAGTGGATTGATATTACGTAACAGGTCACAACGACCACGGACGAAAATATTTGTAAAATCATTAAAATATTCCTGTAAAAACGTTACCTCCCAGTTTGCTGATGTCTACACAGGACGTCCGTCAGGATCAATAACACCGCTAAGTGCCGACGAAGTACTTCGCTTTTGGTAGGACTGGGACGTTGAACGACAGATCGACGATAAGGGGGTTATAGCATGCTTGTATGTTTGTATTTGAGAGAGAGAGAGAGAGGTGGGTGAATCAATCATGAAATTGAGTATATATAAATTTGATCTAGGCCAACGACAAATCTAAAGTTTCAAAAGTGAATAAAAATGTTCTACTTTGTGTAACTGGGTCAGAAGATTCGATTATCTTAAAAGCCTTCCTCGATATAATAGCACCAGCTGGTGAGACTTTAACATAATTCCGAGGGGTGCTGAAAAATTATTAACCTGACTCAAAATTTGGCTAACAAAGTTGCCTTTCAAAAGCTAAGCAGAGTATTGAGAGGTATGGAAAATTTGTTGGTTGGTTGATTGTTTTTGTTTTATGGCATATCAACCTCGGCGGGTCATTTATTGCCAACTAAATTTTTATTTATTTTTATTGTTGGTAATACCTTTTTCTTTCAACAATTTATTGTTGTTTATATAAGTTTTGTGTCTAGCACTACTTTTTTCTTTTCGAGTATCAAGATTCATTGGGATTTGTTTTTAAGCGCAGGGTCCCCAAGTCCTACCCTGTTATTTAACCCATAACTGGAGGGAAGGGACGGATTAATACCTTTCTCAAGGGTACCAGTGCTTAAGTGAATGCAGGGTATTCAACTGGAATTCGAACTCTGCTCACCGATTTCTCTTTCCGAGCCGATATCCACTGCACCACAACGCACATCCGTCACTAAACGCTTACAGCAGCTGGTATTAAAATTTGTTGGAAATAAAGAAAAGTGTACTAGATTGTTATGTGATGTCTGTCCTTCAATATGGCGGCGAATGCTGGACAATTTAATCAAAGATGAAGGAAAATCTTGAAGCAACCCAAATTCGGTTCTACAGAAGGATGCTGAGAATACCATGGGCCGCATATGTGAGCAACAACGAGGTTTTGGAGAGGATAGCAACGAAAGGAAAACAGGAAAAGACTGAAGTTTCTGGGACATGTAACGAGGAAGGAGGGCTTGGAGAATCTGATGTTCACAAGACAGAGTGAAAGAGAGACAGGGGAAACCGACGCATGACATACTTGAGGAAATGGATGGCAGAGCAGGATTTGGGAGGGATAAGAAAAAGGGTGTTAAGTGCTACAGGTGATAGGAGGATGTGGAGGGCCATGATCGCCTACTTCCTGAAGGTACACGGCACATAGAAGAAAAATGATGCAAAACTTTTACTTCTTTTTCCATGTGCCGTATCGCTTTATGATGTGAGTAATCATGTCTCTCCCAACCTTCCTTTCCTTTTTAGATCTTTATAATGTTTGTCTTTTTAGCCCCCCCCCCCCCTTCTATTCTGCCATCCATTCAAATAACCGCCAATGAGCGGGCATCAGTGAGCTAAGCTCGTCGGAGAAGCCATGAAAATATTCGTAGAAGAGACAGAGGGAGGCCATATCCCGCCCGTGAGAAAGTGGCTGCAGCCGAGCTGCCAGGTCGGGACCGATCACGTTACAGATTCTTCTTTTGAGCCTGTCGAGAACCCTGAGATGAATGGCAGGGGGGCCCGACCAGATAATATGACAACAGTATTCAATGCACGGTCGGATGGTTGATTTGTATATATGCAAGCGGGAAAAATTTCCCATACATACATACATGCATATATATATACACACACATATATATATATATATATATATATATATATATATAAAATGAAATAAATTTCGATGTTCAAATCAGTTGTATGGCCATTTCTACATGAAAATTTCACGCATCATCGGTAACTTCTTTATTTCAAAATAAACCAAGATATTTTATCGGCGGAAATTAAAAAAAAATATACATCACAGAAAAATTAAAGAGGTAGGATTAATAAGAAATTAGACAAAAATCAATGTCTATTTTTATATTTTTGGAAAACCTTACTTTTAAACTGAGTTAAGAGTTGTAAATGAAAATGTAGCCTTGTCTGGCTCTAAGAAATGGAAAGGGAAAGATAAAAGAAAGAAAAATGTGAAAGACTGCTTTTCCTTTTGGATTAAAGTTTATATATATATATATATATATATACTTATTAGTTTTTTGTATTTCCGATTTTGTAATTTGCATTATGGGCTCGTCCTTTTGCTAACGACCATTCATTTTGTCTTCTTGCAGGTTATATTTAGTCTTTTCATCTTCCTTTCTATCATTACCTACTATGAAAGATTTTGTAGTTTTTCCCTTGCCTTCTATAATGTGCGTTGTGGTGCAGTGGATATCGGCTCGGAACGAGAAATCGGTGAGCCGAGTTCAAATACCATTTGAATTCATTGCATTCACTTACGCGCAAATACCCTGGGGAAAGGTATTAATCCATTTTTTCCTTCCAGTTATGGGTTAAATAACAGGACAAATTGGGTTCTATAGCCTTGGCTGGTAACCAATCTTCCGCAGAAAGCAATGGCAACGTACTGCGGGATAATCTTCTGCCCAGTCAGTCCTTTCTCTTTCGAGACATGATCGCCCGAGCGTGTTTCACGTATGGCACTTAACTGACTTGTATAAATACAGTGCCATTTTGTTACGTGTTGGAAGTTGTAACAAAAGAAAAGAAAATGATTTACCAAAACACAGAACTAAATCACAAACAAATATTTAAGTTTCAATCAAACAACACAGAATAATATATATACAAAGATACAACTGTGACATTGAAAAGAGAAAACGTCGAGGTTTAGGATGGATTAGGTCTACTGGCGAAGTGTTACGAGAGAGAAGAAGAAAATGAGAGTAAAGCATTTTTAACAAGTTATGGCTAGCGAAATAATGAATGTCTTATTTACTGGAAATTCACAAATATATGTATACTAGCAATATAGCCCGGCGTTGCTCGGGTGTAATGAAAGCTTTAAAACTAATCCATGGTCCTGGAGCTCAGACTCTTTAGACGTTGACACGAAAGACTAAAAAGCAATAGTTATTTCCAGTTAAAGCGAAACAGTAGACTGAAAGAAAAATGAATGGATGTAAGTCAAATTTTGGTTTCCTGGTATCGATATCAAAATTTCTGCACTGTTGTAAAAACTGCAACCTTGAAACTTCTCAATATCGTTTCTTATGTCTTTGTCTATGAGTGTATCAAATTTGATTAAAATCGGACCACTCCTTCTATAACCCGATTTTTTCGATTATCGATTTTCGATATTTATCAGGGGTAACTCGACACAAAATCTAGCTAAGAACACTCGCAGACGCTTATAGTACAACTGTGTAAATTTTCAAGAAAATCGGTTCAGCCGTTTTGGAGTCTATAGGTAACGGATACACACACACACACACACACACATACACACACACACACACACACACAGACAAAGTTCCATTTATAAATAAGTTTAGATAGATAGAGAATAATTTTTAGTTTGGTCAATGAAAATATTCAAAAACTCTATTTACCAATTTAGTTCCAGGAGTTATTCTTTTGGGTTTCTGGAGGTCGGTAACTTTTCATAGAGATGCTCTCAGCTGGATATAATAATCCACGAATCAAAAACCAGAGTTGATAATACCAGAAATTCCTTTTTAACAACGGTATTTACCCACCTTCCCACTTAAGGCGAGATGTGACACAAGGTCTTTTTAATGTGGGTCTTCCTGGCCATATAGCCAGGCCAAAAATATCTGTCTATCTTTCCCCAGTCTTGATTCTACCCATTTAACGACTAATAACGTCTACGGCTATATCGTGTTGAATACACACGGTTTAAGCAACATCAAGCCTGGTCAGTACTTAAATAGGTGACCATTTTGGAATACCACGTGTTGTAAACGTAAGAACCAAGAATGGTCCACCGGTCCTCCAGGTTTGGGGGTTGGGTTCAGGGCTAACAGCCTGACCCGTAAGAAAACAGTTTGTTGCAGCAACAAAAGATTGCTGCCCTATGCACCATCTGGGCGTGATAGATAAATAATGAACAACTAACAACTCTCTATCAAAAACCTATTTTTATAGGGGCTAGCACATTTCTCGATGTTTCTCGAATCATCTAGATTTTTCTCGTATATACTGGAATGATCTAGAATCTTCCAAACGTTCTATTTATAATTTCTCTATTTTACAACTACTTCATGAATGAAAATTTATTTGTATTAACAAGTAGGACTCAGTAGAATCTCTTACTATAAATTTTAACCTTTTTGTTGACTTTATTAATATTTTTATATAGAAATGCACCCTCGTAACAATCTGCACATTTTATGTTGTTAATACTGTGGTATTTGATATTTACGATTTGTTATTTGCATTTTGGGCTCATCCATGCATTTTGTCATCTTGCAGTTGTTGTTTAATCATTCCTTTTCACTTTCCTTTACGACTTTCTGTAAAAGTTTTTGTAATTTTTTTCACTGGCTGATACGTCGTCTGCAAATCTTATGTTGTTAAGATTGATGACGCCAATAATGAATCCTTATCTGGGAATAAGTTAGATAGCGGAAAATTCAATGTACATGTCGGGTACAGACGTGATAAGGAAGGGAGAAAGAAAAATAAGGAATAGATTCTAGAAAGAAAGAATTGTTTAACGTTTCTATTAGTACTTAATAAATAATGAACTATTCCGTATTGTTCGCATGAAAAGACGTAACAGACATAACAGAGAGTCATACCTGCCTTGGGGATGGCCTTCCTACACCGTGCATTGACAGAGAAAAAAGACGTAACAGACATATCAGAGAGTCATAAATTCGCCTTGGGGATGGCCTTCCTACACCGTGCATTGACAGAGAAAAGACGTAACAGACATATCAGAGAGTCATAAATTCGCCTTGGGGATGCCCTCTCACCGTGCATTGACAGAGAAAAGACGTAACAGACATATCAGAGAGTCATAAATTCGCCTTGGGGATGGCCTTCCTACACCGTGCATTGACAGAGAAAGACGTAACAGACATATCAGAGAGTCATAAATTCGCCTTAGGATGGCCTTCCTACACCGTGCATTGACAGAGAAAAAGACGTAACAGACATATCAGAGAGAGTCATAAATCGCCTTGGGGATGGCCTTCCTACACCGTGCATTGACAGAGAAAAGACGTAACAGACATATCAGAGAGTCATAAATCTTCGCCTTGGGGATGGCCTTCCTACACCGCACTTTGACAGAGAAAAAAGACGTAACAGACATATCAGAGAGTCATAAATTCGCCTTAGGGATGGCCTTCCTACACCGTGCATTGACAGAGAAAAAGACGTAACAGACATATCAGAGAGTCAAGTACCCGCCTTGGGGATGGCCTTCCTACACCGTGCATTGGACAGAGAAAAAAGACGTAACAGACATATCAGAGAGTCATAAATTCGCCTTGGGGATGGCCTTCCTACACCGTGCATTGACAGAGAAAGACGTAACAGACATATCAGAGAGTCATAAATTCGCCTTGGGGATGGCCTTCCTACACCGTGCATTGACAGAGAAAAAGACGTAACAGACATTATCACAGAGAGTCATACCCGCCTTGGGGATGGCCTTCCTACACCGTGCATTGACAGAGAAAAAGACGTAACAGACATATCAGAGAGTCATAAATTCACCTTAGGGATGGCCTTCCTACACCGTGCATTGACAGAGAAAAAAGACGTAACAGACATATCAGAGAGTCATAAATCGCCCCTGGGGATGGCCTTCCCTACACCGTGCATTGACAGAGAAAAAGACGTAACAGACATATTCAGAGTCATAAATTCGCCTTGGGGATGGCCTTCCTACACCGTGCATTGGCAGAGAAAAAGACGTAACAGACATATCAGAGAGTCATAAATTCGCCTTGGGGATGGCCCTACACCGTGCTACTGACAGAGAAAAAGACGTAACAGACATATCAGAGAGTCATAAATTCGCCTTAGGGATGGCCTTCCTACACCGTGCATTGACAGAGAAAAAGACGTAACAGACATATCAGAGAGAGTCATAAATTCGCCTGGGGATGGCCTTCCTACACCGTGCATTGACAGAGAAAAAGACGTAACAGACATATCAGAGAGTCATAAATTCGGCCTTAGGGATGGCCTTCCTACACCGTGCATTGACAGAGAAAAAAGACGTAACAGACATATCAGAGGAGTCATAAATTCGCCTTGGGGATGGCCTTCCTACACCGTGCATTGACAGAGAAATCGGTGTTGGCAGGGATTGTCAGGGACGCCCACCCTAGCCTTACTATCTCTCGCCTTATCTCGAGGCCTGTTGGAGCACCTTCCCTATTTACACTAATATGGATTCTTCCTAAGACTATATATAGTAGTAATGTACGTATTAAAAAATACCAACAACTTGTTTGGGACTGACTGGATGCAAAGATTTAACTTTTGGAACTTACCAATCAGCTCGTATTGTAAAAAAATTGAAAGCCTGAAAACATAAAGTCAGAATTAAAAAAAGATCTTCCCGGACGAGTTAGGCAGATGCAAAAATAATGTCGGCGAAAATACTGTTATACACGCCTTGGGCGATCATGTCTCGAAAGAGACATGACTGACATGGTCTGAGGATTATACTGCAGTATGTTGCCATTGCTTTCTGAGGTAGACTGTTTACCATTCAAGGCTATAGAACCCAATCTGTCCTATTATTTAACCCATAACTGGAGGGAAGAGACGCATTTATACCTTTCCCATAAGTGAATGCAAGGAATTCAACTGGAATTCGAACTCGGTTCCTCGATATCCACTGCACCACAACGCACATGCGCCAACTTAGTAGCACACTTAAATTCATGCAGTCGAAGCACCAGGGTAAAAACTCGTCATAGCATTTGCCATGAAAATATTTCAAGAAAAGACGGGGGAAGCCACGTCACGTCGGTGAGAAAGTGACTGAAGTCGAAACGCAAAGTCAGTATCGATTACATTACAGATCCTTCATTGGAGTTTGTCAAGAACCTCGAGATGAATAGCAGGAGCACCCGATCAGATATGGCAACAGTATTCAATGCACGGACGAATGGTAGATTTATAAATGTGTAAGATAGATTCTGACAATAACCTCGAGATGAATGGCAGGAGCACCCTACCAAATATGTAAACTCTATTCAATGCACGGACGAATGGTAAATTTATATAAGTGTAAGATAGATTCCGACTAGAACTTTGAAATGAATAGCAGCAACACCCTACCAGATTTTTTTTTTTAATCGTATCACCCCGAGCAAGGCGGTAGCGCCACTAATGAATATGAAGCTAGAATGGCAGACAAATAAGGTTAGAAAAGGTATACGTAAGTTATGTTGTTAAAGTATTATAATTGTTATGTATTTTTGAACCCCTCCACTCTGCATAAAAGGCATATTCCTAAAGTTTTGAACTTTAATATGATCCTTCCTAGAGTGAGTTCAAATTATTTTTTTAATTACCTTATGTTTATAGATATTATTTTCACAAAATTTAAGCATATTCACCATGCTCGATATTTTTTGTGATTTCCACTTCAGAAGAAATTCAAACACCTGATGAAGTTACTATATCTAGTAACTTCATCTGTAAAATGATATGACCTAACTGCCAAGCTAGTACTGAGCTTAAATTCATAAGATTGAGGTAGCAAAGCAGAAATGACCATGAAAATATTTATAGATAAAGCGGAAGGAAACTACATTACGTTATCTTTAGTAAAAAAAAAAAAAAATTGTGCTTAACTCTTCCGTACAAATTCTTTAATTTTTTTTTTTTTTTTTTTTTTTTTTTTTGATCATATCACCCCGAGCAAGGCGGTCACGCCACTGATGTGCAAGGGGCTACGTAATAGTGAAAAGATTGGAAAAGAGAAAGCCGGAAACCACATCCTAAACAGGGAACAAGGGATGAGCCTCTTCACCTGTTCGATAGATATGGGTGGCGTGTGAACCGGGCGATAGGAACTCTATTCAATGCACGGACGAATGGTAGATTTATAAATGTGCAATATCGCTTTTAACGAGAAAAACTTTCTGGCTAAGCACACTGACCCAAGTTTCGTAGCAGTAGACACGGCTATAGAGTCGGTCCACTTTAAATATTTAACGATACCATAGAATAACTTTTACGGATATTTTATTGTCTTAAAACTCACCATGAGCTTGTTCAATCATTAATTTCAGAATTAAAATTCATCAAAAATCAAAATAGGAAAAAATGTGCAATTGTGTGTTCTTTTCAAGAATGAAGTTGTTAAATTTTCGTTTTAGGTCCCGAAGGCTTTTCCCCCTTCAAATTTATCCAAAATAACATTATTTCTGTGCAAATGTATCTGCTGAACTCAAATCAACAATTAGTTATTGAAGAAACCTACCTTTATTGATCTGAACGTCCAGAAAAAACTCGAATCATTTATAGGCACCTTAACGTGGTGTAATGATTAACTAGGACAATTATGACGGAGTTGTGTGTTCGATCCTCACTGGGTACCCCGTATTATTGGTCTTGTGCCACACCTAAGCTGCACGTAGAAAATCATTTATAGCCACCTTAACGTGATGTAATGATTAACTAGAACAATGAAGGTGGAGTAGTGTGTTCGATCCTCACTGGGTACCCCGTACTATTGGCCTTGTGCCACACCTAAGCTATGCTTAGAAAATAATTTATAGGCACCTTAACGAGGTGTAATGATTAACTAGAACAATGACGACGGAGTAGTGTGATCGGTGCTCACTGGGTACTCCGTACTATCAGCCTTGTGCCACACCTAAGCTACGCTTAGAAAATCGCTATTACTTACTTTCCAGTGTTTTAAGAGTTGGTCTGTACCCGCAAGTATTCAAACTAATTTTAGGGGAGAGAAAAAAAAATAAAAAAGACTGAAAAGTGGAGATTTTTTGACATTTATAGCCACTGCAAACAGAACCAACCAACCTGTCTGGATTAATATGCCATATTAATTCGTTACTTACCAGTTTAATTGACTGAAGGAAATGAGAAAGAAATGTTGTGGAAAAAAGCTCCAGTTGTCCTAGTGAGAAATGCCAGCAATTCTGACCGGGCTGAACAAGATATCAGAACAATTAACATGACTTTTGCTGTGCGTTGGGCGCAGTATCGAAATTTTCAATGATAACTCGACGCAAGCAATACGAGAATAAACTTTGATAATAAGAGAGAAAAACAAACTTTTCGGTATTCGTTGGTGAATGATAAATTGCAAAACTATTACTCTGAAATATTTCGTTGATAGAAAAGTTAACGGAGTCGTAATCTTAAATAGCCTCAAATCAAGACTTTCATAAGGTTAACGCACACGGCGCCAAATACTTTCAATGTCTAAACTGTCGGCTGCATAGAGCAATAGACCAATCAGTTAAAATGACTGAGTAAATAAATGAAGCCTGAGTCCATCCTGCACATATGAAGCCTGAGTCCATCCTGCACGTATCTACCATACGCCCGTCTATTGAATACTGCTGCCACATCTGGTCGGGTGCCCCTGCTATTCACTTCGGGGTTTTTGAGAAAATCCAACGGAGAATCTGTAATGTTATCAATACCGACTTGGCAGCTCGGCTACAGTCGTTCTCTCACCGGCGTGACGAAGCTTCCCTGTGCCTCTTCTATAAATACTTTCACGGCTTCTGCTCCGATGAACTAAGATCACTGGTGCCCCTAGGTATGAATTTACACGAGCTACTAGATTAGCAACTAGGTCCCACCCTTTTACAGTGAAACCGATAAAATGTAACCGCAATTTCTACTCTGATAGCTTTTTTCATGCACTTCCCGCCTGTGGAATTCCCTTCCACATACTTGCTTCCCCGACAGCTACAATCTCCAGGAATTTAAATGTAAACTCAATAGACATCTCCTATCACACTAACTCGCATCCATTCTCTCAAACTCTTTTCCCATCTACTCCACCCCCATCCTCGGTATCCTCATCCGTCTATTGCCCTCCTCCCTCATATAACTAAACCCTCTTTCTCATCATTTTCACCTATGTAACCCCCTGTGCAACAGGAGTAGTAGAATGTTTTGCTTGGAGTGAGACAATTAAAAAAAAAATAAGATCAGCGGTCGGCAACCCAGGCCCGCGGGCCACATCCGGCCCTCGAGTGAATCTTCTCCGGCCAGCGGACCACATCCGGCCCTCGAGTGAATCTTGTCCGGCCCGCTACCTTACTCTGGACACGATATAAATTTAGGTAAACCAAACCAAAGTGACAGTTGATAATCAGAATATATTGCGTCGAAATTAAAAAAGATGATTTCTTTTTACCTGGAGAATGTGTTTTCCTTGATTTTTTTTGTAGGAATCGCCAAAATTAGTGTACAGCCTCACTTTCACTTTTTCTGTGAAATTGCTTTCGTGAGTGGACACTTTTAAATGAATATAAAATAGTGTTTTCAACCAATTTTAATGAAATTATTTTTCAATGCTGATTTCTGAAACACTAGCAGTATAGCCCGGCGTTGCTCGGGTGTAATGAAAGCTTTAAAACTAATCCATGGTCCTGGAGCTCAGACACTTTGGATGTTGGCACGAAAGACTAAAAAGCAATAGTTGTTTCCAGTTAAATCGAAACTGTAGACTGAAAGAAAAATAAATGGATGTAAGTCAAATTTTGATTTCTTGGTATCAATATCAAATAAGATTTTTTCATCGTAAACTGAATTTTGAAGGCTAAATAAGTCCTCTGAGTAAATGGTATCATGGCTGAGACTAAGAACTACAACTATACCTACTTAGAGCCAAACCCGAAGCAAAAACTAAAATAAAAGGGCTGAAAAAAATACAGACATATAGGCAGATAAACAGATACACACACACAAACATCTTGCCTTATCTATCTATCTATATATATATATATATATATATATATATATATAATCGATTTTCTGCACTATTGTAAGAACTGCAACCTTGAAACTTCTGAATATCGTTTCTTATGTCTTTGTCTATGAGTGTATCAAATTTGATTAAAATCGGACCACTCCTTCTCTAACCCGATTTTTCCGATTATCGATTTTCGATATTTATCGGAGATACCTCGACACAAAACCTAGTTAAGAACACTCGCAGACGCTTATAGTACAACTGTGTAAATTCTCCAGAAAATCAGTTCAGCCGTTATGAAGTCTATAGGTAACGGACTCACACTTACAGACACACACACACACACATACACACACAGAGACAAAGTTCCATTTATAAATAAGTTTAGATTAGATACTCGGCATTCATTTACCGAGTTACCAGTGATACTCAAGTTAAGCTTTTCTTCACTCCCGAAACATTTGTCTGTGATCAATTTATAGTATTTCTCCTTGTCTCGAATAGTAATAGTCATTTACTTATGAGAAAGCATACGGCATTCGTTGTACGAGTAACCAAAAATCTGAGCTACAGGACCATGGATTAGTTTTAAAGCTTCCATTACACCCGAGCAACGCCGGGCTATACTGCTAGTTTCCTTATAAGGAAATAGATAATATTGTCATTACCTTCACGTTCAAAATCAATGGAACAGCTTCAAACCAAACATAGAAAGGCATGAAGATCATTGGAAAGGGCAAAAGCAACGCTAATGAGAGAGAAAAAAATGTCAGCATAACTCAAGAGAACAAGGTCGAGATAGGATGGGAACATAGCACATAGCCGGAAGAGAAGATAACAGTGAGAGTAAAATGTCGATTAGTTCCCGGTGAATATCAAACGTAGCAGCTAAGATATGGCAGAGAATAGTCATGGCAGTCATGGAATGAAATGGAAAATGAATTTGTTCAGTGACCGACATTCAGTGACAGCCTGCTGCTGATGCTAATATAATGACCATTGATATATTTTCGGTTTGTTTAACTGTTCTATATTTCTGTCACACCAAAAGCAAATAGATTTATAAAAAGCGATTAGTAATGCTGTCTTGATTCGAACATCCGGTTTGGACATAAACGTTTTATCCACTACGCCCCCGTTCTGTTACTTGAACTGAATATATATGGTGTGTATTTTGGCAGCATTTTTTCATTAATACAGGTTTCGTTGAATAATATCGACAAGTTTTGTCTATTTATTTTGTGTAGGATCCTTTCGGATAGTCTGATAAGCTTGATGGGGCTATCATTAAAAGACGACAAGATGTTGTTGATTTTTTTTTATCAGGTCTGAACATTCGGCTTACATAATATACTCCAATGCCTGTAATCGGACCAAGAACCACACCACCACAATTTTGTCATCGTCTGCGGCCATCCGCCACGTTAAAAATGGACTTGTCTCTTTGGTTTAATTCTCTTTGTTTAATTCCATTTTGTTAATAACTTAAATGTTCTATGTTCACTATATGTTAATGCTCATTCTTTGATAATGGCTTATGTAAGCCGAAAGCTCAGACCTGATAAAAAAAATCGACAATTACTGCGATTTCTTGCCGTCTTTTAATGATAGCACCATCAAGCTTATCAGACTATACGAAAGGATCCTACACAAAATAAATAGACAAAACTTGACTATATCATTCAACGAAACTTGCATTATATATATATATATATATATATATATATATATATATATATATATATATATATTATTATAGTTTAGAACATGTACAAATTACAATGTACTAGAAAGTGTACATTTTGTTTTGACATTGAAAGAACAATGTCTCATAAGCTAGTAAACGCTATTTTTTTTTAAATTCAAAGAAAGGCGCCAGGTTTAACAGTAGAATATATATATATATATATATATATATATATATATATATATATATATATATATACTAGCAGTATATGCCGGCGTTGCTCGGGTGTAATGAAAGCTTTAAAACTAATCTATGGTCCTGGAGCTCACACTCTTTGTACGTTGGCACGAAAGACTAAAAAGCAATAGTTGTTTCCAGTAAAAGCGAAACCGTAGACCGAAAGAAAAATGAATGGATGTAAGTCAAATTTTGATTTCCTCGTATCGATATCAAATAAATTTCTTTCGTCGTAAACTGAATTTTGAAGGCTAAATTAGTCCTCTGAGTAAATGGTATCATGGATGAGACTAAGAACTACAATTATACCTACTTAGAACCAAACCCGAAGCAAAAACTAAAATAAAATGGCTGATAAAAATACAGACATACAGACAGATAAACAGACACACACACACAAACATCTTGCCTTTTATATATATATATTATCGATTTTATGCACTATTGTAAGAACTGCAACATTGAAACTTCTGAATATCGTTTTTTATGTCTTTGTCTATGAGTGTATCAAATTTGATTATAATCGGACCACTCCTTCTATAACCCGATTTTTTCGATTATCGATTTTCGATATTTATCGGGGATACCTCGACACAAAACCTAGCTAAGAACACTCGCAGACGCTTATAGTACAACTGTGTAAATTTTCAAGAAAATCGGTTCTGCTGTTTCGGAGTCTATAGGTAACGGACACACACACAGACACACACACAATGTTCCATTTATAAATAAGTTTATATATATATATATATGTATATATATAATAACTATTATATATATATATATATATATATATATATATGTATATATAATAGAACCTAATGAGCCAAACAAACCTACCGAGGTTTCTCCTAAATGAATCGTCAGGGAAAGCTGGCTAACAAGGCAAAGAAAAAACGAAATATAAAATGTAACTAAGACAACACCACGTGACCAGGTGATCAAAGAATTTACATAAGTCAAGGGAGGTGGTTAACAATTTTATTACTTTTAATTTTTAATTTTCAGTGGGAGGGGTAAAAGACAACGACAAAATGGTACTATACCACGATAGATGGACCTAATCTAACAGCCAGTGCTTCCTATGCCTACATTTGTTCAAGATTTCAGTCTGAGAATTCAGTAAGTTAGTCGGTTGCTTATACAAAGCTATAGGTAGTTTCTCTTCAGTACATAGCCTAGAAAATTCCTGGCCAGCTTTGTATCTAGGACATCACTTCAGTATCTCCCATTTTAAGATTGGGTCCTTATTTATTTCTTGCTTAATAGTCCATTCGTATTTGGATAATGTTGTGCTATGCTTAGAAGTGGATAATGTTGTACTATGCTTAGAAGTGGATAATGTTGTACTATGCTTAGAAGTGGATAATGTACTATGCTTAGAAGTGGATAATGTTGTACTATGCTTAGAAGTGGATAATGTTGTACTATGCTATGAAGCAAAACTAGCTATAGCTTTGTATAAGCAACCGACAAACTTACTGAATTCTAAGACTGAAATTAAGCGTGTTACAGGAATATTATATTTCTAATTTTGTTATTATAATGATTTATAAAAGCATAATATCACCACTGAAAAAATTTTCATGTTTCAGAACAATACTGTTCTTCGTCAGGTGATATGGTGAAAATAGTTTATTTTGAAAATATAAGATGAATTCATGGTTATTTAGAAAATTAGGGAATGGTAGTTGGAGAAACAGATGTGCGTTGTGGTCCAGTGGATATCAGCTCGGATCGAGAAGCCGGAGAGCCGAGTTCGAATTCCAGTTGAATCCATTGTATTCACTTACGCGCAAATACCCTTGGGAAAGGTATTAATCCGTTTCTTCCTTCCAGTTATGGGTTAAATAGCAGGACAGATTGGGTTCTATAGCCTTGGTCGGCAACCAGTCTACCGCATCTTGCAGAAAGCAATGGCAACCTACTGCGGGACAGTCAGTCATGTTTTCTTTCGAGACATGATCGCCCAAGCGATCGTGTATCGTGTATGGCACTTAACCGACTGAGTTGGAGAAAATGCTTTAGGTGTGTCAATATTGTTCAATCAAACATGAGAATGATGTATCCATTGTGTTTTAACATTTGCGTTATGAAAGGGGGCAGGATGGCCTAGATCTAGTCATGTCACTTTTTAATTTTGTCTGGATAAGATACATAGTGGGATTTTAGATTTTTTAAATGGGTCGACAATAATTTTAACAAAAGGTTGGATTTTATTTATTTTTATTTTTTATGGAACAATAGATTTTTTAACTACTATTTCATGATGTTTAGGCTAAAATTAGGATTAAATAATTATGGTATACTTAGTTATATTGTATTAAGAACAACTGTCAGTTATTTATTTTAGTAAAATGATTTTTATTTTTTAATTATGTTGCAGTATAAGTTATAAATGAAACATTGTAATAAAATAAATTTTAAAGAAAATTGTTTTTTTCTGATTAAGGTACATAGTGGGACCACACAATACTTAAAGGGACTGGAATATTTATGTTAGAATTAGGGTTAAATAATGATGGTATATTAAAGTATATTGCAGTTAAGAAAACTAATTAAGTATTATATATATATATATATATATATATATATATATATATATAAGAAAAATTAAGCAGACACGTTATTTCATGGTAAATCGGAAGTATGGGCCTATTTCAGGCGAACCATCATCAGCTTCCTTCTTTACTGTACAGAAGATTTTACACGAATCTATATATATATATATATATATATATATATATATATATATATATATATAAATTCCGAATTCTACATCCGTTGAATAGCTATTTCAGCGAGAAAATTCTCGCTTCTTCAGCAACGATGAAAAACAAAAAATTATTAATTCAAATATGATACAACAATTCACGTACCGGAAGGAGCCCAAAAAACATATCCATACACAGGAAGTTTAAAAATCAATCCAACTGAAATTAGAACTCGCCTCTCCGATTTCCAATTTCAAGCCGTTGTTCATTAATCCATATGCACATCCATGATTACAGCACCTGGTATTCACAAGCCGTCACCCATCCAGGTACTGACCAGGTTCGACATTGCTTAACTTCAATTTCCAATTCCAAGCCCTTTTCCATTATATCACCCAGCAAATCCATGATTACAGCACCTGGTACTCACAAGCCGTCACCCATCCAGGTACTGACCAAGTTCGACATTGCTTAAGTTCAATTTCCAGTTCCAAGCCCTCATCCATTACATTCATGATTCCAGCACCTGGTATTCACAAGCCGTCACCCGTCTAGATACTCACCAGGCATAACATTACTTAACTCCAATTTTCAATTCCAAGCCATTATCCATTACATCCATGATTACAGCACCTGGTATTAACAAGCCGTCACCCATCTAGATACTGACCAGGTTCGACATTGCTTAACTTCTGTCATTGTACGAGAGCCGGTGTTTCAACGTGATATGGCCGTGAGCTACTTTCGTGTTTGAGTGAGAGAGAAACAGAGACGGAGAGAGAGTGAGACATACACGGAGAGAGAGAGAGAGAGAGAGAGAGAGAGAGATTTAACGATAGAATAGTTGACAAAACTCATTATAAGAGACACAAACGCAATGATTCGTGAGACAAATCTGCAAATATTATCGTAATATATGAATATTAATAGATATTACAGACTTACAAAATACATACGAAGTGCTTTTCCAGGCGTCTACAGAGCAACTGATGTCGTTAGAATAAGTCCTTTAAAAGTCGATTTATTGTTTGCATAGCTTTCTTGTGAACAGTAATATCTTGAACACGTATCGTTAGAGATAACAAAGCAGGGAAAATTTGGCTTGCAAAAAAAGAATGAGAACATCTGTTTTCAGTAAGTCTATCACCTTGCATTTTGCGAGCATATACGACAGATCAGATTACCTTTCCACCGGATTTTACTAAATCAGTCCGTCAGTTAAGTGCCATACGCGATACACGCTTGAGCGATCATGTCTCGAAAGAGACATGACTGACTAGGCAGAAGGTTATCCCGCAGTAGGTTGCCATTGCTTTCTGCGGTAGACTGGTTGCCGACCAAGACTATAGAACCCAATCTGTCCTGTTAATTGACTTATAGCGAGATTAGGAAGAAATGAATTATATTATTAATTAGTAATTAGTGAGGGATCAGGTTATTACTTCATAACAATAGAAAACTGATCCCTCACTTTATGCCCACTAGAAGTTTTAATTGTATACAACTATTATATTCAGTCAGTCAGTTAAGTGCCATACGTGATACACGCTTGGGCGATCATGTCTCGACAGAGACATGACTGACTGAGTAGAAGATTATCCCGCAGTAGGTTACCATTGCTTTCTGCGGTAGACTGGTTGCCGACCAAGACTATAGAACCCAATCTGTCCTGTTAATTGACTTATAGCGAGATTAGGAAGAAATGAATTATATTAAGTAGTAATTATTTGGGGATCAGTTTATAACTTTATAACAATAGAAAACCGATCCCCCACTTTATGCCCAGTGGAAGCCTTTATCATGTTTCCAACTATTCGGTCAGTCAGTTTAGTGCCATACGCGATACACGCTTTGGGCGATCATGTCTTGAAAGAGACATGACTGACTAGGCAGAAGATTATTCCGTAGTAGGTTGCTATTGCTTTCTGCAGTATACTGGTTGCCATCCAAGGCTATAGAACTCAATCTGTCCTATTATTTTACCCATAACTGGAGGGAAGAGACGGATTAATAGGTTTCCAAAGAGTATTTAAGCGTAAGTGAATGCGATTAAAAAGATATGACTGACTCGGCAGAACATTATTCTACAGTAAATTGCCATTGCTTTCTGCAGTAGACTGGCTGCCAGCCAAGGCTATAGAACCCTATCTGTCCTTTTATTTAACCCATAACTGGAGGGAAGAGACGGATTAATATCTTTCCCAAGAGTATTTGCACGTAAGTGAATGCAAGGAATTCAACTGGAATTTGAACTCGGCTCTCTGATTTCTCCTTCCGATCCGATATCCATTGCGGCACAACGCACATCATTTTCTGGGCTATAAGCCCTATTCTTTTCTTTATTAAACCATTCTGCATTTTTAGAAAAACCATTATTGTCATTTCAAATATTGAACCTACCATAAAATACGTATGAGGTTCCAAAAACCATATATTAAAACATTATAATTTCTTTTAATTTTGAAAATTGTGCGTTTAAAATATCCTCTTTACATGAACGTTCCAAAAAATTACCGTTACCTGAGCGTTATTAACAAAAACGATAAAATCAGTTATTGCAAATCGCCTGGAGACACCACATGGTAGAAACCTAGGTCGCGTAATAACTCGTTTACAAATGAAAAATATTCAAAATTTCTACAATATAATTGTATTGAATACTTTTAATACAACTGTGTACTGGGATGATTTTATTATGACCAAAAAACTAAGTAATTAAATTATCAATATGTATGTGTGTATATGTGTGTGTATGTATGCATGTGTGCGTTTCTCTTCGACTACTTTCAATATGTTTCATAGTTTTCAAAGTCGGAACAAAATATAAACCACATGCATTTTTCAAGAAAAAAAATATTTGCAAATTTCATAAAAAACAGGAAACAAAAAACGACAGCAAAAGTTTTTTTTTTCTCTTCCATAGATGCAAAGTATTGGAACATTTTTTGCTGAAATACATTTTATTGTTGCTATTATACCCCCTGTGTGTGTGTGTGTGTGTGTGTGTGTGTGTGTGTGTGTGTGTGTGTGTGTGTGTGTGTGAGAGAGAGAGAGAGGGGGGGAGTTTGTGTGTGTGAGAGTGTGTGTGCACGTGTGTGTGTGTGTGTGTGTTAGAAAGTTTGTAATACGCCCGTAGTTTTGGTTAATAGTACTGTATGAAAACACTGGAAAAATAGTTTTAATCGCATGATCGACACGGATTAGTAATTCAATATGGAATACCGTAGTTCAATGCGGCAATGCCTTAGACTTAAACTCGACCCACTTTCCGACAACTCTCCAATGAGCAGACGTTCTACTCACAGCGGATAGACGAGTTCATGTTCCACAATTCGACAAGTGTAGAGAAGGTCGATTGTCTTTCAACGCAGCAATATACAGAGCGATTTAAAAGTCAGTCAGTTAAGTGCCATACGTGATACATGCTTGGGCGATCATGTCTTAAAAGAGACATGACTGACTGAGCAGAAGATTTTCTGGCAGTAGGTTGCCATTGCTTTACACGGTAGACTGGTTGCCTACCAAGGCTATAGAACACAATCTGTCCTGCCATTTAACCCATAGCTGGAGTGATAAGAAATGAATTATAATATATCATTATATTAATAAGTAGTAATTAGTCGGGGATCAGTTTATTACTTCACAACAATCGAAAACCGATCCCCCACTTTATGTCCAATAGAAGTTTTGATTTCAATTATCATATTCAGTCAATCAGTTAAGTACTATACGTGATAAACGCTTTGGTTGATCATGTCTCGAAACAGACATGACTGATTGGGTAGAAGAGTATCCTGCAGTATGTTGCCATTACTTTCTGCGGTATACTGGTTGCCATCCAAGGCTATAGAATCCAATCTGTCCTGTTATTTAACCCATAACTGGAGAGAAGAGACGGATTAATAGCTTTCCAAAGAGTATTTTAACGAAATTTTCGTTTTTTTTTTTGTGCTATCGTCCTGTCGGATATATATATATATATTCATCTGACACATTTCTTTTAAAAAATAACGTTTATTAATATCATTATTATCTACCTGATGAGACATTGTTCTTTCAATGTCGAAACAAAATGTACAATTTTGTAGTAGATTGTAGTTTGTACATGTTCTAAAGTATAATTTATAATAAATATTCATTGCTCTATTTCTATATTGAGCAATGTTTTAAATTAATGTTTTGAACGTTGAAATATCTTCTTCGTTCCTTATTCATTTATATATATATATATATATATATATATATATATATATATATATATATATATATAGACATACATACGCAGAAAGAAAGAAAAATACTGGATTTTAAAATTAAATACACACAAGCTAGGGTTAAATAGGGACTTAGGTGTGTTGAATCTTTACAAATATTTCAATAGCTAAAATTTTTTTCAGATATTCCAAGAAATTTTTATCTAAAACAAACAGACTTTCTCTACGGACGTGCCGCATGTTGTGAACAAACACACCACGTGATGTAAACAAAAAATATTCGGACGCTATCGTGAAATACGTTTCTAATTCAAATTTAAAAATCACTCGTTTCTGATGAAGGACCGAGGGCGGTCTGAAATATAAAATACAATAATAAAAATAAACAAATACTGTCCAAAAAAAGTACATTTTTAAATTCAAAACTTTTTTTTTATTAATATTCTTTCCTATATATATATATATATATATATGCACGCACGATGTTAACACATGAATCCTGCCCAAATTCGAACGTCCAAGTCATAGAGCCCCTACGCCAGCAATCTACTTGAAAATATGTTTAAAGCACGAGTGTGCTACACCGAGTCATAGTTGAAGGTGTGGTAATTTGATTCTCGGTCAACAGCGCATCTGCTTTGATCCTAGACAGGAGTGCCGATAGTCGCGTGAATAATGCACTCGTCTTTTACGAATATTCACCCACACATATATTCCGTTGATAATCGAGTATCACAGTTGTTTATTTCTTCATGCACGTCTGAAACAAACAATCATACAAATCTCTTAGAGAAATGATTGCTTAGAACAGCAGAGAAAAGTAAATGGACTTGTCCTGCAGGTATCGTCGCTAGTCTAATATTAAATATAAATGAAAGTGAAAGTCATTTATCAAACGTGAAACATATTATTTAAAAGCTGATTTTTGAAGCAGGACGATTCCTTTGTTTGTCAAACTGGCGCAACACGGTCTATCTCCCGTTATTATATTACACTTGGTACTGTGTTGTATAATAAAGCGATAGTTAGGAATCTCGTATGGCAGACCAATTCTCATTGAAATGAGTTTGTTTATAACCGCCTTCTTTTCCTTATATACGTTCCCGCCGAAGTGATGGGACTTCCTTCTGTTTTTTTTTTTTAACAAATATCTTAATGGCTACTGCTCAAACGAGATTTTAACTGGTGCCTCGATTACATGAATTTAAGCGTGCTACTAGACTGGTACCCTTTTACCGTTGACCGATGAAAAAATTAAATGTAACCGCCTCTTCTACTACCCCAGTGATTGTAATAAAGGGTTCGGTTTGAAATTCCTAGCACCTGAAGAAGGCCGGAGCATACAACGGCAGAAACTTCGTCCAAATGGCAACAAAAATGATGACAATAGTCCGAAATACGGTAAAAAAAAAGAAGAGTAGCCATAATTTTTACTAAAAATATATATTTATGCATAAATAAGAAGAGTAGCCATAATTTTTACTAAAAATATATATTTATGCATAAATATATATTTTTAGTAAAAATTATGGCTACTCTTCTTTTTTCTTTTTTTACCGTATTTCCGTTATTCGGACTATTGTCCTCATTTTTGTTGCCATTTGTACGAAGTTTCTGCCGTTGTACGCTCTGGTGTTAGGAATTTCAAACAATTTTTGGATCAGAAATGTGGTATTGCTTCCGGTCCGGAGCAGCTCAATCCTCAATAGTCAGCTTAGCGCGGGCTCGAAAGTGTTTACGTGACCTTGTGTGTGATGAATTATTTTTTTACCCTTCCTTTTTCCCACAGACGAAACATTCTTTCGGGTGTACTATATTTCTCACGGCTAGGACCCGCCGCCATACCACGTATACAGTGTCAACCTATTCCAATTCTCATCATATTCCATAGGCAACGAGTAAGTTCCTCGCAGACACTTTCTTACCCAGACCCGCTACCGTTTAAAGATTCTCCCCTTATCACTATACTCTTAATCTCTTTAAGTTGACGGTCAACAGATATCTATCCTGCATATCCTCATAATATGTTAGTTTGGGATACCCAACTTGCTTTCATACAACGGTCAACTTCCTACATCAGTAAAATGTAAGGAATGTTATTTTCATTAGATGCCCACACGTTATTAGGTGTTAGATTAATCTAAGCTGAGTAAGTATTGATATTCATCGTAGATTAAAATTCAGTACGACACCAGAAATCCATTTTGTCATCATAGCAACATAGTGTACCTTATGGTATTAGCATATCTCTTAGTTACACAATTACTACAACTCTTCCATAACGTCAACCATTTTAAATATCTTTACAAGACATAGGCAAACATAGCTCGCCATAAATTCCTGTTCTTTTTGATGTGCAATATTTTTCTAGAGTGTCTGTCACCCACTGTTAGAAAATCCAATCTGCTTAGCTGTTTAACCAATAGCTGGATGGGGAATAGATGGGTTCATGCCTTTCTCAAACGTATTAGCTCGAAAGTAAATGTAACAGATATTCTCAGTACTGAAGCCCGACTCTTCGATTCTGCTGCAACTATTGGAATCTGACAATAAAAGAATACCTATCCTTGCATCTATTTTCCACCGTCTCCTTCGAAGGACTCCTTTACTCGTTTTTCACACAATGTTTTTCAAAAAGTACTGCTCGTGGGTATGACAATAAACTGCATCCAGCAACAAGGCCTCTCATTGGGAGGTTGTAAGGAGCATGGAACCACCTCTTAATTGCTGTTGTTCTCAGGTCCACCCTGACCCGAGGTGGTAGCACCTTTTAGGGTCCCAGCTATGGGCAAATAGTTTGACCTTCAAACTGACGTCAAAACTCTATGAAAGTATAAAAATAGACTCTTATATAAAAAAAAAATATATACGCTTTGGAATTAAAAATATTACCAACAATACATTTTTGAAGGAAAAAGATTGTTAACATAAAACATTTTTAAAGAAAATATAAAATAAAAATTTTCAACAAAATCTGACAGAATCAACCTTCTCACTATAACTGAACATTAAAAATAAATCTTAAAACCCTACCTTTTTGGCATTAAATAACCAACAGAGGTTGATATGCCGTTAAACAAAACACAAACTCAAAATCTGACTAAATCAACCTTCTCACTATAACTGAACATTAAAAAACAAATAACTTAAAACCCCACCTTTTTGGCATTAAATAACCCACAGAGGTGTTGATATGCCGTTAAACAAAACTCAAACTCAAAATCTGACTAAATCAACCTTCTCACTATAACTGAACATTAAAAAACAACAACCTGAATACCCCACCTTTTTAGCATTAAATAACCCACAGAGGTGTTGATATGCCGTTAAACAAAACACAAACTCAAAATCTGACTAAATCAACCTTCTCACTATAACTGAACATTAAAAAACAAATAACTTAAAACCCCACCTTTTTGGCATTAAATAACCCACAGAGGTGTTGATATGCCGTTAAACAAAACTCAAACTCAAAATCTGACTAAATCAACCTTCTCACTATAACTGAACATTAAAAAACAACAACCTTAAAACCCCAACTTTTTGGCATTAAATAACCCACAGAGGTGTTGATATGCCGTTAAACAAAACACAAACTCAAAATCTGACTAAATCAACCTTCTCACTATAACTGAACATTAAAAAACAACAACCTTAAAACCCCACCTTTTTGGCATTAAATAACCCACAGAGGTGTTGATATGCCGTTAAACAAAACTCAAACTCAAAATCTGACTAAATCAACCTTCTCACTATAACTGAACATTAAAAAACAACAACCTGAATACCCCACCTTTTTAGCATTAAATAACCCACAGAGGTGTTGATATGCCGTTAAACAAAACACAAACTCAAAATCTGACTAAATCAACCTTCTCACTATAACTGAACATTAAAAAACAAATAACTTAAAACCCCACCTTTTTGGCATTAAATAACCCACAGAGGTGTTGATATGCCGTTAAACAAAACTCAAACTCAAAATCTGACTAAATCAACCTTCTCACTATAACTGAACATTAAAAAACAACAACCTTAAAACCCCAACTTTTTGGCATTAAATAACCCACAGAGGTGTTGATATGCCGTTAAACAAAACACAAACTCAAAATCTGACTAAATCAACCTTCTCACTATAACTGAACATTAAAAAACAACAACCTTAAAACCCCACCTTTTTGGCATTAAATAACCCACAGAGGTGTTGATATGCCGTTGAACAAAACACAAACTCAAAATCTGACTAAATCAACCTTCTCAAAATAATCAAACATTAAAATAAAACCTTAAAACCTTTTTGGCATTTAATAACCCACAGAGGTGTTGATATGCCGTTAAACAAAACTTAAACTCAAAACTGCTCGTGAAGAGTAACGGCAAAAAATTTATAGTACAGTCGGTTTTTTAATTTATCTGAAATTAGCACCTCGTTGTTTTCAAGCTACCGTTGAATTGTGTTGATACTTTTCATGTAATATGTCAGTCATTTCCAGGGCCGTTTAACAACAAGCACAATGAATATTTAACGACACATGATATAAAATTGCACTTCCTGTTATGGAACACTTGAACTCGTAGCCTAGAAAAAAAAAGCGGCAAGGAAAGAGCCATAAGTAAGTAGTTTTCCGGCAAAAGAACTTCCATCTATTCGACATTAGAAAAACGTACACAAACGAAAAGGCCAATTGTTTGCTTGCCTTTCATAACTATATGTTGCTAAGCAACAGTTTCAGAACTGGCTGTGAATGAATTTCAAGATTCCTACTCGTCGGCGTAAAGGAAAGTACCTCTGAAAAACATACTTGCTGTGAATCTAAACTTATTTATAAATGGAACTGTGTGTGTGTGTGTGTGTGTGTGTGTGTGTGTGTGTGTGTGTGTGTGTGTGTGTGTGTGATAGATATCATATTTAACTCGATGGTATAATCAAGATGGTATAATCACATGATCAAAAAGTTGTCATTCCACTCTCCTTCAAATGAAAGTTTGGGATGGAACCCCGTGTCCATCAAAACTGGAAGGAGAAAATAAAATGACGGGACTTGAGAAACCAATTTCGCCTGGAAAAGTATTTTAAGAAAGAGATTTTATAAATATCAACCGAAAAGAGCGATGGCTACTCGGCCAACGAATACCATATGCTTTCTCATAAGTAAATGACTAATATTACGATTCGAGACAAGGAGAACATATACTGTAAATTGATCCCAGACAATTGTTCCGGGAGTGAAGAAAAGCTTAACATGAGTATCACTGGTAACTCGGTAATGAATGCCGAGTATCTAATCTAAACTTATTTATAAATGGAACTTTGTCTGTGTGTGTGTGTGTGTGTGTGTGTGTGTGTGTGTGTGTGTCTGTGTGTGTCTGTCTGTCTGTGTGTGTCTGTCTGTCTGTCTGTGTCTTTGTGTCCGTTACCTATAGACTCCGAAACGGCTGAAGAGATTTTCTTGAAAATTTACACAGTTGTACTATAAGCGTCTGCGAGTGTTCTTAGCTAGGTTTTGTGTTGAGGTACCCCCGATGAATATCGATAATCGAAAAAATCGGGTTATAGAAGGAGTGGTCCGATTTTAATCAAATTTGATACACTCATAGACAAAGACATAAGAAACGATATTCAGAAGTTTCAAGGTTGCAGTTCTTACATTAGTACAGAAAATCGATAATATATATATATATATAAAGGGCATGATGTTTGCGTGTGTGTCTGTTTATTTGCCTATATGTCTGTATTTTTTTTTCAGCCCTTTTATTTTAGTTTTTGCTTCGGGTTTGGCTCTAAGTAGGTATAATTGTAGTTCTTAGTCTCAGCCATGATACCATTTACTCAGAGGACTTATTTAGCCTTCAACATTCAGTTTACGATGAAAAAAACTTATTTGATATCGATAGCAGGAAATCAAAATTTGATTTACATCCATTCATTTTTCTTTCAGTCTACGGTTTCGCTTTAACTGGAAACAACTATTGCTTTTTAGTCTTTCGTGCCAACGTCCAAAGAGTCTGAGCTCCAGGACCATGGATTAATTTTAAAGCTTTCATTACACCCGAGCAACGCCGGGCTATACTGCTACTCTTAAACTAAGTTTCTTCATATCATCATCATTTCGTCAGATATCGCTCTCTATCTCTACGTCTGATTCAGTCTATGTGTACGCGCTCTGCCTAGAAATAATCAGCTATTTCTTAGGCATGCGCAAAAGTTACAAGCGTTCATTTTGGAAATCAATACACACCTAACAATCTTAAAAAAAAATGAAAATAAGCCAACTTACAACAACTGCACCTGCTTCATTTATAGCGCGTCTTCCTTCAGAACGGGGACGATCATGGATCTCTACAACTACCTCCGTCGCTCTTGAAAATATTTGGCCGCTTCCTATCCTTCCCACGCTCTGTTTCGCCGTCTATTTACTCGTTACAAACACGTTAAAAGTAGTTTACTTCAGTCAGTTACGTATCATGCTTTGGGCGATCATGTCTCGAAAGAAACATGATTGACTGGGCAGTAGGTTGCCAGTGCTTTCTGCGGTAGACTGGTTGCCAGCCAAGGCTATAGAACCCAATCTATCCTTTTATTTGACTCATGGCTAGACGGGGAAGAGATGTATTTTATTATAAAGTAGTAATTACTTGGGAGCTCAGTTTATTACTTCATAACAATATAAAACCGATCCCCCACTTTATGCCTAGTAGAAGCTTTAATCGTTTCCAAGTTTTATATTCTGTCAGTCAGTTAAGTGCCATACGTAAAACACGCTTGGGTGATCATGTCGCGAAAAAGACATGACTATCTGGGCAGAAGATTATCCCGCAGTAGGTTGCCATTGCTTTTTGCGATAGACTGGTTGCCAGCCAAGGCTATAGAACCCAATATGTCCTATTGTTTAACCCATAACTGGAGGGAAGAGACGAATTAATACCTTTGCCAAGGGGATTTAGGCGTAAGTGAATTCAAGTAATTCAACTGGAATTCGAACTCGGCTCCTCGATTTCTCGTTCCGAGACGATATCCACTGCACCACAACGCACGTCCTTCAGTAGTTTACGTACTTTTCCCCCAAATTTCAACTTTCGAAAATGATCTCCAGTCAGTTGTTAATTGGAGCAAGAAATTGGATGTAATTATAACGCTTCTAAAAATGAAGCTGCTATCCTTCATCCACCAAAGATAATCATTTTTCCCTTCCATCAATATGGCTGATGCTAACCTCTTTTTGTTTTTTTATCATTTCACCGCAAGCAAGGCATTTTACTGCCACTGTTGCGCAGGGGGTTACATAGCGGGAAGTGTTGAGAAATAGTGACAGGTTATAGGGGCTGTCAGGAATTGGGGAAGAAAAGGATGACTCTGGCCATAAAGTGAGGGATCAATTTATATGTTGATTGTAATATAAAATTGATCCCCCACTTTATATTTACATAGTAATTACTTGTCTGTTGATAAGCCGTAGAAAACGAATCAATCAGTCAATGAAATACTGATTAGCTACACATGCATGTCTTTTAGATTTATTTACATTCTCTGGAATATAAATGTATAGAAATTCTTTTTTTATAATCATATTGCCCCAAGCAAGGCATTTTACTGCCACTGTTTTGCAGGGGGTTACATAGGAGGAAAGTTATGAGAAAGAGTGATAGGTTATAGGGGATGTTAGGAGGAGGGTAATAGACGGATGAGAATACCGGTGTAATGGGGGTGGAGTGGACGGAGAAAAGATTTTGAGAGAATGGATGCGAGTTAGTGAGAGAGGGGATGTCTATTGACTTTACATTTAAATTCCTGGAGATTGTAGCTGTCGGGGAAGCAAGTATTGGAAAGGAATTCCACGGGCGGGAAGTGCGAGAAAAGAAGCTTTTAGGGTAGAAATTGCGGTTACATTTTATCGGTTTCACTGTAAAAGGGTGGGACCTATTTGCTAGTCTAGTAGCTCGTGTACTGTAAATTCATACATAGGGAGCACAAGTGAGCTAAATTCATTGGTGTAGAAGCCGTGAAATTATTTATAGAAGAGGCACAGGGAAGCCACGTCACGCCGGTGAGAGAGTGACTGCACCCGAGCCTTTCACTTTCTTAGGCCCATGTTTTCTACTGATATGAAGTGGAGTGATTATATTAAATCAGTTGCTAGGTCTTCTGCTAGGAAAGAAGGTTCATTGCGTGAACGTGCTTAGAGTCCCTGCTGACCACGAAATTGCGGGAGAGCGGTAAGTTCTCTAGGGGCCGCAAGGCTTCAGGAAGCCGCAAGGCTCTTTGGCCCCGTAGATCTATTGTAATGAAAAAAAAAAAATAACAAAATAATTATTAAGATTTACTCGAAAATTATTATCATACTTGTACATTGAAATAGACATCTATCAGTCCGTTTTACTTTGTCTCTCTCTCTTTATATATATATATATATATATATATATATATATATATATATATATATATATAACATAATAATTTTCTAAACATATACTGTTAAATATAAGAGACAATGAATGTCTATTAAGTTTAATCACGAGCCGTTCTAAACATCGTATTTTGGCTTTAATTTCAGTTGAAAATAAAGACAAGAATTCTCCAACATCTGGATAATTTTTTATTAAGTTGGTTCTAAGCTTTCTCTGAAGATGGCTCATGTGAGCCGAAAGCTTAGAACCAACTGAATAAAAAATCATCCAAATCTTGGAGAATTTTTGTCTTTATTTTCAACTGAAATTAAAGCCAAAATACGATGTTTAGAACGGCTCATAATTAAACATAATAGACATTCATATATATATATATATATATATATATATATATATATATATATATATATATATATATCTTATATTTAACCGTATATGTTTAGAAAATATATATATAGATGTATTTCCATCCTTCTCTTGCTCCTTTCTAACTGGTTCGTCTTCCTCTTCACTCTCTTCTACTTAATCTTTTTACTCTTATGTAGCCCCCTGCACATCAGTGGCATTACCGCCTTGCTCGGGGTGATACGATTAAAATATATATATAAATATATATATATATAATCTTTGATAGAAGCCTTCCGACCCCAAATAGGCCGCAAATCATTTGTAATTAAAAAAAATGAACTTGAGAGAAAAATAAATTATAGATATCTGTTTCAACATATATACAAGAACACGTATATTCAAACTTTCAGGATGTCATAAAACGTTTAAGAAAGTCTAGCGCCTCTGACAGTCTGCGAAGTTTCCGAGAGTATGTTACAGTATAACCCCGATATAAGAGACACCCGTATATAAGAGAATCTTTATCCGGGGCCCCGACAACACTCTTATATCACGGTTACACTGTATTTTGTTTAAAGTACCCTTTATTGTGGGTTCAGTATGTTCGGGGACTCGCACGTTTTGTTTTTTCGAGTAGAGGGACCGCAAGGCGCATTCTGCGGGGTGGGGGGCGATGTTACTAAGCACGGCACTGGTGGTCCCCTACGAATTTCTTGCATGTTTCTTGGCTTCTGGCAGTCTACGAAGTGCCCGAGAGTTTATTTTGTTTAAAGTACCAGTTATTGTGGGTTCAGTATGACAGGGGGGTGCAAGGCGCATTCTGTGGGGAGGGTGTTACTAAGCCCGGCACTGCCATGTCATGTCAGACAAGTTTCTCCCCAGAAGAATCCATCTTGCACATTTATGAATCTACCGTTCGTCCGTGCATTGAATATTGCTGCCGTATCTGGTCTGGTGCTCCTGCTATATTTTGATTAATTGATTTGTTTTATACGGCTTATCAGCCTTTTACGGGTTATTTCATGCCAATAAATGTTTTTAATTTGTAAGAATATTTTGGATATAATACGCCACAAAGACTCGATCGATAGAAATGCTCAGCAACCTAGATATATTTGGAAAAGACATTAAGAACCTCTACAGGCAACAAACCGCCCTCATACGGACATAAACGAGTTCAACAGACATCAGTCAGACAGTTAAGTAACCGGGGAGAAAATTTCCCCGCAGTAGGTTGCCATTACTTTCTGCGGTAGATTGGTTGACAGCCAAGGCTATAGGACCCAATCAGTCCTGTTATTTGACTCATAGCTAGATGGGGAAAAGAAGTATTATATTATTAATTAGTAATTAGTGGAGGTTCAGTTTATTATTTCATAACAATATAAAACCGATCTCCCACTTTATGCCCAGTAGAAGCCTTAATCATGTTTCCAACTATTCAGTCAGTCAGTTAAGTGCCATATGTGATACACGCTTTGGGTGATCATGTCTCGAAAGAGACATGACTGACTGGGCAGAAGATTATCCCTCAGTAGGTTATCATTGTTTTCTGCGGTAGACTGATTACCAGCCAAGGCTATAGAAACCCAATCTGTCCTATTATTTAACCAATAACGGGAGGGAAGAGACGGATTAATATCTTTTCCAAGGGTATTTGCGCGTAAATGAATGCAACGAATTCAACTAGAATTCGAACTCGGCTCCTCGATGTCTCGTTCCGAGCCGTTATCCACTGCACCACAACGCACATCTGCTAAGTGTTGTAAGACAAATATGTGTCTTTTCACCGGATCTATTGAACTTATACAGCGAGTCAATTCTGAGGGCCGTAGAAATCATGCTAGGTTTCGTCATTGGCGGCCACAATCTACAATATACGCAGATGACACAGTACTGATAGTAAATACGAGAAGGAAACTAAAACACCCCCTACAGAAGGTAGCTAAAGAAACGGAAAGAAAAGACTACAAATAAACTGCAAGAAAACTAAATGCATAGTCATCAGTCAAAAGAGGAGCCTAAAATGCCAACTACAGGTCGGAGATGATATAGTGCGATAGCAGACACGGAAAAGAAACTACATGACCTCCTACAGAAGGTAGCTGAAGAGAGTGACAAGAAAGGACTACAAATAAACTGCAAGAAAACTAAATGCATAGTCATCAGTAAAAAGAGGTGTCTAAAATATCAACTAGAGGCTGGGGATACTAAAAGCAAGCATGTGCAGGAATTAAATTTTTTTTTTAATCATATCACACCGAGCAAAGCGGTAACGCCACTGATGTACAGGGGTCTACATAAGAGTAAAAGCACTAAATAGAAGAGAGTAAAGAAAAGGACACATCATTTAGAAAGGAGCAAGAGAAGGAAGGGGACACAGGTGTGATGACAGTTGCAGAAGTAGAGAGAAAGAAAAGGATATACAGGGTGGTGAGGAAAGAACTAGGGTCAAGTGGTTAAGAGATGAGTATTGACCTTGCATTTGAATTACTGGAGGTTGTAGCCGTCAGGAAAGCAAGAATAAGGAAGCGAGTTCCACACGTGGGAAGTGCGAGTAAAGGAGCTGCAGGCGTACAATTGTCTTCTGCGTTTAGTTAATCTCACTGTGAATCGGTGAAACCTAGTTGCCAGTCTGGTTGCACGAGTAAACATCTGTTGCCGAGGCACCAGTGGCTTAAGTTCGTTGGAGCAGAAGCTATTTATAGAATACACAAAGGGAAGCCACATCTCGTCGGTGGGAAAGTGGCTGTAGTCGAGCCGCCAAGTCGGTACCTATCACATGACTGATTCTCCTTTGGAGCCTGTCAAGAACACTGAGATAATACTTGCGAAGTGTTCTAACTATTATGGAATCTCCCCTTTATATATGATAATGGACGCAACTGAGTATACCATATACTCCTGCCATAGTGAGATACAGTTGCTGCCATAGAGTTGAGAGTAGAGAGTATTCGTAGAGATCCGTGCGAGTCATTGGAGACTACCGGAACTGATACGTAAGTTACCGAGAGATACCGAAGTTACTCAGAGACTACCGCATTAGAAGTCAAACTTTCACGGCTTCTGATCCGATGAACTTAGCTCATTGGTGCCTCCTATATATAAATTTACTCGAGCCACAAGATTCGCAACTAGGTCCCACCCTTTTACTGTGAAACCAATAAATTGTAGACGCAAATTCTACTCCAGCAGCTTCTTTTCTCGCACTTCCCGCCTGTGGAATTCACTTCCATTTACTTACTTTCCCGACAGTTACAATCTCCAAGAATTTAAATGTAAAGTCAATAGTCATCTCCTCACTAATCTGCATTCTCTCTCTCATGATCCTTTCTCCGTCCACTCCACTCTCACCAGTATTCTCATCCTTCTCTTACCCACTTCCTGACACCCCCTATAACCTGTCACTCTTTCAAATAACTTTCCTTCTATGTAACCCCCTGCAAAACAGTGGCAGTAAAATGCCTTGCTTGGGGCGATATGATTATAAAAAAAAATTAAATTTCACGATCTCTGTTCTCTTGGCCTAACCTCTATAATTGTTAAAATAGCTGTTCATTTCAAACTCCTCGTCTCTTTTATAATAATTGTGCTAATTGTTGGCTTCAGTTCTCACCAGGGAGTGTCTTCTCGATTCGTGAGGCCGTTTTTAACGCATGGTGTCCATAGAATTATAAGCATTCTTATATAATCAGATAATGGCTTATTTGCCACCGACTTGTTATTTGAAACTGAAGGAAAAAGACTTCTTATGTGAAACAGAAAAATGTATAACATGTATATAAATCTTTTATCATTTGACCCCAAGCAACGCGTTAACGCCATTGATGTGCCAGGGTTACATAAGAGAGTTGAAGTATTAGGCAAGAAGAGAGTGAAGACAAAGACGACCCAGCTACAGGGGGTGAAAGAGAAAGGGCAAGAGAAGAATGTGAACGCAGGAGTGAAGACAGTTGCGAAGGTAAAGAGAAAGGAAAAGAACAAGATACACGGGGTGATGTAGAAAGGGCTGGAGTTACATAAGAGAGTTGATGTATTAAGCAGAAGGAGATTGAAGACAAAGACGAACCAGCCACAGGGGGTGAAAGAGAAAGGGCAAGAGAAGGATGTGAACACAGGAGTGAAGACAGTTGCGAAGGTAGAAAGAAAGGAAAAGAACAAGATACACGTGGTGATGTAGAAAGGTGTGGAGTTAAGTGGATAAGAGATGGGAATTGACTTTGCATTTAAATTCCTGGAGGTTGTAGCCGTCAGGAAAGCAAGGGAGTTCCACAGGAGAGAAACGCGAGAAAAAAGGTGATGGAATAGAATTTTCGCCTGAATTTTGTTGATGTAACTGTAAAAGTGTCAGACCTTGTGGCCAGTCCGGCTGCCAGAGTAAATTCTTGTGGAGGGGGGCAACAGTGACCCAAGTTCGTCAGAGTAGAAGCCATGAAAATATTTATAGAAGAGACAGAAGGAAGCCACATCCCGACGACGAGAAAGAGGCTGGAGTCGAGCTGCCAGGTCGGGACCAATCACATTACAGATTCTTCTCTGGAGCCTGTCGAGAACACTGAGATGAACAGCAGGAATGCCTGACCAGATATGACAACAGTATTCCATGCACGGTCGGATGGTTGATTTATATATATATGCAAAATGGATTCAGCCGGAAAAAAAAACCTTCTGGCCCGACACAATGACCCAACCTTCCTAGCAGTGGATTTAGCTATTGATTCAATGTAATGATTCCAATTGAGGTCAGAAGAGAGATAAATATATCTCTGTGAACTGGTCAATCAGTCAATTTTTGACTCAAACACACGAAAAGTTGGGTAGTGTTTTAGATGGACTACACCAAGAAGACGTCGCCGATCAAGCAAAGACGGAACAGTGCCATATAAATGCAAATCCTTCCTAGATTCTCGAATGTTCATATATGCTCAGTTTTGTATCTGATCGTATCCAAGTCAGTTTAAAGCACGGCCAATTTAACGACGGGGTGTAATATATTACCTTTAACGCTGGATGTAAGTAGCAGATACATCCGACCGTAGATAAAGCCAACAAAAGCGACAACCCAAAAAAGCAACAAATGCGTGGGTGAAAAGGCGTGGCCATGTGGGTCGCGTGGGGGTTTAAAGACTATAAAGTCTTGAATTTTGGCTGAAGAGACTCCCGCTAGCTTTCTACTCCTGACAGCTCCTTCGTGTGCGCGAGCCAGCTCCTGCTACCCAAGCTCCACCCAAGCGTCACCGTCGAAGAATATATATATATATATATATATATAATGTTACGGAAAATCTCGAAGATTAACGAAATGGTTTCAACAACCGACTTATTGAAATTATTTGTTTGAACATTATTTTTAATCGATACTCGTATTTCAGTAGATATTCTGTTTTTAAACAAACAGTATATTTATATATTTATTTTTACTGGCCTGATTATTTACTAGAAATTTTTGTCCGAAAATGTGTGACATTCGGCAGGATTTGAACCTGCGACCCCTTTCAGCATAGGGGAAGCCACCAATTGATCTGGTGCGTCTTAAACCACTTGATTTGACTTCGTTTAGATTGTGGTATTATTCATGGTCTACCGCAGAAAGTAATGGCTACCTACTGCAAGAAAATCGTCTATCCAGTCAGTCATATCTCTTTCGAGACATGATCGCCAAGGCATGTATCACGTATGGCACTTAACTGACTGACTGAAAATAGTTGAAAACATGATTAAGGCTTCTAATGGGCATAAAGTGGGGGAGCTGTTTTCTATTGTTATGAAGTAATAAACTGATCCCCCACTAATTACTACTTAATAATATAGTACATATCTTCCCCATCTAGCCATGAATCAAATAACACGACAGATTGGATTCTATAGCCTTGGTTGGCAACCAGTCCACCGCAGAAAGTCATGGCAACATGCTAGTGGATAATCATCTGCCCAGTCAGTCATGTCTCTTTCGAGACATGATCGCCCAAGCGTGTATCACGTATGGCACTTAACTGACGGACTGAACTGGAAAGAAGCTTCATCTGTCTACACAGTCAGTCAGTTAAAGTGCCATACGTGATACACGCTTAGGCGATCATGTCTCGAAAGAGACATGACTGACTGGGCAGAAAATTATCCCGCAGTAGGTTGCCATTGCGTTCTACACAATGTTATTTAAAATTATTAGATTTCCTTCAATTTCATTCAACATCATCTCACCAAATTGCAGCCGCCTGTCTGATTCATCCCCCAGGAAGCCATGAATTAGAACCCAATAGACTTCAACATTCGAATAATAGAGGCTCGTGAAATATTTCTGGTACACATTTTGGGACTGTGAACAAATGCTTCGGCGACACGTTGCATATGATCCTCTGTGCAGATTGTTTTGAGTCGAGCAGTTTTTTGGGAGCATTAAGAATTGAGCCAAGAGCATCAAATTTGTCACAAATGCCGTAAATGTTTTGTCTCTAAGGGACTTGAGTAAGAAATGTTTCAACCTATTTTGTTCCAGCCGTAGTCCAAAAATAGGTGGACAGTAAATGATAAAATTTATTTTGAGATTACATATACAACTATATTTACTAACACAATTATTACATTGACAATTAAATATATATACAGGATGGTCCAAAAGTGGGTGGTCAGTAAATGATAAAATTTATTATGAGATTACATATACAATTATATTTAGTAAAACAATTATTACATTGACAATTTCATTGTGTCCAATAATACAAAATTGCTTGAGTTTTATCAGTGCTTATCATCCTCTGTGTCGACTGTTTTGGGTTGACCCGTTTTTCTTTAGCATTAAGAATTGAGCCAATAGCATCAAATTTGTCACAAATGCCGTAAATGTTTTGTCTCTAAGGGACTTGAGTAAGAAATGTTTCAACCCATTTTGTTCCAGCCGTTTCAGTATTTTGAGAATTCCAATATACTTTTAACACCCATTTTCATTTATCAATATTTAAATTATTTGCCATTTTGAGTTTTCTGAATTATCTGAAAAAAGCAGATTAAATTTAGATCAATTTAGTTATAAAATATAAAACAATATAGAACAAATACTATAGTTATAATGAACATCATTGTAATAATATAACCGATACACAAACCTGTTCCACCTACAGTTGGACCACACTCTGTATATATATATATATATATATATATATATAATAGTCCAAAAATAGGTGGACAGTAAATGATGACATTTATTATGAGATTAGATATACAATTATATTTACTAATACACGTATTACATTGACAATTAAATATATATACAGGGTGGTCCAAAAGTAGGCGGACAGTAAATGGTAACATTTATTATGAGATTAGATATACAATTATATTTACTAATACACGTATTACATTGACAATTAAATATATATATACAGGGTGGTCCAAAATTAGGCGGACAGTAAATGATAACATTTATTATGAGATTAGATATACAATTATATTTACTAATACACGTATTACATTGACAATTAAATATATATATACAGGGTGGTCCAAAAATAGGCGGACAGTAAATGATAACATTTATTATGAGATTAGATATACAATTATATTTACTAATACAATTATTACATTGACAATTAAATATATATACAGGGTGGTCCAAAAGCAGGCGGACAGTAAATGGTAACATTTATTATGAGATTAGATATACAATTATATTTACTAATACACGTATTACATTGACAATTAAATATATATACAGGGTGGTCCAAAAGTAATCGGACAGTAAATGGTAACATTTATTATGAGATTAGATATACAATTATATTTACTAATACAATTATTACATTGACAATTAAATTTCATTGTGTACAATAACACAAAATTGCTTGAATTTTATCTGTGCCGACTGTTTTGGGTAGACCAGTTTTTTGGAGCATTAAGAACTGAGCCGCTCGACACAATCAAGTATTGCTGTACTCAGATCCTGGGGCTGCGAGTAGACGTCATGGACTTCTTTCGTTAGGTGAACACGGACGTGGATCGCCAGACACTATATTAAGGAAGATTGCCAAACAAGGCCCAAGATTCAAATTATAGCCATGAGGTGAATAACCAATTTTCTCACAGTAGGTTGCCAACCCAATCTGTCCTTAAACTTACCGATAGCCGCAGGAGAAGAGATAGCTTCATACCTTCCCCAAAGGTATAAGAACGTAAGTTAATCCGATCCACTCTCAATTACTCCACCGTACCTCTCAAATACACCACTGATACACAAATTCCACCATTTTTTGTAGTGGTGCAGTGGATATCAACTTGGAACGAGAAATCGGGGAGCCGAGTTCGAGTACCAGCTGAATTCCTTACATTTACTTACGCGCAAATACCCTTGGGAAAGGTATTAATCCGTCTCTTCCTTCCACTTATGGTTAAATAACAGGACAGATTGGGTTCTATAGTCTTGGCTGGCAACCAGTCTACCGCATAAAGCAATGGCAACCTACTGCGGGATAATCTTTTACCAAGTCAGTCATGTCACTTTCGAGACATGATCGCCTAAGCGTGTATCACTGAATATTTTGAAACATGATTAAGGCTTCTACTGGGCATAAAGTAGGAGATCGGTTTTATATTGTTATGAAGTAATAAACTGATCCCCCACTAATTAATACTTAATAATATAATGCATATAGTCACCCATCTAGCTATGAGTCAAATAACAGGACAGATTGGGTTCTATAGCTTTGGATGGCAACCAGTCTACCGCAGAATGTAATGGCAACCTACTGCGGGATAATCTTCTGCCCAGTCAGTCATGTCTCTCTGGAGACATGATCGCCAAAGCGTGTATCACGTATGGCACTTAACTGACTGACCGTATAATATCCAGTCTGCTACCAGTCTCTTTGTCATGGTGGCATCCCCCACAACGGAATGAACTCTTCCAACCAGTACATATACCTCCCCTCACAAGAGGTGAGAGTGAGTAGGTTGTACGTAGCTATATAGATAGCCTGAGGAGAACGCCCTGAACATAGCCGAAGATTCGTCTACAAACACTGATACCGTAACGACCATTACGAGTCCCAGTTTTGAGGGTCGAATTATAATATTACTCACTAACCGTATTTATCGTTGTACTAACAAAGTTCCAAGGGTTGTATTTTGCCGTGTTTAATATATATTCGTTATTTTCTATTTTTGCTGTTCTGTGTTATTCTTGCTGGACCTTTTATCGGGTCCACGACACTCTTGCTCAGAAACTGAATTGGAGTCGTAAGAATTAAGGAGATTGGAGTTGAGTTATCTATAGATAATATCTTGCATAAGATTGTTTGTTTTTTTTTGTTTTTTTTGTTTGTTTGTTTTTTGTTTTTTTTTTTTTGTGGTGGGACTCAGTCAAAAACCAGCTTTACTCTAGATGCATCGTTTATCGACAGGCGCCTCCTATAACCTCACAGTTATGATAAGCAACTTCTTGTATCTTGCAATTATCTCCTTCCGCTAATAGCTAAGCCTTCTTTTGCACACATTTATTTTTTATTTTTTATTCCTTACAACTGAAAAAGGCAGCATTGTTTTAATACAAGCAGAGGGGCGGTTATGCTGCATTCAGGGCCACACCCACTGCCTCGGTATGACATTCAGCCCCGATGTTTTCGCAGATGTCAACAGTATAAAATTACTGAAAGCAATGTTCGGCGCAGGGTTCAGTAGAGAGCCTCGTTCTGGTTTTAGGGAGAGTTCCGATAACAGGTATGAAACGAAAATAACTTTGAGACATGCATCCAGCGAGAGTTGAGATATGCGCCTGTGTATTTTAGTGTTGCGATCAAATTACGTTTTAACGCGATGAAGCTAAGAAAGAAAGCTTCCTCTTTTCTTTTCTTTTTTTTTTTTAAACGCATAACTTCATCGACTATAACTTGAGAAATGGTGAATTTGTAGCAACAACAGTTGCAGAATCAAACAACCGAGCTCAAATCCCAATTACGAGAGTTGATGTCATTTGTCTGACGTATGAATTTAACCCTCTTCAAGCCCTGCCCTGTTATCAGACATTTGATGATAATCACAAGCGAAATAAGTGCCATACGTGATAGACGCTTTGGGCGATCATGTCTCAAAAGAGACATGACTGACTGGGCAGAAGATTATCCCGCAGTAGGTTGCCATTACATTTTGCGGTAGACTGTTTTTATTTGACTCATAGATAGATGGGGAAGAGATGTATTATATTATTAAGTAGTAATTATTGGGGGGATCAGTTTATTACTTCATAACAATATAAAACCTATCCCCCACTTTATGCCCATATAAGTCTTAATCATGTTTTCAACTATTTATTTTCAGTCAGTCATTTAAGTGCCATACGTGATACACGCTTGGGCGATCATGTCCCAAAAGAGACATGACTGACTGGGCAGAAGATTATCCCGCAGTAGGTTGCCATTACATTCTGCGGTAGACTGGTTGCCATCCAAAGCTATAGAACCCAATCTGTCCTGTTATTTGACTCATAGCTAGATGGGTGACTATATGCATTATATTATTAAGTATTAATTAGTGGGGGATCAGTTTATTACTTCATAACAATATACAACTGATCCCCCACTTTATGCCCAGTAGAAGCCTTAATCGTGTTTCCAACTATTCAGTCAGTCAGTTAAGTGCCATACGTGATACACGCTTTAGGCGATCATGTCCCAAAAGAGACATGACTGACTTGTCAGAAGATTATTCCGCAGTAGGTAGCCATTACATTCTGCGGTAGACTGATTGCCATCCAAAGCTATATAACCCAATCTGTCCTGTTATTTAACCCATAACTAGAGGGAAGAAACGGATTAATACCTTTCCTAGGGGTATTTGTGCGTAACTGAATGCAAGGAATACGACTGAAGTTCGAACTCGGCTCCCCGATTTGTCGTGGAGATAAGTACATCAGCTAAAAAATGTCGTTTTCAAACATTGCTATCCAGACGACTGCAAATTTCAGAAACTCTTCGTCATAAGTGAATACGTTATAGTGTATTTAATTTAGGTACCTGCGTACAATATTTTTCGGCGAGTTTATAATATTCGTAAGATTGTTTTTATGTAATGTCCTTTCAGAACGTAAGCGACCATATCCTATCAAGGCTTAGGCAGTCATATCCGGTTAGGGCTGATGCGATCATTTCAAATCTGGACTTAGGTTATCAGGTCTTTCAAGACGGGGGCGATCATATCCTTTTAGGGCATAAGCGATCAGGTTCTTTCAGAAGATGGGTTATAATGTGCTTCAAGACGTAGGCGATCATCTCCTTTCAGGACGTAATTCATCAAGTCTTTTAAAACGTAAGGCGACCATACCCTTTCAGGGCTGAGGCGAGCATTTCAAATCAGGACGTAGGTCATCATGTCTTTCAAGACGGAGGCGATCATATCCTTTCAGGGCATAAGCGATCAGGTTCTTTCAGAACGTAGGTTATAATGTGTTTCAAGACGTAGGCGGTCATGTCCTTTTAGGGCTGAGGCGATCATTTCAAATCAGGACGTAGGTTATCATGTCTTTCAAGTCGGAGGCGATCATATGCTTTCAGGATGGAGTCGATCATGTCCCTTTCAGAATGTAGGCTATAATGTCTTTCAAGACTTAAGCCTCCACATACTTTCAGGCGACCGTATGATTTAAAGGCTTAGGCAATCACGTCATTTCCGAAGCTGGGTGATCATACCTATTTAAAACGTAGGTGATGAGGTCTTTCCACAGATTCCGTTTCTGTATTAGCTGAGAATTTTTTTTTTTTTTTATAAGCGTTTCACCCCGAGCAAGGCATGTCACTGCCACTACTGCGCAGGGGGCTACGTAGAGTGGAGAAAGGATGATTAAATATAGGAAATGTCAGAGGGTGGGTGATAGGCGGGTAAGGATACTGAGAATGAGGGTTGGGTAGATGAGAGTGTTCTGAGAATAGTTGGGAGTTAGTGTGATAGGAGGTGTCTATTGACCCTACATTTAAACACCTGGAGATTGTAACTGTCCGGAAAGCAGACTTGTGGAAGGGAGTTCCACAGGCGGATTCCATGAAATCATAAGAGAGATAGTGGAATAGTTAGCTGTTTCTTTCTTCAGGTTTAGAATCCAGAACAATTCTTCCTTTAGATTGGCTAGAGACCCAAGACGAGAAATCCAAGTCTAATTAACCTATATGTGAGAAGGAAAAGAAATAAATTCATGCTATCACAAGAGCATCAGTGCCGTAGATGAACACAAGTTCCTTTTTTCGCGCCGATAAATATTACCCTACCCGCATGATCCGTATTGTAAGATAACACTTTCAGAAAGTTATATCATCAAAACCGTATCGTTTATCTTTCTTAAAGAAAACTACAAGACCCCCTACAGAAGGTATCGGTGGAGAGTAACAAAAAAAGACTACAAATAAACTTTAAGAAAACTGAATGCACGGTCATCAGTAAAAGGTGTAACCCAAAATGTCAAATACAGGTGGGTGATACCAGAATCAAACAAGTACAAAAATTTAAATACCTAGGAAGTATTCTAACAGGAGATGGAAAATGCGACACAGAGATCCGAAGGTGAATTGGCATGGCAAAGGACGCGTTCCAGAAGCTCAGTAAAGTACAAACACACAGGAAAATTTTACTAGAAACAAAGAAAAGAGTGATGGATTGCTATGTGATGTCAGTTCTTCAATACGGCAGTGAATGCTGAACAATATCATCGAAAATGAGGACAAAACTTGAAGAAGCGGAAATGTGGTTCTACAGGAGGGTGCTGCGGATATCGTGGACTGAGCATGCAAGCAACGATGAGGTGTTGGAAAGAATGGCAACAAAAAGGAAATTAATACTGAGCATCAGGAAGAGACAACTGAAGTTCCTGGGACATGCAATAAGGAAGGAGAGCTTGGAGAACCTAATACTGTCAGGCCAGATAGAAGGAAAAATAGACAGAGCAAGGCAGCGGATAACATATTTGCAGGGCCTGATCAGGTGGATGACGGAACGGGGGTTGTGAGGTGTAACAGGAGCAAACATACTAAGAGCCACAAGGGAGAGGGAGACGTGGAGAAGCATGATCGCCTACGTCCTGAAGAAGAAGAGTATTTTTTATTCTGTAATAATCTTATAGCAATTTAGTGTTTTAAAAAATTCTCAGAAAAGTTTGCAGATGACTACTTTAAAAAATTAGAGACACATTTACAACATACAGTAGCGGCCATAATATACGGAACGGAAACAACAAAGACATGGCAATATCAATGCTGAGGTTTACCAAAAGCTTCTTCAGCAGCACGTCGTAACCAAGATTACCCCATAATCTTTACGAATCTCCTATTTTCATGCGGGACAATGCACCTTGCCACAAGGCACAGAAGGTTATGGCTTTATTTGAAGAAGAAGGAATCGCCCTCATGAAGTGGCCAGCGCAGAGCCCCGACCTGAATCCAATAGAAAATGTTTGGAAGATAATTGGAGAAAGGGCTCAGAAAAGAAACCCGAAAAACCAGGATCATCTATGAGAGTTAATGAAAGACGAATGGGAGGGAATTACTGCTGATTTTTGCAAGAAATTAATTAGATCACGTGGTCGACGATGTAGAGAAGTCATTGAAAATAAGGGGATGTTTAACAAATATTAAATTTTGTTTATATTTTTTTCACAATCAAGTATTAACAAGATCGTTTCTTAACTTTTGTCCAGTAGCTTATTTACTTTGTTCTATTTAATCTTTATTTAAAAAAAAAAACAAACTATTATGTAAATTTTTGTAACTTTGTATAATATTTATGCATTACGCCCTAATCTTTATTCGGTAAAAATTTCATTGCTAATCATGCATTACTTTTTAAGTAATACACATATTTAAGTCTTTTTTTTCCGTTCCTTATATTATGGTCGCTACTGTATATCAAATATAATAGAATAGACTTTATAGGGAAATAAATTTCGTTAAGAACTAATCATTAAAAAAAAAAAAGACAACTAATTTCAAAATATATATTAACAGTGTCTTTGGTACATCGGCGTGATGTAATGGTTAACAAGCTTATCTCGCTAGAACTGAGCAACTGAGCAGTGAGCTCGATCCTTACTGAGTGTTCCCATACTTTAGGCCTTTTGTCACATCTAAGCTACGTTTAGAAAATCATTATATATTGGCAGTGTCAGCAAATATAGTGAGCAATATTCTGAAGGTTTGAGGAAATGATTACAAACTTACCCAGTAAGAATAACATGAGAGACACGATTGGGTAGGGATGGTGATCCACACGAAGCTATGCAAGCTATTGGCTTTTGACTATACAGGTAAATTGTATATGCACGGTTCGAAATATGTCTAAGAGAATAAAATATATGAAATCTTTTACATTTGGTTTGGTTTGTTTTAAGGCATATCAACACCTCAATGGGTTATTTAATGCCGACAAGATTTTTACAATAGATTCGTATGAATAGAATATGTATTCTTTGTAAGATAAGAATTTGTAGATCGGGTTTCATTGGCATTTTTGTACAGTGGGTTTTGTTGAGAGTCAGATGTATTACTATATTATTTTTTCCTTCAAAAATGTATTACTGGTAATATTATTTCCTTCAAAAATGTATTGCTGGTAATATTTTTTCCTTCAAAAATGTATTGCTGGTAATATTTTTTCCTTCAAAAATGTATTGCTGGTAATATTTTTTCCTTCAAAAATATATTACTGGTAATATTTTTTCCTTCAAAAATGTATTGCTGGTAATATTATTTCCTTCAAAAATGTATTGCTGGTAATATTTTTTCCTTCAAAAATGTATTGCTGGTAATATTTTTTCCTTAAAAAATGTATTGCTGGTAATATTTTTACCTTCAAAAATATATTACTGGTAATATTTTTTCCTTCAAAAATGTATTGCTGGTAATATTTTTTCCTTCAAAACTGTATTGCTGGTAATATTTTTTCCTTCAAAAATGTATTGCTGGTAATATTTTCTCCTTCAAAAATGGATTGCTGGTAATATTTTTTTCCTTAAAAAAAGTATTGTTGGAATTTTCACTATAAAAATCTATTTTTATACTTTCATAGTGTTTTGGCCCCAATTTGGGGTTAACTTTGTGCCCATAGCTGAGACCCTAATAGATATTGCCACCCTGAGTTAGATCAGACCTAGAAACAACAGCAATTAAGAAGTGGTACCTTGCTCCTCACAATCTCCCAATCAGTGGCCTTGCTGCCGGATGCAGTTTATCGTCATACCCAGGACGAAATCCTGTTGAACTTTGACATTCAAACGGATCACCCAATACGGGATAGAAGACTAAGTTCCTTTTTTTCATTTTTATTTCTTTTTGCCCAACTCTTGTGTGATTTTTTTAACCGTGTTAAAGACAATGCGCTTCTCAAATTTCTTCACTTTATGAGTGAATAAAATTTAAATGATGGCCAACGCCCTTCTCTAGTGTTTTTGGTTTTTTTTTTTAATAATAAATGCAATTGAAATAAGTTTCTCCTTCAGGGAGTAACCTTTCCACGAGTGATTTTTTTTCATTTTCTGGTGATTTGTTAAAAAAATAGGACTTTATTCAGTCACGCCCAAAACCGTTTCCTTTTACATATTTTTACTAAGCTTAATTTACTTTTAGCACAAGAACACGTCAATGGGTCATCCAGTGTGAACCGAAATCACTAAGCGAGCATAATAGTCAAAGAGCGAAACTCGTTAACCACGTCAATAGCCATTTACTGTCTCACTAACTTGCTCTCTCTCTCTCTCTCTCTCTCTCTCTCTCTCATGCTTTTTTCTTCGTCCACTCTCAGCACTATTGTCATCCTTCACCTACCCTCTTCCTGGCTCCCCCTGTAATCTTTGACTCTTTTTCATAACTTATCCCCTTTGTAACCCACTGCTCAACGGTGGCAGTAAAATGCCTTGCTTGGGGCGACACGATTATATATATATATATATATATATATATATATATATATATATATATATATAGTCATCCGCAGACAGATCTGTTTCGCTGTATCACAGCTCATCAGTACGGTTAGTCTCCGATTGCTTTTAACCCAGGATTGAAACCCGGCAGAAGTGGCGTCAGTCGGCGGTTCTACCTCTGGGCCATGGGCGCACGGTAGAAGGCAGACATTTTAGCGCGTGTATTGTTATTATACCCGCCCAATAGCCAGAGTGATCTAATTCATTAGTGAATGAGCGATGCGTACATGCCAGAGTAGCTACTGTTTTTCAAAGTCTACCATTCTTCCAGAGTGCTCAATCAGGGTGTGATATATATATATATATATATATATATATATATATATATATAAATAGTAATGAACTTAATCACAGTAAGTCAACACTAATAATAACAGACTAAATATCCGAAAATAATGGTAACTAACAAAAATATAAACCGTCTTCTAACCCGGCGAGTACTACCTTGGGGGTTAAATAAAGGAAGAGAAAAAAAACAAACAGCGCTCAAGAACAATACGTCTAGTGCTCGTTTGAAAGGAAAAAAAACCTTAAGAGCAATGTGCTCGATACGAAAGTACGAAAGTCGAGCAGAATACAATACAAAAATCTAGAATGAGCCACTACCTACCGCGGTTTCACACGAACGGTTCTTCAGGGCAAGAGGTTAAGTTGAATGTTCATTCAATACAATTATATTGTAGAACTTTTTAATATTTTCCGTTTGTAAACAAGTTAATACGCGACCTAGGTTTCTACCATGAGTGGTGTCTTCAGGCGATTTTCAATAACTGATTTTACTGTTTACCATTTTTCTTTCTTGCCCTGAAGACCTGTTCGTGTGAAACCGCGGTAGGTAGTGGCACAATTCTAGATTTTTGTATTGTATATATATATATATATATATATATACTTGTATGTGTTATGTCTTGAAGGCTGTCACAATGCATATATATATATATATAAACTTATATAAACACAATATATATATATATATATATATATATATATATATATAAACTTATTTATAAATGGAACTGTGTGTGTGTGTGTGTGTGTGTGTGTGTGTGTGTGTGTGTGTGTGTGTGTGTTTCCGTTACCTATAGACTCCGAAACGGCTGAAGCAATTTTCTTGCAAATTTACACAGTTGTACTATAAGCGTCTGCGAGTGTTCTTAGCTAGGTTTTGTGTCGAGGTACCCCCGATAAAAATCGATAATTGAAAAAATCGGGTTATAGAAGGACTGGTCCGATTTTAATTAAATTTGATACACTCATAGACAAAGACATAAGGAACGATAGTCAGAAGTTTCGAGGTTGCAGTTCTTACAATAGTGCAGAAAATCGATAATATATATATATAAAGGGCAAGATGTTTGTGTGTGTGTGTCTGTTTATCTGCCTGTATGTCTGTATTTTTTCAGCCCTTTTATTTTAGTTTTTGCTTCAGATTTGTCTCTAAGTAGGTATAATTGTAGTTCTTAGTCTCAGCTATGATACCATTTACTCAGAGGACTTATTTAGCCTTGAAAATTCAGTTTACGACGAAAAAAACTTATTTGATGTCGATACCAAGAAATCAAAATTTGACTTACATCCATTCATTTTTTTTTTCAGTCTACGGTTTCGCTTTAACTGGAAACAACTATTGCTTTTTAGTCTTTCGTGCCAACGTCCAAAGAGTCTGAATTCCAGGACCATGGATTAGTTTTAAAGCTTTCATTACACCCGAGCAACGCCGGGCTATACATTCAATTATATTATTCGTCAGCGAATAGACATTGTCATCGTCTCATTGTAGGTCAGCAGCAAATAATGGTTGTGTATTTTTCATCAGAGAGTGGGCTTCTTCTTCTTCTATGTGCCCTGTCCCTTCAGGACGTAGGCGATCATGGATCTCCACGTCTCTCTATCCCTTGTGGCTCTTAGTATGTTTGCTCCTGTTGCTCCTGGCAACCCCCGTTCCGTCATCCACCTGATCAGACCCTGCAAATATGTTATCCGCTGCCTTCCTCTGTCTCTCCTTCCTTCTATCTGTCCAGTCAGTATCAGGTTCTCCAGGCTCTCCTTCCTCATTGCATGTCCCAGGAACTTCAGTTGTCTCTTCCTGATGCTCAGCATCAATTTCCTTTTTGTTGCCATTCTTTCTAACACTTCGTCGTTGCTTGTATGCTCAGTCCACGATATCCGTAGCATCCTTCTGTAGAACCACATTTCTGCTGCTTCCAGTTTTGTCCTCATTTTCGATGATATTGTCCAGCATTCACAGCCGTATTGAAGAACTGACATCACGTAGCAGTCTAGCACTCTTTTCTTCGTTTCTATTGAGATCTTCCTGTGTGTTAGTATTTTGCTCATCTTCTGGAACGCGTCCTTTGCCATGCCAATTCGCCTTCGGATCTCCGTGTCGCACTTTCCATCTCCTGTTAGAACACTTCCTAGGTACTGAAATTCTTGGACTTGTTTGATTCTGTTATCCCCCACCTGTATTTGGCATTTTGGGTTGTATCTTTTGCTGATGACCATGCACTCAGTTTTCTTAAAGTTTATTTGTAGTCCCTTCTTGTCACTCTCCACTGCTACTTTCTGTATGAGATCTTGCAGTTTCCTTTCCGTGTCCGCAATTAGTACTGTATCGTCCGCGTATCTTATGTTGTTCAGGTTGTGGCCTCCAATAACAAATCCTGGTGTGTCATCTAGGGTCCTCAAAATATTCTCGCTGTATAGGTTGAACAAATCCGGTGAAAAGACACATCCTTGTCTTACGCCTTTTTCTATCTTTGTGTATCTACTGAGGTTGTTACCTGTCCGTATGCAGGCCGTTTGCTGCCAGTAGAGATTCTTGATTATTCTTATGTCTTTGCCGAAAATGTCGAGGTTGCCTAGCATTACGTGTGCTTTTATGGAATAATTAGTCAGCTGGTCAATTCGCCAGCAAGTACAGAGTTGAGCTGTTATTGTCGCAGTTATTATGTTGCCCTATTTTTTTCACATAAGTTTCCTTCTTATTCGTAGCTAATTATTTTAATAGTAAATAGGTTTTCGATTCAATTTCGCAAGCCACTGAATATAGAAGAATTTGTACAACGCACGTTTTTGTCGATCGTAGAATTCGTCTGGGAAGTGTTTTAACAGAGGACGGAAAATACGACACCGAAACCCGAAGGAGCATTAGGATAGCGAAAGATGTCTTTCGAGAAAAGCTAAGCAAAACATTAAGAAACAGGAAAATTACGTTAGCAACAATGAAAACAGTACTGAACTGTTATGTAATAACAATGCTCGGATGTGTGTTGTGGTGCAGTGGATATCAGCTCGGTGCGAGAAATCGAAGTGCCGAGTTCGAATTCCAGTTGAATTCGTTGCATTCACTTACGCGCAAATACCTCTGGGAAAGATAAGAATACGTCTCTTCCCTGTAGCTATGAGTCAAATAACAGGACAGATTGGGTTCTATAACCTTGGTTGACAACCAGTCTACTACAGAAAGAAACAGCAATTTACTGCGGGATAATCCTCTGCCCAGTCAGTCATGTCTCTTTTGAGACATGATCGCCCAAAGTGTGTATCACGTATGCCATTTAAGTGACTGTCTGAATATAATAGTTGGAAACATCAGTAAAAGTTCTCCTGAGCATAAAGAGGGGGGTCGTTTATTATTGTTATGAAGTAATAAACTGATCCCCTACTATATAATATAATATAATCTGTCTTTTCTACTTCCAGCTATGAGTTAATTAACAGGACAGATTGGGTTCTATAGCCTTGATTGGCAACCAGTATACCGAAAAAAGTAATGGCAATCTACTGCGAGAAAATTTTCTGTCCAATCAGTGTGTCTCTTTCGAGACATGATCGAGCGAATAATAGCTAGTAGAACTAACTCATGGCCTTGTGTCAGACTAAATAAAACTAGCTTTACACTGGCGTGGATCAATAAGAATGTATCCTGACACAATGAGTGAATATTATTTTTTTCTTTTTCACAGTTGCGTCTTGCCTTTTTCTGCCTGTATTTACATCTTCAGTTCAGGCAAATCGATATCTGCAACGCTTACAATGAGCGAACGTTTCAAATGGATTGTTTCTGACAGATGTCACGGTCCGCTTTTGACACGTGCTGTTTACTTTTATTTGCACGGCTTCCAAATGTCCGGGTCAAATGAGAAGACATGGTTCCTTAGGAAAACTACCAATACGTATAGATTCCTTGACGTGGACATATCGACCTCATTTACTGACCACTCAACTGTCTTTTGGCACATGACCACAATCTACTTATGATCCATCAATATGAATATTCACGCCCATACGACAAATCTGTCAAGAATTTAAAAAGGAGTATATAAAATAGTCAAAAATTCGACAATACAGAAAAATCTGATTCAGCTTCATCTACGCTGTTAACCACACACACACACACACACACACACACACACACACACACACACACACATATATATATATATATATATATATATATATAAACTTATTTATAAATAGAACTTTGTGTGCGTGTCCGTTACCTATCGACTCCGAAACGGCGGAACCGATTTTCTTGAAAATTTACAAAATTGTACTATAAGCGTCTGCGAGTGTTCTTAGCTAGGTTTTGTGTCGAGGTACCCCCGATAAATACTGAAAATCGATAATCGAGAAAATCGGGTAATAGAAAATGTATTTTTGTCTGTGTTTTTGTGTTCTTTGTATGTCTATAAATGTTAAATAAACTAGTGTTCTGTACGTAAAAAGCGTTATATGAAGTGCTCCCATACTTACCTAAACAGAATAGACCAAACCCAGATATAAGAGAACTTTTATCCGGTCCCGACAACTCTCTTATATCCTGGTTACACAGTATTAGTATCATTTAGTGGTCATGGGTTCAATCCTAGAACAATAATTGATTTCACAGGAAATAATCAACGAGATATTCCACATCAGCCAATCTATGGACACCTGATGATAACCAGAGGGTATTTGGTCGAAACGTTGTGTCTATTATAACACTTATATCAACCAAGATGAGAACAAAAGTTCGAAATAATTCCAAAATTATTGAACATTTTCAACAGTTTAACTGAAAAAAAAAAGATTTTTCGCTCAAAATTATTGAAAACGATGCAATTAACCCCGTGTGTTTATAATAATTGTTTTAAGATCAAGGGTCTGGTTTTTATCCGGTGAATTAATTTATTTTCCTTATTTCTAACAAACAATCTCAGGTCTTTGAAACAGCCTAAAACCGGTTCATATTTATTTTTAATCACCCCTCCGCCCGCAAGAAAGGCAGTAAACCCACTAACACCACAAGTCGTTACTGAATATCTAAACTTATTTATAAATGGAACTTTGTCTATGTGTGTGTGTATGTGCGTGTGTGTGTGTGTATGTGCGTGTGTGTCCGTTACCTATAGACTCCGAAACGGCTGAACCGATTTTCTTGAAAATTTACACAGTTGTACTATAAGTGTCTGCGAGTGTTCTTAGCTAGGTTTTGTGTCGAGGTACCCCCAGATAAATATCGAAAATCGATAATCGAAAAAATCGGGTTATAGAAGGAGTGGTCTGATTTTAATCAAATTTGATACACACATAGACAAAGACATAAGAAACGTTATTCAGAAGTTTCAAGGTTGCAGTTCTTACAATAGTGCAGAAAATTTGATATCGACACCAGGAAATCAACATTTAACTTACATCCATTCATTTTTCTTTAACTGGAAACAACTATTGCTTTTTAGTCTTTCGTGCCAACGTTCAAAGAGTTTGACCATGGATTAGTTTTAAAGCTTTCATTACACCCGAGCAACGCCGGGTCATACTGCTAGTATGAAATAGCCAAAAATTCAACAATTGAGAAAAGTCTGATTCAGCTTCAATCTACGCTGTTAACCACACACACACACACACACACACACACACACACACACACACACACACACACACACACATATATATATATATATATAGTCTAGAACAAATTTTAGGAATTCTACAATTTTACGGGTAATACTTATTTCGCAGACAAACCTGCTGCTCGTCAGACCCAAATGATACAACAGTTAATATTTAAAATCACCTCTTGTATCATTTGGGTCTGACGAGCAGCAGGTTTTGGGGATTGTAAACGAGACATTGAAGAAAAAGAGTAAAATGGGAGAGAAGGAGAGGGGTGGTTAAGGGAAATGGTGAAAAGGTTTAGAGAAAGGCACCAGGTGTAGCAGTACAAAATAAAGTCTGGTCATATGGCCTTTGATGACCCGGCAGGGGTTAGGGTTTAACAAAGAGGAAAAAGTAAGAACATGTAAAGCGGGTGTTTATTTTAAGTTTATTTTTGCTCTACTTTCTCCCGACAGTACTGACCATTTTTTGTCGTTTAATTCTTTTGGGGGCGGATATTGACTGTCTTCCATTCATATGTTATTATTGCTGTGGCATATATATATATATATATATATATATATATATATATATATATATATATATATATATTTAATCATATCACCCCGAGCAAGGCACTAACGCCACTTAAGCGCAGGGGGCTACGTAAGAGTGAAAAGATTGGAAAAGAGAAAGCAGGAAACCACATCCTAAACAAGGAACAAGGGATGGGCCTCTTCACCTGTTCAATAGACGTGGGTGGAGTGTGAACCGGGCGAAAGTTTAGTCTATCTACTCCAATTGAAAAAATAAAAAGAAAAGAGTGAAAAGATTGGAAAAGAGAAAGCCGGAAACCACATCCTAAACAAGGAACAAGGGATGAGCCTCTTCACCTGTTCAATAGACGTGGGTGGAGTGTGAACCGGGCGAAAGTTTAGTCTATCTACTCCAATTGAAAAAAAAAAAGAAAAGAGTGAAAAGATTGGAAAAGAGAAAGCCGGAAACCACATCCTACACAAGGAACAAGGGATGAGCCTCTTCACCTGTTCAATAGACGTGGATATATATATATATCCCTCACCCTGGTTCTATCGTTGATGGGTAATATCTAACTTTATTAATATGTACTTAATAGCGCTTTTATATATGTCCGATATTATATATATATACAAAGACAGAAAATCTAACCAAGAGCCAACAACCGACCACGGTTTCTCGTCAGGGAAATTAGCCAATTTCCCTGACGAGCCGTGAGGCGAAACCGTGGTCGGTTGTTGGCTCTTGCTTAGATTTTCTGTCTTTGTTCGCTCTACTTTCGTATTGAACGCTTTAGTGTTAGGGTTTTCGTCTTGGGTTTTTTTCTTTCTTACGAGTGCTTGACTTTTTGTTCATGTACTTCGTTTGTTTCTTTTTTTACTTCCCCTTTTTTCCCTCCGAGTTCGTTCTCGGCAGGGTTATACAAGACGATTTAAATTACAGATTGATTAATACTAGTTTCGGCAGAGTTAGTTCTCTTACTATTGGTATTGTTGTTGGCATATATATATATATATATATATATATATAGCAACAACAATGGCAATACAATACAATTGTGATGATAATTGTATTCCCATCCTTCCAAAGGTGGAGAGAAAGGAAAGGATATACAGGGTGGTGTGGAAAGAACTAGAATCAAGTGGTTAAGAGATGAGTATTGACATTGCATTTAAATTCCTGGAGGTTGTAGCCGTCAGGAAAGCAAGAATAAGGAAGCTAGTTCCACAAGCGGGAAGTGCGAGAAAAGAAGCTGGAGGAGTAGAATTGTCGTCTGCATTTGGTTGATCTAACAGTGAATGGGTGAGACCCAGTTGCCTGTCTGGTTGCACGAGTAAACATCTGTTGCAGGGGCACCAGTGACTTAAGTTCTTTGGCGCAGAAGCCATGGAAGTATTTATAGAACAGACAGAGGAAAGCTACATCCCGTCAGTGGGGAAGTGGCTTACAATAGTTCAGAAAATCGATAATATATATATATATATAAGGCAAGATGTTCGTGTGTGTGTCTGTTTATCTGTCTGTATGTCTGTATATTTTTTTTCAGCCTTTTTATTTTAGTTTTGGCTTCGGGTTTGGCTCTAAGTAGGTATAATTGCAGTCCTTAGTCTCAGCCATGATACCATTTACTCAGAGGACTTATTTAACCTTGAAAATTCAGTTTACGACGAAAAAAACTTATTTGATATCGATACCAGGAAATCAAAATTTGACTTACATCCATTCATTTTTCTTTCAGTCTACGGTTTCGCTTTAACTGGAAACAACTATTGCTTTTTAGTCTTTCGTTCCAACGTTCAAAGAGTCTGAGCTCCAGGACCATGGATTAGTTTTAAAGCTTTCATTACACCCGAGCAACGCCGGGCTATACTGCTAGTAATCTTTATAAGGCACTCGCCGGGACGTCTGTCAGAAATACTCTGAAGACTCACTCCACCGTTTGTTTTTTTTGTTTTTTTTTTTTTTTGATGGGTGACTCCTTGGGGTTCTTTATTATAGCGTCTAGACTAGTTCATTAGTGCCACCGGGGTTTTATTATTTACTTCACAACTCCTCTTTTATTAATTAGTGATCACCCACTCTTTTTTCTGGCGAGATCGCGAATGTAATTTGCATGTTTTGCGCTTAGGATCAACCTCAAGCTTTTTTTCTGTTTCTTTCCTTTTTCTGGAAATCTTTGTTTGTACCTTTTGTTTGTACCTTCAAACTTTCAAACTGAGGAGCCGTCGATGGTTGTGCTAACTCGAAGTCACAAGTCATCGTGACTGAGGGTTTGAGCGTCCCAGCTTTGTTCAGACTGTTGATCATGTTAGATAACGCGCTCATTTCCAGAAACTGTAGCTAAGCACAGATGGGCTCTATGGGTGTTGAACACGCCTGAACACGCCTGAACACGCGCCTAGAATGGGGATTAGCTAGTCGACCTCGGTAGACGGGTATCGTCAAATACGAGTGGCCAAACATTATATATATACAGTTGTAAATTTGTCGTTGAACTCGTCTCGAAAAACCGAGTATAAACGTGGAGGGGAAAAATGGAAACAAAAAAAGAGACGAACTAAGCACTGGAACATTAGTCAAAATACTAGCCGAAAGAAAAAAAAATGAGTCGAGGAACTTAACACATAAAGCGCTCAATACGCAAGGAGAGCAAACAAAGTAAATAACTAACCTAGAGAGCCAACGAACCTATCAAGGTTTCACCAAATTGGATCTTCAGGGAATGTTGGAGCCAACTTCCAATCCCTGAAGTTTAGATTTAGGATTTAGATTAATGAACAGTAAAAAATATCCTTGTAAAATGGATATGTATTTTTTTAAAATTGAAATTCTTAGGATCTCTCAGTCAATTACGAGCCATATGTAATACACGCTTAGGTGTATATAAGCAGAACATTTTCCCACGGTAGGTTACCATTACTTTCTACGACATGCTGGTTGCAAACCAGTGTTATAATACCCAATCTGTCCTGCTATTCTACCCATAGCTGGAGGGAAAAGTGGTGGGTTAAAACTTTTTCCAAGGATATTTGTGCGTAAATACAAAACACTGCGCCTCCACGGGTTAACTCTCACAACAGACCTCAAGTGGGATGACTATATAGAATCCATAGCTAAATCTGCTGCTAAGGAAGTCGGTTCTCTGTGTAGGGCCAGGAAGTTTTTCCCGTCTGAAACAATCCTGCACATACATAAATCTACCGTCCGCCCGTGCATTGAATATTGCTGCCATATCTGGTCGGATGCTCCTGCTATCCACCTAGGGGTCCTTGACAAAATTCAACGGAGAATCTGTAATGTGATCGATCCCAACCTGGCAGTTCAGATACAGTCACTTTGTCACCGGCGCAATGTGGCTTCCCTGTGTCTCTTCTACAAATACTTTCACGGCTTCTGCTCCGATGAACTTAGCTCACTGGTGCCCCCATATATGAATTTACTCAAGCCACAAGATTAGCAACTAGGTCCCACCCTTTTACAGTGAAACCAATAAAATATAAATGCAAATTCTACTCCAACAGCTTCTTTTCTCGCACTTCCCGCCTGTGGAAATCCCTTCCATTTACTTGCTTCCCCGAGAGCTAAAATCTCCAAGAATTTAAATATAAAGTCAATAACCATCTCCTATCTTACTGACTTGCATCCTCTCTCTCATGCTCCCTTTTCTGTCCACTCCACTCTCATCAATATTCTCATCCTTCTCTTACCCACTTCCTGACACCCCCTATAACCTGTCAGTTTTTCTCATAACTTTCCTCCTATGCAAAACAGTGGCAGTAAAAAGCCTTGCTTGGGGCGATATGATTATAAAAAAAATTCTAGACTATTATAATGTGGATATAAGGTGGGGGATCAATTCTGCATTACAATCAATATATAAACTGATCCCTCACCTTATGGCCACATTTACCCTTCTCTTACCCACTTCCTGACACCCCCTATAACCTGTCACTCTTTCTCATAACTTTCCTCCGATGTAAACCCCTGCAAAACAGTGGCATTAAAAAGCCTTGCTTGGGGCGATATGATTATAAAAAAAATTCTAGACTATTATAATGTGGATATAAAGTGGGGGATCAATTCTGCATTACAATCAATATATAAACTGATCCCTCACCTAATGGCCACATTTTTCCTTCTCTTACCCACTTCCTGACACCCCCTATAACCTGTCACTCTTTCTCATAACTTTCCTCCTATGTAAACCCCTGCAAAACAGTGGCATTAAAAAGCCTTGCTTGGGGCGATATGATTATAAAAAAAAATCTAGACTATTATAATGTGGGTATAAAGTGGGGGATCAATTCTGAATTACAATCAATATATAAACTGATCCCTCACCTTATGGCCACATTTACCCTTCTCTTACCCACTTCCTGACACCCCCTATAACCTGTCACTCTTTCTCATAACTTTCCTCCTATGTAAACCCCTGCAAAACAGTGGCATTAAAAAGCCTTGCTTGGGACGATATGATTATAAAAAAAATTCTAGACTATTATAATGTGGATATAAAGTGGGGGATCAATTCTGCATTACAATCAATATATAAACTGATCCCTCACCTTATGGCCACATTTTTCCTTCTCTTACCCACTTCCTGACACCCCCTATAACCTGTCACTCTTTCTCATAACTTTCCTCCTATGTAAACCCCTGCAAAACAGTGGCATTATATGATTATAAAAAAATAATGAATGCAACAAATTCAACTGGAATTCGAATTCTGCTCTCCCACGACTAATTCCGAATCAATTTGCCAAAATTTCAAAATAATCAAAATTCCATGGGAAAATCAGCTAAAATTATTCTTCAGCTAAAATCCGAATCTATGCCTGTCTGTCGTTCGGAAATTGATCAAATGATGATGACTCATCTCTACAGAAGAGATTTCACTAACAGCGTATGAGTTTCTTGCTTTTCTCTGTTGAATACTGGCGAGAAGTGAATTTCGTTTCATTGCTCTCTCAGAATAACGTATCCTACTGTAACAACCTGTTGTTTTCGTGACTGTTTCAGACACGTTTTGCCATATTCACCGCTTGACCTTCATGACTGATTTCAATCTTATCTCATCTCGCGGAGACAGTTTTCTAGGGTCGGGAATCACTTTATACGAAACACTGTTCTTTTCAGTCATTAATAAGAGAGAGCTAAAGATGTCAGCTATGTATTGTCAAAAATATGCAAGCGCAATAATCTCCTCAAAGATGAAGAAGAGACTTGAAGCCACAGAAATGTGGTTCTACAGAAAGATGCTGAGAATACCATGGACTGAAGATGTAAGCAAATGACAAAGCTCTATAGACAATGACAACAAAAAGAACACTTATAATTAACATCAGGAAGAGATAGTTGAAATTTCTAGGGCATATAATGAGAAACAAAGAAAAGAGGACTGAATTGTTATGTAATATCAGTCCTTCTATATGGCAGTGAATACTGGACAGTCTCCTCAAAGATAAAGAAAAGACTTGAAACAATCGAAATGTGGTTCTACAGAAGGATGCTGAGGATACCATGTAAGCAATGATGAAGTTTTGAAAAGGATGGCAACGAAAAAGGAGACTAATATTAATATCAGGATAAGACAGCTGAAGTTCCTAGGACATGTAATGAGGAAAGAGGGCTTGTAAGAATGTGATACTCACAAGTCAGATAGAGGGGAAAAGAGACAGGGGACATCAACGCGTGACATGCTAGACAAACTTGAGCAAATTAGTGGCAGCACAGGATACCATGGACCGAGCATGTCTGCAATGATGAGGTTTTGGAAAGAATGGAAACGAAAAGGAAACTAATACTTAACATCAGGAAAAGACAGCTGAAGATCCTGGGACATGCAATGAGGAAGAAGGGCTTGGAGAATTTGATACTCACAGGTCAGACAGAGGGAAAAAGAGACAGAGGAAAGCAACGCGTAACATTCTTGAGAGGTTTGAGCAAGTGGATGGCAGAGCAGGGTTTGTGTGGGGAACAGGAGAAAGCGTGCTAAGAGCCACTAGGGATAGGGAGATGTGGAAAGCCATGATCGTCTACGTCCTGAAAGGACATGGCACATAGAAGAAGAATATATATGCAAACTATTTTTTTAAAAATTATAATGTGGATATAAAATGGGGGATCAGTTCTTTATTATAATCAATATATAAACTGATCCCTCATTTTGTGGCCAAAGTTTCTATACATTTATATTTTAGATTGATGGGCTCGAGCTAGTGGATGGTAGAGTCGAGTTTGGGTCGTGTAACAGAAGAAAGCGTGCTAAGAGCCACCAGGGATAGGGAGACGTGGAAGGCCATGATCGCCTACGTCCTGAAAAGACAAGGCACATAGAAGAAGAATATATATGCAAACTGTTTAAAAAAAAGTATAATGTGGATATAAAACGGGGGATCAATTCTATATTATAATCAATATATAAACTGATCCCTCATTTTGTGGCCAAAGTTTCTATACATTTATATTCTAGATTGATGGGCTCGAGCTAGTGGGTGGTAGAGTCGAGTTTGGGTCGTGTAACAGAAGAAAGCGTGCTAAGAGCCACCAGGGATAGGGAGACGTGATCGCCTACATCCTGAAGGGAGATGGCGCATGGAACCGAAAGAAGTGTCGCAACAGACGACAGAATTGGTGGCAAGTAATTCGAAAGCAGATAGGAATAGCATAAATATGTTGGTGCATCTACACATGCGCACGAGCGAGGGATGCTGGGAATTTTATTTTTTTATTTTATTTTTATTTTTATTTTTTGTCCTGGTTCTTACAACAGTTCAACATTCTAGATCTTCTGATATCACCGTGTGGGATATCTAATAACAAAAGTACTAGAAACAAAAACAAATAGAAACGAATCTAAATGAAATCAGCTAGATATATGGAAAAAAAAAATAAATGAATAAAGAGGAAACAATAAAAAAAATAAATTTAAAATGGCCGGCCTCGATCGTTCATGCGCATGTGCAGTCGCACCAAATTCTTCTTGATATATAAAACATATATATCGTCATTTCATATATATATATATATATATATATATATATTCTAAACATATACTGTTAAGTATAAGAGACAATGAATATCTATTATGTTTAATCATGAGCCGTTCTAAACGTCGTATTTTGGCTTTAATTTTAGTTGAAAATAAAGACAAAAATTCTCCAACATTTGGATAATCCGGACATAACACGTGACATTGCATTTGAATACATGGTTCTGTTGTCATTTTGCGCTATTACGCGGTGTGACGTCATAGAACCGCATTGCAAATTTGAGAACTGCGTTTGTTATTTTTGGTAACTACTGCCGTTGCCTAGCGGAGTTTTATGTCAACACAAAATAAAATCGTCGGTGATGGTGGATGTTACTGTATTACCGCCTTAAAAACCTCTCTGAAGATGGTTCATGTGAGCCGAAAGCTTAGAAGCAAATTAATAAAAAATTAACCAAATGTTGGAGAACTTTTGTCTTTATTTTCAACTGAAATTAAAGCCAAAATACGACGTTTAGAACGGCTCATGATTAAACATAATAGACGTGTTGAGTTTCCCTTTATAAACTAATGTCTATATATAAACTTATTTATAAATGAAACTTTGTGTGTGTATGTGTGTCTGTGTGTGTGTCTGTGTGTGTGTCCGTGACCTGTAGACTCTGAAAAGGCTGAACCGATTTTCTTGAAAATGTACAGAGTTGTACTATAAGCCTCTGCGAGTGTTCTTAGATAGGTTTTGTGTCGAGGTACCCCCGATTAATATCGAAAATCGATAATCGAAAAAATCGGGTTATAGAAGGAGTGGTCCGATTTTAATCAAATTTGATACACTCATAGACAAAGACATAAGGAACGATATTCAGAAGTTTCAAGGTTGCAGTTCTTACAATAGTGCAGAAAATCGATAATATATTTATATATATATATATATATATATATATATATATATATATATGAGGCAAGATGTTTGTGTGTGTGTGTGTGTTTATCTGCCTGTATGTCTGTATTTTTTCAGCCCTTTTATTTTAGTTTTTGCTTCGGGTTTGGCTCTAAGTAGGTATAATTGTAGTTCTTAGTCTCATCCATGATACCATTTACTCAGAGGACTTATTTAGCCTTCAAAATTCAGTTTACGACGAAAAAAATTCATTTGATATCGATACCAGGAAATCAAAATTTGACTTACATCCATTCATTTTTCTTTCAGTCTACGGTTTCGCTTTAACTGGAAACAACTATTGCTTTTTAGTCTTTCGTGCCAACGTCTAAAGAGTCTGAGCTCCAGGACCATGGATTAGTTTTACAGCTTTCATTACACCCGAGCAACGCCGGTCTATTCTGCTAGTTTTAAGTAGGAATTGTCTTATTTTTTTTACTTCACTAGCATATCTTGTTTTTTTCTTTTCCAGGTTTAATAACTTGTCCTGTTTTTTTCCAGGTTTAATATAATCTTAAAAATATTACTTTTCATGCGCGCATTTTTCCATGTATTTCATGATTTTTCTATGCATTGCTATTAATTTAATATAAATTTAATGCTGAAAACCGCATTCAAAAATATTAAAAAGAAAAAAAATGATATGCAATAAATTAAAAAAAACAATAAAAAAAATGATTATTTATAATTAATTCTGATAATCAGTTCTGATAAAATGATAAGTGATAAGCAAAGTTTGATTGACAAAAATGATAAAAGATATAATCAAGAATTTAATTGTTGAAATCCACATGCAAAAATAGTAAACAGAAAAAAATGATAAAAAACAGGCTTTATTATTAGAAGCGTTAGTCACTCCATCACTTATATACTTATGTAGTTAGTCTCCCTTTTCGGATTTTACATATTTTGATGTAACTTTTTTCTACTGAATCAAAGTTCAATTTTTTTTTTCAAAATATAGCTAAGGAGGTGTTCTACCTCACTCTGTAAGGTGTTTGAAATTCGGTTGAGAACTGAATTAGTGGTGAAGCTTGAAAGCTGCCTAGATTCACTCAATGTCGGGCTTAAGAATATATTTAACCACTGCCGTGGTTGAATGATAAAAATATCTGTATCATACAAATCGTGAGTGAGTGAATGTCAAAATGAACAAAGACTTATTAGTGACGTATGTATGTGTATGAAATAATTATTCAATATGTTATCGCACATGGACGTAAGTGCATACATACACACATTCATGTTTTCGCACACACCCATATGTATGTATACCTACGTCCCAGATATATCAGGTAAACGCCTGGAAATGATTTCGTTAACTTAAAATACTAAGATTTTGATGCCAACTTTTGCAATTTTGCAAAAGTATCTAAAAATCGGACGAGTCTGTCGAGACAATACAAGTATGAAAGGAGGATTGGGTGGTGTGTTCCATGCAGTACAACTCGAAGAGCATTTCCTGTTTTGGTTTAGTTCGCTAGTCGTTTTCACGATACCGACTGATGAATGCGTATATTAACAGATTAAAAAAACAGGAAAAAAAAAAAAAAAAGAAAATCGTAAAGAATTCATGAAAGCAGACGAAATTCTCCGCTCTTTTCCCGCTAAAAAGAAAACTAAAATAAAAACAAAGCATAACAATTGAATCATGAATCACAGACTTTGTATTATGAGATATGCACGATTGGAAAATGGCCAAGAGTTTGAAAATGCTTTTTTTTCTTCTTCTTATCCTCCTAACAGCTGTTTTCGATAGATACATTTTAACGCCACAGCCGCCATATTAAATTGCATGAATGTCACGTGATTTGTCTGTCTCGTGACTACAAGGTATATGTAAAGGGAGAAATAACAACAACAAAAAAAGAGCTATGAAACGAAAGGGAAAAAAATGAAAGAAAAGAAAAAGAAAAATATCTGAAAGAAGGTAAAAGAAAGAAAAGAAAGAAAAATGAATGAAGGGAGAAGATTAAAACCCGAAAAAAGATGAAGAAAGGCCGTATAGAAGCAAGAAAGAGTAAACACTTAACAAACGACAGAGAAATAAAAAAAAAAGTCAATATATTTGAAAGGTAGAAGATAAAAATGAGAGAAAATCTCTGAAGGCAAAGAGAGGGAAAAAAGAAAAAAAAAGAGAGCAGAAAAAGAAAAAGAAAGAAGATAATTAAAAAAAAGAGGGAAATAAATGTAAAAAAAAAAAAGAAGTTTTGAAGAGAGTGAACGAAAAATGACTAATGTTGCTGGCAAGGTTTAAACATGGAAAATCTCCAAGACTCGTGGATACAGGAATTTGGGGTGGAGGAACAGATAACAGACAGACAGATGCATCAAAGCATTTTGTGGTTGGTCCAAACAGTCTAGTCAATCCGGTCTGTTAGCTACTTGGCGGCTGAGGTTGTAGTTTATTTATTTACGTTTGTTTCGTTATCTTTGTAATCGTAAATGAAGCCGTAAGAAGACATTACAATTTTAATGCATTCACGCTGGTGGCTAATATGATCAATACAAACTGGAAGAAGACATTACAATTTTAATGCATTCACGCTGGTGGCTAATATGATCAATACAAACTGGAAGAAGACATTACAATTTTAATGCATTCACGCTGGTGGCTAATATGATCAATACAAACTGGAAGAAGACATTACAATTTTAATGCATTCACGCTGGTGGCTAATATGATCAATACAAACTGGAAGAAGACATTACAATTTTAATGCATTCACGCTGGTGGCTAATATGATCAATACAAACTGGAAGAAGACATTACAATTTTAATGCATTCACGCTGGTGGCTAATATGATCAATACAAACTGGAAGAAGACATTACAATTTTAATGCATTCACGCTGGTGGCTAATATGATCAATACAAACTGGAAGAAGACATTACAATTTTAATGCATTCACGCTGGTGGCTAATATGATCAATACAAACTGGAAGAAGACATTACAATTTTAATGCATTCACGCTGGTGGCTAATATGATCAATACAAACTGGAAGAAGACATTACAATTTTAATGCATTCACGCTGGTGGCTAATATGATCAATACAAACTGGAAGAAGACATTACAATTTTAATGCATTCACGCTGGTGGCTAATATGATCAATACAAACTGGAAGAAGACATTACAATTTTGATGCATTCACGCTGGTGGCTAATATGATCAATACAAACTGGAAGAAGACATTACAATTTTAATGCATTCACGCTGGTGGCTAATATGATCAATACAAACTGGAAGAAGACATTACAATTTTAATGCATTCACGCTGGTGGCTAATATGATCAATACAAACTGGAAGAAGACATTATAATTTTGATGCATTCACGCTGGTGGCTAATATGATCAATACAAACTGGAAGAAGACATTATAATTTTCATGTATTCACGCTGGTGGCTAATATGATCAATACAAACTGGAAGAAGACATTACAATTTTAATGCATTCACGCTGGCGGCTAATATGATCAATACAAACTGGAAGAAGACATTACAATTTTAATGCATTCACGCTGGTGGCTAATATGACCAATACAAACTGGAAGAAGACATTATAATTTTCATGTATTCACGCTGGTGGCTAATATGATCAATACAAACTGGAAGAAGACATTACAATTTTAATGCATTCACGCTGGTGGCTAATATGATCAATACAAACTGGAAGAAGACATTACAATTTTGATGCATTCACGCTGGTGGCTAATATGATCAATACAAACTGGAAGAAGACATTACAATTTTGATGCATTCACGCTGGTGGCTAATATGATCAATACAAACTGGAAGAAGACATTACAATTTTAATGCATTCACGCTGGTGGCTAATATGATCAATACAAACTGGAAGAAGACATTACAATTTTAATGCATTCAAGCTGGTGGCTAATATGATCAATACAAACTGGAAGAAGACATTACAATTTTAATGCATTCACGCTGGTGGCTAATATGATCAATACAAACTGGAAGAAGACATTACAATTTTAATGCATTCACGCTGGTGGCTAATATGATCAATACAAACTGGAAGAAGACATTACAATTTTAATGCATTCACGCTGGTGGCTAATATGATCAATACAAACTGGAAGAAGACATTATAATTTTAATGCATTCACGCTGGTGGCTAATATGATCAATACAAACTGGAAGAAGACATTATAATTTTGATGCATTCACGCTGGTGGCTAATATGATCAATACAAACTGGAAGAAGACATTATAATTTTGATGCATTCACGCTGGTGGCTAATATGATCAATACAAACTGGAAGAAGACATTACAATTTTAATGCATTCACGCTGGTGGCTAATATGATCAATACAAACTGGAAGAAGACATTACAATTTTAATGCATTCACGCTGGTGGCTAATATGATCAATACAAACTGGAAGAAGACATTACAATTTTAATGCATTCACGCTGGTGGCTAATATGATCAATACACACTGGAAGAAGACATTACAATTTTAATGCATTCACGCTGGTGGCTAATATGATCAATACAAACTGGAAGAAGACATTACAATTTTAATGCATTCACACTGGTAGCTGATACGATAAATACAAACTAGAAGAAGACATCATAATTTTGATGTATTCAAGCTAGTGGCTGATATGTTCAAACAAACTAGAAGACATTATAATTTAGATGTATTGACGCTGATGGCTGATATGATCAATACAAACTGGAAGAAGATATAATTTTGATGTATTCAAGCTGGTGGCTGATATGGTCAATACAAACTAGTAGAAGACATTATAATTTAGATGTATTCACGCTGGTGGCTGATAAGGCAAATACAAGATGAAAAAAGTAATTCAATTTGTGTGCATACAAGTTGATGCTTGATCTAGCTAATAAAATTTGTAAGAAGGCATTACAATTCTGGCGCTGGTAGCTGATATGGCCAATACAAGCTGTAATAAGCGTTACAATTTGGGCGCATTCAAGCTGGTCGCTGATAAAGCTAATATAAGATGGAAGATAGCAATATAATTTTGTTGCTTGTAAATATGTATAATAAGTCGTAATTCTGGTACATTAAACTTGTTAGCTGATAGAATTGATGGAGATGCTCAGCAGCCTCTACATTTTGGGGAAAGACATCAGGGTAATTAAGAACCTCTACTGGCAGCAACCCGTCTGCATATGAACAGGTAACGATTTCAGAAGATTTACAAAGATTGAAAGGGGCATAAGACAAGGATGTGTCTTTTCAGCGGATCTATTCAACTTGTACAGCGAGACTATTTTGAGGACCCTAGATGTTATGCCAGGATTCGGAGGCCACAATTTGAAGATGATACAGTGCTGATTGTAGACACGGAAAGGAAACTACAAGACCTCCTACAGAAGTTAACTGAAGAGAGTGACAAGAAAGAACTACCAATAAACTGCAAGAAAACTGAATGCATGGTCATCATCAAAAAGAGCAACCGAAAATGCCAAATACAGGTGGGGGATAATTGAATCAAGCAAATACAAAAATTTAAATACCTAGGAAGTGTTATAACAAAATATCATGGACTGAGCATGTGTGGTGTTGGAAAGAATGGCAACGAAAAGAAATTTAATAGTGAGCAACAGGAAGAGACAACTGAAGTTCCTGGGACATGCAGTGGGGAAGGAGGGCTTGGGGAACCTGATACTAACGGGCCAGATAGAGGGAAAAAAAGAGACAGAGGAAGGTACCGAATAACATGTAGGGCCTGAGCAGGTGGATGACAGAACGGATGTTGCGTGGTGTAACAGGAGTAAGCGTGCTAAGAGCCACCAGGGATAAAGGGATAAAGAAGAAGAAGAAGAAGAAGAAGAGGAGGAGGAGGAGCAGAAGAGGAGGAGGAGGAGCAGCAGAAGAGGAGGAGGAGGAGGAGCAGAAGAAGAAGAAGAAGAAGAGGAGGAGCAGAAGAAGAGGAGGAGGAGGATCAGAAGAAGAAGAAGAAGAAGAAGAGGAGGAGGAGAAGAAGAGAAGGAGGCGGAGGATCAGAAGAAGAAGAAGAAGAGGAGGAGGAGCAGAAGAAGAGGAAGAAGATGAAGAAGAAGAAGGGGAGGAGGAGGAGATGAAGAAGTAGAAGAAGAAGAAGAAGAAGAAGAGGAGGAGGAGAAGAAGAAGAAGAAGGAGCAAGAAGAAGGAGGAGGAGGAGGAAGAGCATAAGAAGGAGGAGGAGGAGGAGAAGGAAGAAGAAGAGGAAGAGGAAGAGGAAAAAGAAGCAGCAGCAGCAGCGTCGTTATAACCGGCGCTATTTCGGGCTGGTGGCTAATACAGATAATCTAAGATGGATTATGGCAATATAATTTTGGTGCATGCAAGCTGACAGCTGATCTAGCTAATGAAATCTGTATATGTTTCAATTCTGATTCATTAATACTGGTATTTGATACGGCTAATACAATTTGTGAGGTGTGCGTTAGCATTGATGACCGGTAAAGTCAATACAGTTCTGTCCTCTCCCTGGCTACAGAAAAACATTTGAATAGGAAAAGTATTAATTTCTACTATAATTCTATTTTTACAAGCCAAAATACAAAGCGATGAGACGATGTATTGAAAACTACAACAGTAAGATTACGACCTCGAATAATTTTCATTGAATACAGGTAACACTTCATCGTAGCATTTCAAACCCCAATTATATTATTCGAATTTTTATTAGATGAAATATTGTCAGCCATTAATAGTGTATGAGTAGTATTTCTTATGTCTTAATTTTAATTCTATTATTCCAGGAGCGTTATAGTTAGATGTGCGTTGTGGTGCAATGGATATCGGCCCGGAAAGTAAACTATGAGAGCAGAGATCGAATTTCAGTTGAATTCACTGCATTCACTTACACCCAAATACCTTTTGGAAATGTACGAATCCATCTCTTTTCCTCATATGTTGAATAGCAGGACAGATTGGGTTCTATAGCCTTTGTTGGCAACCAGTCTAAATAAATAATAGTCAAAAATGATGAATTTCTTTTACATGTATATTTGGTCAGGCGCCTCTGCTGGTCATCTCGGCAATCTCGACAGGCTCCAAAAGAGGATCTGTAAAATGATTGGTTCCGACCTGGCAGTTCGACTCCAGCCACTTTCTCACCGGCGGGATGTGGCTTCCCTCTGTCACTTCTACAAATATTTTCATGGCTTCTGCTCTGACTAACTTAAGTCACTGGTATCCCCTCCACGAGAATTTGCTTGTGAAACCAGACTGGCAACTAGGTCCCACCCTTTTACAGTTAAATCAACCAAATGAATCTACTCCACCAGCTTCTTTTCTCGCACTTCCCGCCTGTGGAATTACCTTCTGTATACTTGCTTTCCTGACAGCTACAACATCCAGGAATTTAAATGCAATGTCAATTCCCATCTCTTATCCACTTGACCCCAGTCGTTCTCTCATCCTTTTCCCATCATCTTGTGTATCTTGTTCTTTTCCTTTCTCACGATACCCTCGCAACTGTCTTCACACCTGTGTTCCCCCATCCTTTTCTTGCCCTTTCTCTGACACCCACTGTAAGTAGTTCGTCTTTCTCTTCGCTCTCGTCCTGCCTACACTTTCACTCTCTTATGTAGCCCCCTGCGCATCAGTGGCGGTACCGCCTTGCTTGGTATAAAACGATTAGAAAAAAAGTATATATTTAATCTTAATTTAGTTGCTGTTCAGGACACAACAAATTTAATATAAGAGATAACGAAACAGAATGATTTATAGATATTTTCACCCAACACCGCCAATTGCTACAAAACCAAAACATCACGAGTTACGTTCCTAAACAGCCTCTGCAGATCAAGACTTTGACATAGATATCATACATCGCAAAGCAGAAATATCTAAACTGTCAGTTTTATACAGCCACTTTCTCAAATCATTGACTAAAAATGGCTTCGAGTGAATGGAGCGTGGAAATCTTAGCGAGGAGGATATTTCTTTGAACCTTGTGGACTGGTGCTACAGAATCCCAACGATCTATACTAGATAACAGAAACCACATCACTTGCATATTTTCTACAGCTTTAATTAAAATTGATGGTATTTGTAAATTGGAGAGAAAATAATAATATCAAGATTTTTTTAATCGTATCACCTCGAGCAAGGCAGTAACGCCACTGATGTGCAGGGGGCTACATAAGATTAAAAATATTAGATAGGAGGAGAGTAAAGAGAAAGACGAACCAGTTAAGGATTGGAATACAGGTGTGATGACAGTTGCAAAAGTAGAGAGAAAGGAAAGGATATAGAAGGAACTAGAGTTAAGTAGTTAATAGATGGGAATTGACATTGCATTTAAATCCCTGGAGGTTGTAGCCGTCAGGAAAGCAAGAATATAGAAGCGAGTTCCACAGGCGGGAAGTGCGAGAAAAGAAGCTAAAGGAGTAGAATTATCGTCTGAATTCGGTTGATCTAACTGTGAATGGGTGAGACCCAGTTGCCAGTCTGGTTGCACGAGTAAACACCTGTTGCAGGGGCACCAGTGATTTAAGTTCGCTGGAGCAGAAGCCATGAAATTATTCATGGAACAGACAGAAGGAAGCCACATCTCATCGGCGGGGAAGTTGCTGGAGTCGAGCCGCCAAATCGGTACCTATCACATTACTGATTCTCTTTTGGAGCCTGTCAAGAACACTCAGATGAACAGTGGGGAGCGCCTGACGATATGCTGACATTCCACACTTCAATGAATAAAAGGTTAGGAGAGAAACCCCTATCAATACTTGAACGAGCGATAACAGCTAGTGGACTTAAAAAAACAAAAAGATTTTACAAATTACTTACGAAGGTACTATTGGCTGCTCGGTCAACGAATGCTGCATATTTCTTTATAACAAAACGGCTAATATTACAATTACCATTAGAGATGAGGAGTACATATACTACATTTTGATCCCATCCCGATGGCTAGAGAGTGTAGAGTCAGCAGCCTGGTATTTTTTTCCTTTTTTCATCATTTCACCCCAAGCAAAGCATTCCACTGCCACTATACCGCAGGGGGTTACATAGGGGAAGGTGCCGAGAGAGCGATTGGGTATAGGAGATGTCAGAAGGAGGGTGATAGACGAGTAAGTACATAGGAAGAGTGTTTGAGAGAATGGGTGCGAGTTAGTGTGTTAGGAGGTGTCTATTGACCTTACATTTAAACTCCTGGAGGTTGTAGCTGTCGGGGAAGTAAGTATACGGAAGGGAATTCCACAGGCGGGAAGTGCGAGAAAAGAAGCTATTGGAGTAGAAATTGCGGTTACATTTTATCGGTTTCACTGTAAAAGGGTGGAACCTAGTTGCTAATCTAGTTTCTCGTGCAAATTCGTACCTAGGGGCACCAGTGTTCTAAGTTCATCGGAGCAGAAGCCGTGAAAATATTTATAGAAGAGGCACAGGGAAGCCACGTCATGCCGGTGAGAGAGTGACTGCAGGCGGTCAGCCAAGTCGGTATCGATCACATTACAGATTCTCCGTTGTATTTTGTCAAGGACCCCGAGGAGAATAGCAGGGGCACCCGACCAGATGTAGCAGCAGTATTCAATACACGGGCGGATGGTAGATTTATATATGTGCAGGATAGATTCAGACGGAAAGAACTTCCGAGCCCTGCACAGAGAACCGACTTTCATAGCAGCGGATTTAGCAATGGATTCGATGTAGTCATTCCACTTGAGGTCCGCTGAGAGTGTCATGCCAAGCAGGCGTAGTGTTTTACTTTCTGGGAGGCAAGTCTGTTCCATGCTAATGGGAGGTAGGTGCGGTTGTCTATGGTGGTTAATTTCTTACCCCAATCCACCACGGATTGGAGGTCCTTTTCAAGCTCGGCAGCGAGGTTCGCCTTGTCGCCCACACCAGATTTTTGATTGAGGCGAGAGTAAACTGTGGTGTCATCGGCGTACATACCTACTTGGGATCTTATGGCATCGGCAAGATCATTGAACTGTTTGGGTCAACTCACTGGAACTAACCAACGTCTGTATCCACGTGTCTTTGAGTGGTGAACAAATAACTTACAGAGTTAAATTAAAGGGAGATAACTACATGGCTACCAGAAGTAACATCGCACATGGAATGAGAATGATACACCCCAGTGATCGTAATAAAGGGTTCGGTTCGAAATTCGTAGCACCTGAAGAAGGCCGGAGCGTAAAACGGTTGAAACGTCGCAAACATGGCAGTAAAGATGAGGACTATAGTCTGAACAAAGTAAATAGTGTAAACATAAATCTAAACTTATTTATAAATGGAACTGTGTGTGTGTGTGTGTGTGTGTGTGTGTGTGTGTGTGTGTGTGTGTGTGTGTGTATCCGTTACCTATAGACTCCAAAACGGCTGAACCAATTTTTTTTTAAATTTACACAGTTGTACTATAAGCGTCTGCGAGTGTTCTTAGCTAGGTTTTGTGTCGAGGTACCCCCTGATAAATATCGAAAATCGATAATCGAAAAAATCTGGTTATAGAAGGAGTGGTCCGATTTTAATCAAATTTGATACACTCATAGACAAAGACATAAGAAACGATATTCAGAAGTTTTAAGGTTGCAGTTCTTACAATAGTGCAGAAAATCGATAACATATATATATATAAGGTAAGATGTTTGTGTGTGTGTCTGTTTATCTGTCTGTATGTCCTTTATACAAATCCACAATTTTTTATCCGATTCTCACCAAACTTCACACAAATACTCTTTTAGGCTGAGTCTGAGCTCAGGACCATGGATTAGTTTTAAAGCTTTCATTACACCCGAGCAACGCCGGGATATACTGCTAGTTATTTTATAAAAAAGATTGCCAACAACAACTATTTTATCCGTAGTTGAAGGTATGCTACTGCAGTCAAAATATGCAGATTTTAACATTAAATAACCCATAGAGGTGATATGATGCTAAACAAAATCAACCAACATTTTATTGGCTGAAACATTGCCAGTCAGTAAGAATGTATGTGTAGTATTTCTTTAACTTAATTTTAGTTGCTCTATTTGCACTAGTAAAATTAGCAGCAGTCTTGAATTTTCATAAGATGAGACATTGTCAAGCACTGTTAATTTTATCGTTATCTTTTTATCACGACTACACAGTGCGTTAAATTACGGCTGAGAGCAAACAGCGTGAATCGAAAATAAGCTCCATTTCGTATGAGAACTTGCATCCCTTTTAAGTTCAGGATCTTTTTTTTTAATTTTTTTAAATCATTTTACTCCAAGCCAGGCGAGACTGCCACTAGTGCGCAGTAGGGCGTGTGGGTAACAGTGAGAAAAAAAAATCTAGGTACAGCAGGTATTGAAGAAAGGAGAAAAAAATGAAAGATAGAAGATGCCAATTGACGTTGCATTTACGTTTCTGAAGATTGTAGGTATCAGGCAAGGAAGTAAACGAAAGGTTGCTTCATAGGAGGAAAGTGCGAGAAAAGTAACTATTCGAATAGAAGCGACTGTTGTATTTCACTTTTAGAGGTAAAAGCGTTTGGGGTAAATGCTAATCTAGTAGCACGTTTAAATTCACGTGGTCCGTGCACCAGTGAAAAAAAGCTCGTCAGAGCAGCTGCCATAAAAAATATCTGTAGAAAAGACAGAGGGAAGCCACATCACATCGGTGAGAAAGTGACTGAAGTCGAAATGCCAGGTCAGCATCGATTACATTGCAGATTCTTCTTTAGATTTTGTCAAGAGCCTCGAGATGAGCAGCTTGTTATGGTGCCCTCCTTCGAGGAATGAACTCTTCCTCTTGCTATATATAGTTACCTGCGTGACTTCCGAGGGGCAGTTAGAAGCAGTTAACGACAGCTATTAGTCAGGTAATAAGCAGCGTAATAATACCTTTGGACTTACTTATTTTTATATTACTTATATTTAACACTTACTTTGAATATCCTGTGTCTTGTTATACTAATACACTGTTTTGAACTTACCTTCTTGTTCTGTGCCTTACTGACGGCGTAATCCGGTCACTACAACTTTGGGGCGAAGTTTCGCCACAACTTCACAACACAGCTGGAGCACCCGACCAGATATGGCAACAGTATTCAATGTACGGACGAAGGTAGATTTATAAATGTGCAAGATGGATTCTGAAGAGAAAGATATACTGGCACGGCACAGTAAACCAGTTTTCCTACCAATAGACGTAGCAATCAATGCGATTTAGTCACTTCACTTCAAGTCCTTTTGTCAAGAATCTCAAGATTTACAGCATGAGCACCCGACCAGATATGGCAACAGTATTCAATGTACGGACGAATGGTAGATTTATAAATGTACAAGATGGATTCTGAAGAGAAAGATATTCTGTTACGGCACAGTGAAACAGTTTTCCTACCAATAGACGTAGCAATCAATGCGATATAGTCACTTCACTTCACGTCTTTTTGTCAAGAATCTCAATATGTATAGTATGAGCAACCGACCAGATATGGCAATAGTATTCAATGCACGGATGAATGGTAGATTTATAAATGTGCAAGATAGATTCTGAAGAGAAAGATATACTGGCACGGCACAGTGAAACAGTTTTCCTACCAATAGACGTAGCAATCAATGCGATATAGTCACTTCACTTCACGTCATTTTGTCAAGAATCTCAAGATTTACAGCATGAGCACCCGACCAGATATGGCAACAGTATTCAATGCACGGACGAATGGTAGATTTATAAATGTGCAAGATGGATTCTGAAGAGAAAAACTTTTGGGCCCGACACAGAAACCCAATTTTCTTAGCAGTAAATGTAGCTATAGATTCTATGCAATTGTTCCACTACAAATCAGTTAAAAAAAGAAAAAGAAAAAGAAGTGAAGCTAAGGAGGCGCAGTGTGTTGATCCCAGTGAGACTTGCGTCAGCCATTTGCAACGGAGTCTTTCCCGTTCGAGCTACAAGATACCGACTTGGCAGCCCCGCTGCAGTCGCTCTCTCACCGGCGTGAATTAGCTTTCCTGTGCCTCTTCTACAAAGACTTTCACGGCTTCTGCTCCAATGAACTTAGGTCACTGGTGCCCTCTAGGTATGACTTTACACTAGCTACTAGATTAACAATTAGGTTCAATCCTTTTACAGTGAAACTGATAAAATGTAAACGCAATTTCTACTCTTCTGTTCTCGCACTTCCCGCCTGTGGAATTCCCTTCCATATACTTGCTTCCCTGACAGCTACAATCTTTATGAATTTAAATGTAAGGTCAATAGACATCTATCCCACTAACTCGCATCCATTCTCTCAAGCTCTTTTCTCCATTCACCCCACCCCCATTACACCGGTATACTCATCCGTCTATTACCCTCCTCCTGACATCCCTTATAACTAAGCTCTCTTTCTTATCACTTTCCCTTATGTAACCCCCCTGCGCAACAGTGGTAGTAAAATGCCTTGCTTGGGGCGAAATGATTAAAAAAACAAGGAAAAAAAAAGAAAAAAAAGAAGGAAGCCTGTTTGAAAATCATATTTAACCATTTAAACTTACTCGTTTTTTTTTTGTTTTTTTTTTTGTTTTTACTAATCACTCAGTATTTTCACCTACACTAGCAATATCACTCCTCCTATATGCCAGGGAATGCTGGACAATCTCATCACAGATTAAGTAGAGACTTGAAGCAACAGAACTCTGGTTCGACTTAAGGATACTGAGAACACTTTGGATCAAACATGTGAGCAACTCAATTAAGTGCCATACGTGATACACGTTTGGACGATCATGTCTCGAAAGGGTAGAAGATTATCCCGCAGTAGGTTGCCATTGCTTTCTGCGGTAGACTGGTTGCCAACCAAGGCTATAGAACCCAATCTGTCCTGTTATTTGACTCATGGCTAGATGGGGAAGATATGTACTATATTATTACGTAGTATTTAGTGGGGGATCAGTTTATTACTTCATAACAATAGAAAACTGATCCCCCGCTTTATGACCAGTAGAAGCCTCAATCATCTTTCCAACTATTATATTCCGTCAATCAGTTAAGTGCCATACGTGATAAATTCTTTTGGCGATCATGTGTTGAAAGAGACATGACTGACTGGGTAGAAGATTATCCCGCAGTAGGTTACCATTGCTTTCTGCGGTAGACTGGTTGCCAGTCAAGGCTATAGAACCCAATCTATCCTATTATTTAACCCATAACTGGAGGTAGGAGACGGATTAATACCTTTCCCAAGGGTATTTCCGCGTAAGTGAATGCAAGGAATTCAACGGGAATTCGAACTCGCCTCCCCGATTTCTTATCCCGAGCTGATATTCACTGGACTACAATGCACATCCCGGCAACTACGAAGTTAAAAAAAAAAGAAGTGAAAAAGAAATCAATAATTAACATCAGGAAAAGGCAATTTAAATTTCTATGAAACTAATTTCAGTTGAGTTCTTTGTATTTGAGGTTATAGGGAGATGGTTAACGTTTATTAAATCGGCCTTGTGTCATACATAACCGAACTCCCTACAACTTGCTATTAGTTATAATCATCAGAAGGTAGGCAGCAGGTTGGAATTCTGTGGAAGACTAAAATATACATTTTGCATGTTAAAATAGAAATTTATTGATAGAAAGGATAACATGAATTGTAGTAGTTAATGTTCAATGAGAAACAAGTAATGAGTTAAGGGTATCAAGAGTTGTAGAAATGTTCGTAGTAGTAATTTGTTGGAAAGAGTTTATGTGTACGTATGCAGGGACGTATATGTGTATGTATGTATGTATGAGCGTTTGCGCGGTAGGAGTGTCTTTGAAGTATTCGTTCAGTCTTAAAATGTCCGTTTGTTATCAAGTATTAGATAAGGCATATGGAAATGATGAGAATGGAGAAGAAGAAGCAAAAGGACACGAGAAAGAAGGAGAAAGAGAATGAATGTGCGACGTGACCTTACGTCCGGGTCGATTTGAAGTTTCTCCTGTTATATATTAGTTGGGTCTCTCTCTCTCTCTCTCTCTCGCTGCTCCCATCTGACTGACTGACTGACTGACCGAAGCCTTTATAACCATTTTTTTTTTCGCACTGGATCGCTAACTGTTCTAAGTCTTGCAAATCGCTTCCATTGGTGAGAAAATCAATTTAACATCTCCTCGCGAAATCCGGTTTCGACTTTTTCCTCAAGCACGTGGTCAGTCCTTTTTCTAGACGACAAAACCAGGATTTCGTACGTCATTGTGAACTTTTGTAAAAGTGAAGACGATTGCTTTTAATTCTTAATTTCCTATCCATCATATATTCACTCACTTCCCTTTGGAAAGCTCTTCTCGATCTATGGGTAAATCAGTAAGAATTGTTTCACTATCATTATCTAAAAAAATACAAATAAAATTGCGTTCAAAATATCGTTTTCTGCATTAAATAACCCATACATTTTGATATGCAGCTATAAAATAAAATAAAACCAACGATGAAGCAAATGACTGCCTGTCATTTGGTTCTTTTTGTAACATGCAAAAAAAAAGTCTATTTTCCCTCGTCTGAGTCAAAGAACGAGTATTTGTGAGGCTCGGACTGGCTAAACGCAAACATTTAATTATGAGGAGGAAAGATTTATTGATTGTTAGCAAAACTCAGGCTTTAAACAAACAATTACGAATTGGTAGCAGTAGATTGTTCACTGGTCTGAAATACATAGGCACTACATATAATGACCCGCTAATTGTCTGAGCTGCAAGTGTACGTTTCTTGTTTTCAATTTAAAGAAAAGGGAAAAAATCAGTTCAGTCGCCTAGAAGTAAGATGATAGGCTTTGGAACAAGTCCTGGAGTTTAAAATCTAAGCCGTAACAACAAACACATGCCAAAGCCAACATGTATCTGTAATTTTTTTAAATAAAAGATAAAATTTCAGTAACTAAAATGTATTTGATTTTATTTTCCACTCTTTCTCTCAGGTCTACTTACTACCAAAAGTTCAAATTTGAAATCGTCTGTCTACGATACATGTCGCTAACGTATGAATAACTTGCATAAGAAATATTATATCTTGTTTTCGCCATTAACATCTTAGTAGACTTTTAAAGATTACCAAAAAGACTGGAGGTTTTATTATAAGTTTATAAGGTAGGTAAGTTATCGGGTTATGAATGTGCGTTATTGGTGCAGTGGGTATCAACTCGGAACGAGAAGTCGGAGGGCCGAGTTCGGATTCTAGTTGAATTCGTTGCATTCACTTACGCGCAAATACTTGAGAAAGGTATTAATCCGTTGCTTTGTAGCGTAGGGAGCTGGTTAATACTTCTTGATTCGGCTTTGTGTCAGACTTAACCGAACTCCCTACAGCTTACAAGTTTATGCTGAATTATCGTCAGAAGGTTGTGTGGAATAGCGGAAAAATAAAATATACAGTTTGAATGTTAAAATAGAAATTTATTATAAGAAAAGACTAACATCAGTTGTAGAAATTAATGTTCAATTAGAAACATTATTAAGAGGTTAAGGTTAGAGTTCGTACGAAATGTTCTAGAAGTAAATGTTGAAAGAAAAAGAGGACAATGTCCGAGTTGACCTGAAGCTTCTCTCTTTACATTTTAGTAGTGTCTCTTGCTGCTCACATTGTGACTCTTGACTGACGCCGAGGTCATTTATATAGTCTTTTTGTTTTAGCACTGGATCGCTAAGTCCTCGCTCAAATTGGTCAAAAATCATTTTAACACCTACTTGCGAAATCTGGGTTCGGCTTTTTCTTTAAGCACATGGTCAATCCTTTTTCTATTTGGGAAAACCAGGATTTCACACATCATTGAGAATTTTTGTAAAAGTGAAGAAGAGAGTTGATTTTAATTAATTTATTATCCGCTACAGCTTCTCCCTTGAGCTATGAGCTAAATAGCAGGACAGATTGGGTTCTGTAGCCTTGGTTGGCAACCTATCTATTGCAGAAATAAATGGCAATTTACTGCGCGAAAATCTTCTGCTTAGTCAGTCAAGTATCGAAAGAGACATGATCGTCTAAGCGTATCACTTAACTGACTGACAATATAATAGTTGGAAACACAAGTAAAGCTTCTTCTGGGCATAAAGTGGGGGATCTGTTTTCTGTTATTATGAAATGATAAATTGATCCCCCACTATTAACTACTTATTAATATGGTAATATAATATAATCTGTCACTTCTCCATCCAGCTATGGGTTAAATAGCAGGACAGATTAGGTTCTATAACATTGGTTAGCAACCAGTTTATCATAGAAAGAAATGGCAACCTACTGCAGGAAAATCTTCTGCCTAGTCAGCCATGGCTTGAAAGAGACATGATCGCCTAAGCATATATCACGTATGACGCTTAACTTGATTGACGTTATTGAGTAACCAATAAATAATGAGTAAAAATTTAACAGACAAGACTATAAAATAACTTTAAATCACCGTATTCAGAGCTACAATCATTTCTACACACTAGTCTCCAGAATATATTAAAATATACCTGTTACTGCCTACTACAAAACCGGTAGGATAACACCCTAGACCTTGCTACCCATAATGCACCATTTAGCAGTAAATATATTTAGTCAAGACAAAGCACAACACATATGACCTGGAGATTGTGTTCGGTGTCCACTTTTTCTGTAATACTCAGGGCCGAAAGAGAGAAAAGGACGAAAAAAATATGAAGGAATTATAAGGAGTCAAGAAAAAAAATGAAAAGTAGCCACGTCATTCTACACGTACACAGGCACACGAATAAAAAGAGAAAGAAATTATCCTAACATCAATAAATAGCGCATAAATTATTTTTCGCAATTAGAGCATAAATTCAAACTTAGCATAAGAATAACGGAAATGAGAAAATCAGTAGTCAATTGCTGAAACCTCCTGACGAGTGGACCGAACGAAAAATCTTCTACTTATGTAGTATAGTATCAAACGACGAAAAGCAATAAATACAAATCCGAAGGTGCACAGGATATCGAAAGACGTCTTTCTAAATCTGAGCAATGTATAAAAAGGATCGTAAGATCCCCTTCTTCTTCTTCTATGTGCCGTATCCATTTAGGGCGTAGGCGATCATGGATATCCCCACTTAACCTGCCTCTTTTAGCTCTGAATACTCAATATAACATCAAACAGCTAATAGACAAATTTTTATTTTTATATTTGTATTAATCATAAGCACACACACACACACACACACACACACACACACACACACACACACACACACACACACACACACACACATACAGACACACATATAAAAAGAGTTAGATCAACCAAATTCAGACGACAATTCTATTCCTTCAGCTTCTTTTCTCGCACTTCCCGCCTGTGAAACTCTCTACCATATTCTTGCTTTCCTGACATCTACAACCTCCAGGAATTTAAATGTGATGTCAATACCCATCTCTTAACCACTTAACTCTAGTTCTTTCTACATCACCCAGTATATCTTTTCCTTTCTCTCTACCTTTGCAACTGTCATCACACCTGTATTTTTATCCCTCTCTTGCTCCTTTCTCTAACATCTCTTTTCTCTTTACTCTCCTCCTATTTAATTTTTTATGTATATTTAATTTTTTATGTATATTTAATTTTTTATGTAGCCCTCTGCGCACCAGTGGCGTTACCGCCTTGCATGGGGTGAAACGATTCATAAAAGAAAAAATATTACCTCATCTCAGAAATATAGACGAAGTAAATATTCAGATCGACTAAAATATTTGAATGTCTTATAAATACGGGAAAAATATAAGACGAATGTGCGTTGTGGTGCAGTGAATATCGACTCGGAACGAGAAGCCGAGTTCGAATTCCAGTTGAATCCATTGTATTCACTTACGCGCAAATACCCTTGGGAAAGGTATTAATCCGTCTCTTCCTTCCAGTTATGGGTTAAATAGCAGGACAGATTGGGTTCTATAGCCTTGGTCGGCAACCAGTCTACTGCAGAAAGCAATGGCAACATACTGCGAGATAATCTTCTACCCAGTCAGTCATGTCTCTTTCGAGACATGATCGCCCAAGCGTGTATCACGTATGGCACTTAACTGACTGACTGATAAGATGAATTATTCAAAAATATTCCGTTGTATTTTCTCTGCTCCTATAGCTGTTCCCAATTGTAAACTAGAACTTAAATATAAAATATGATAGTTTACCATGCTAATGTAATAGTGGAGTACCTGGGTGTGGCCATACATTGTTTGAACAATGCCTCATTAACATAAATGCCTTTGGAATTAATTCATCACGGATCTTTCATCGTGTTCAGCTCTGTGTGACTTTGGCTCAGACTGTTCTGTTTAGTGTCGTTCCTTGAATGTTTGCCAGCATTATTTTCCTAGAAAATCCATGTAAACATCCTGTATCACAGTTTAGGCACCGTGCATGCTACCATTGCAGCCGCGACAATTGGTAACCATCTAATCTGACAGAACCTATCCCTCTTCAAACCGAGTTTGAAGTCCCAGACTGTTTGCCCCCATAGTCAGATTGGTTGATTTAATTTAGCTGTATACCGACACCTCTATGGGTTATTTAATGCCGAAATCTAAATATTTTGAACACAATTTTATGGCTTCATCTAAATATATCTTGATCCCAATTGTATGTTTGCCAGCATTATTTTCCAAAAAATCCATGTAAACATGCTATATCACAGTTGAGGCACCATGCATGCTACCATTGTAGCCGCGACAATTGGTCAGTCAGAGTTAAGTGCCATACGTGATACACGCTTGGGCGATCATGTCTCAAAAGAGACATGACTGACTGGGCAGAAGATTATCCCGCAGCAGGTTGCCATTGCTTTCTGCGGTTGACTGGTTGCCGACCAAGGCTATAGAAACCAATCTGTCCTGTTATTTTACCCACGACTGGAAGGAATAGACGATTAATACCTTTCCCAAGGGTATTTGCGCGTAAGTGAATGCAATGAATTCAGCTGGAATTCGAACTCGGCTCCCCGATTTCTCGTTCCGAGCCGATATTCAATGCACCACATCGCACATCCTGACAATTAGTACCCCTCTTTAATGTGCGGAGCCTATTCCTCTTCAAACCGAGTTTGAAGTCCCAGACTGTTTGCCCCCTTAGCCAGATTGGTTGATTTATTTTAACTGTATACCGACACCTCTATGTGTTACTTAATGCCAAAATCTAAATATTTTGAACACAATTTTATGGCTTCAACTAAATACATTTTGGTCCTAATTGTATGTCATCAACTATAGATAAAATGTATTACTGGTAACTTTACAATAAAAATGCTTTTTAATGCTTTCGTAGTGTTTTGTTTTTGATTGTGGGTTCATTATTGCCCATAGCTGAGACCCTAACAAGCGCTACCACGCTGGGTCAGAATGGAGCTGGGAAAAACAGCAATTAGGAGGAGATTCTATGCTACTCAAACTTGCCAATCTCCCGATTAGAGGCCAAACTGGGGTCAAAACACTATGAAAGTATAAAAATAGACTTTTATAGAAAAATATATATTTTTGAAGGAAAAATATTACCAACAATACATTTTTGAAGGAAAAAATTATTACCATAACACATTTTTGAAAAAAATTATTGCCATAATACATATTTGAAGAAAAAAATTATTACCATAACACATTTTTGAAGGAAAAAATTATTGCCATAATACATTTTTTGAAAAAAAAATATTACCAGCAATACATTTTTGAATACAAATCTAGAAGACATCTTCAGTTTTCTAAAATAAAAAAATAAAGATAAAAAAAATTTCATCAAACTCTGACTAAATCAACCTTCTTACTATAAACCAATATAAAAAAAAATACGGTGGAAAGGTATTAATCAATCTCTTCTCTTCAACTATGGGTTAAATAGCAGGATAGATAGTGTTTTATAGCCTTGGTTGGCAACCAGTCTAAAGCAGAAAGAAATGGCAACCTTCTGCAGAAAAAAACATCTGCCTAGTCGGTCACTTAACTGACTGACTGACTGTCTAGAATGGTAACTTGTTCTCATAGTTTTCCTGTTAAAAATCACTGGTGCTCCCTAGGTATGAATTTGCACGAGATACTAGATTAGATACTAGGCCCCACCCTTTTACTGTGAAACAGATAAGATGTAACCACAATTTCTACTCCAACAGTTTCTTTCCTCGAATTTCCCGCCTGTGGAATTCCTTTCCATACACTTGCTTCCCCGACAGCTACAATCTCCAGGAGTTTAAATGTAAGCTCAATAGACACCTCCTAACACACTAACTCGCATCCATTCTCTTAAACACTCTTCCCATCTACCTAACCCTCATCCTCGCTATCCTTACCCGTCTATCACCCTCCTTCTGACATTTCCTATATCTAACCACTCTTTCCAATCACTTTCCCCTATGTAACCCCCTGCGCAATAGTGACAGTGGAATGCCTTGCTTGGGGTGAAATTATTAAAAACAATAAAAATAAAAAATAGCTTGACACAACAGTTATTTCTACTTTAATAGATTTTTTTTCTCTCGCGTTTCCCACCTGAGGAACTCTTTTCCTATTTCTTGGTTCCTTGATGACTTCTTCTTCGTGTGCCGTGTCCCTTCAGAACGTAGGCTATCATGGACTTCCACTAAGTTATGTCTCTTGCCACTCTCAATATTTTTTTTTCTTGGTATCTCTTCAAAACTTCGCTCCGCCATCCATTTACGCAAACCTTTGAAGTAGTCTCACTTTCCTTCTATCCGCCCTGTAAGTATTAAATTCTCTAGACCATCCTTCCTCATTATGTATCCTAGCAACCTCATTCTTTTTTTATAATCTAGTGGCCCCAAGCAAAGCATTTTACTGCCACTGTTGTGCAGGGGGTTACATAGGAGAAATATTATGAGAAAGAGTGACAGGTTACAAGGGTTGTCAGGAAGAGGGTAGGAGAAGAATGAGAATACTGATGAGAATGGGGTGGACGGAAAAACGAGCACAAGAGGATGCAGGTTAGTGAGATAGGAGATAACTATTGACTTTACATTTAAATTCTTGGAGATTGTAGCTGTCGGGGAAGCAAGTAAGCGGAAGGGAATTCCACAGCCGGGAAGTGCGAGAAAAGAAGCTGAGGAGTAGAATTTGCGTTTACAATTTATCGGTTTCACAGTAAAAGGATGGGCCCTACTTGCTAATCTTGTAGCTCGAGGAAATTCATATATAGGGGGTACCAGTGTTCTAAGTTCATCGAAGCAGAAGCCGTGAAAGTATTTGTAGAAGAGACGCAGGGAAGCTACACTGCGTCGGTCTGTTCCTGATGTTATGTATAAGTTTTCTTCTCATTTGCATCCTTTCCAACGCCTCATCGTTGCACACGTGCTCCGTCCATGGTATCCTCAGCATCCTTCTGCAAAACCACATTTCTGCTGCCTCAAGCCTCTCCTTCATCCTTGAGGAGATCGTCCAACATTCACTACCATACAGAAGGACAGATATCACATAGCAGTCCATCACTCTTCTTTGTTTCTAATGAGATTTTCCTGTCTTTCAGTACTCTGGTTAGTTTCTGGTCATAGTATCCTCAGCATCCTTCTGTAAAACCACATTTCTACTGCCTCAAGCGTCTCCTTCATCCTTAAGGAGATCGTCCAACATTCACTACCATACAGAAGGACAGATATCACATAGCAGTCCATCACTCTTCTTTGTTTCTAATGAGATTTTCCTGTCTTTCAGTACTCTGGTTAGTTTCTGGTCATGGTATCCTCAGCATCCTTCTGTAAAACTGCATTTCTGCCCCTCCTTCATTTTTGATGAGATCGTCTAACTTTCATTTCTATATAGAAGGACAGGTTTCACATAGCAGTCCAGCACTTTTCTTTATTTCCAAATGAATTTTCCTGTCTCTCAGTACACTGGTTAGCTTATGAAAAGTGTCCTTAGTCATGCCAATGTGTCTTTGGATCTCCATGTCGCACTTTCCATCCTCTGTCAAAACACTTCCCAGACAATCTTCAAAAATCTAATGCAACGTCAATCGCTATCTTGTGTCTTCTTGAAGCCTGTTTCTTTTTTGTCCTTGTTGTGACCAAGTGAAATGTTTAAGAAATGACAAAACATGTGTTATTGAAATATTGTATACTAGCTGTAGCCGGCCACGCGTTGCTGTGGCTCAGTTTGGTTAAATTGAAAAATTTATTTACTAAACCAACGAAATAAATGTGATATCGATAATAATTCGCTGAAAAAAAAATGAATAGAAAACTTTTTTTTACTTCTATTGTTTCAGTCAGTTAAGTGCCATACGTGATACACGTTTGGGCGATCATGTCTCGAAAGAGACATGACTGACTGGGCAGAAGATTATCCCGCAGTAGGTTGCCATTGCTTTCTGCGGTAGACTGGTTGCCGACGAAGAAAATTGTGCAAAAATTCCCTTTCCAATACGTCTGGTCCATAGTTCCAATTTCCCACAAAATGAAGCAATATTGTCCTGAAGTTCCCAAACCAAACATCCATTACCCCCAAAATATGTGCTCATTACCCCACTGAGGTAATTTACCCCGGGGAGGGAGGACACCACAACAGTCCTTTTCCTCAGTCCTCCCCTTATCTCATACTTACTCGCGTTCACTCTCTGTAATCACCTGCGGTCTAGTGACATTGTCGCATTGCTTGGGGTGAAACTGTGATTTAGACACGACCAATGAATTTGTAGATTTTGTAGATTCAGTCAGTACCATACGTGATACACGCTTTGGGCGATCATGTCTCGAAAGTGACATGACTGACCGGGCAGAAGATTTTCCCGCAGTGGATTGCTACTACTTTCTTCAGTAGACTGGTTGTCCAATCAAGGCTATAGAACCCAGTCTGCTCTGCTATTTAACCCATAGCTGGAGGAAAGATTTGGTTTAATACATTTCCGAAAGGTATTTGCACGTAAATGAATGCAACGAATTCAACTGAAATTCGAACTCGGCTCCTCTAATTTCTCGTTTCGAGCCGATATTCACTGCTTAACAACGCACGTTTCGTAGATGATGCAACTGTAAACGTACTAATTCGTCTAATAGCCTACAACAATTTGAAGCATTCCGTTTGAGATTGTGAGCAAGTGAAATAACGACAGCAGCACTAGACGAGCAACAACTTTTGACTTCCGTTTTGCTTGATTATGAACACAGCTTGACATTATTGCATATTAAATGAGGATAATTAAACAAATACGACATCGTACATATTTATGAATATGTGTTTATCTCTTGGTATTCATTCAAATAAAGCAACGAACAGGGCCAAATGTCAGTGGCTTAGTCATCCTCGGAAAAATGATTAACTTAATGTTTAAAACACACACACACACACACACACACACACACACACACACACACACATATCATATATATATATATATAGATATATATATATTCCAAACGAGTTATTACGCGACCTAGGTTTCTACCATGAGTGGTGTCTTTAGGCGATTTGCAATAACTGATTTTACCGTTCACCGTTATTTTTTTTTTAAGAACGCTCACGTAAAGTTGTTTTTTTATTTTTAATTGTATAAGGCTGCTAATGCCTTAGTTTTTGAACGTGCAATTTTTAAAATTACAAGGAATTATGGCGTTTTCATAATTACTTGTAATTTTTAAAAATTGTAATTTTAATTAAAAATTGTAGTTTTAAAAATTTTAATTTTAATTAAAAATTTCAATTTTAATTAAAATTGTAATTTTAATTAAAAATTGTAATTTTAATTAAAAATTGTAATTTTAAAAATTATAATTTAAAAAATTGTAATTTTTCTTAAAAGTTGTAATTTTAATTAAAAATTGTAATTTTAAACTTTTTTATTTTAAAAATTGTAATTTTACAAATTGCGCGTTCAAAAATTTCTTGCCACGTGAACATTAAGAAAAAAAAAACACTGTTACGTGAGCGTTCTTAAAAAAAACGGTAAACGGTAAAATCAGTTATTGCAAATTGCCTGAAGACACCACTCATGGTAGAAACCTAGATCGCCTCATAACTCGTTTACAAATGGAAAATGTTCATAAGTTCTACAATATACTTGTATTGAACACTTTTTAATACAAATGTGCACTGGTCTAAACTTATTATGACCAGAAACTAAGTAATTAATCAATCAATCAATCAATCCCTCAATATATATATATATATATATATATATATATTTAAAAGTGACGAAGGTTGACGTTATGTAAGTATTTGTTTGTTTTCTTGTTTGATAGATTCGACTTAGCGTCTGCATTTTGCAGTCTAGCTCGACGGGAGTTGCACTGAGATGTAGATCAAAATTTTAGAACGCTAACGACACCTAGAAAATTTTCAGAAAGCCAAAATTAGGGGTAAAAATATATATATATTATCACCACACAAGGTCAGGGATCAGTTTATGTATTGATTATGATATAGAATCGATCACCCCACTTTATATTATCTGTTGATGTCCTGTGTATGAATTGTATAAGACTGCTGATGACGTGTGTATGCATTGTTTAAGGCTGCTGATGTCTTGTGTATGTATTGTATAAGGCTGCTGATGTCTTGTGTATGAATTGTATAAAACTGCTGATGTCTTGTGTATGAATTGTATAAGGCTGCTGATGTCTTGTGTATGAATTGTATAAAACTGCTGATGTCTTGTGTATGAATTGTATAAGGCTGCTGATGTCTTGCGTATAAATTGTATAAAGCCGCGGATGTCTTGTGCATGAATTGCATAAAACTAGTGATGACTTGTGTATGAATTGTATAAAACTGCTGATGTCTTGTGTATGAATTGTATAAGGCTGCTGATGTCTTGTGTATGAATTGTATAAGGCTGCTGATGTCTTGCGTATGAATTTTTACAGTTGTTGATGTCTTGTTGTATTCCTGAAAAATTATTACATGCTAGTGTTCTCTCCACGTATGAGATGTTAGAATATAGAGAAGTCTCATCCATGGTCACAAAAATGAATCGTTTTTATCTTATCTCTATTTTGTAGTGGATGTGCGTTGTGGTCCAGTGGATATCGGCTCGGAACGAGAATCCGGGGAGCCGAGTTCGAATTCCAGTTGCAATCCATTGTATTCACTTACGCTCAAATACTCTTGGGAAAGGTATTAATCCGTTTCTTCCTTCCAGTTATGGGTTAAATAGCAGGACAGATTGGGTTCTATAGCCTTGGTCGGCAACCAGTCTACCGCAGAAAGCAATGGCAACCTACTGCGGGATAATCTTCTGCCCAGTCAGTCATGTCTCTTTCGAGACATGATCGCCCAAGCGTGTATCACGTATGGCACTTAACTGACTGACTGAATATAATAGTTGGAAAAATGATTAAGGCTTCGACTGGTCATAAAGTGGGGGATCAGTTTTATATTGTTATGAAGTAATAAACTGATTCGCCATTTATTACTACTTATTAATAAAATACGTCTCTTCCCCATCGAGCTAAGAGTCAAATAACAGGACAGATTTGGTTCTATAGCCTTGGTTGGCAACCAGTCTACCGCAGAAAGCAATGGCAACCTACTGCGGGATAATCTTCTGCCCAGTCAGTCATGTCTCGAAAGTGACATGATCGCCCAAGCGTGTATCGCGTATAGCACTTAACTGATTAACTATTTTGTAGAATTCGTAAGAAATGGGTAATGGTGTGTAGTAGAGATCTGAGGATTTGTTTAATGTAATCTGAAATGCGTTGTACCCAAGTTCCGATTCCCGAAAATATCAGTCGACCGGGTGGAAGGATTTTTTTTTTTTTTAATCGTATCACTTCAAGCAAGGTGGTAACGCCACTGATGTGCAGGGGGCTACATAATAGTGAAAAGATTGGAAAAGAGAAAGCCGGAAACCACATCTTAAACAGGGAACAAGGGATGAGCCTCTTAACCTGTTCAATAGATGTGGGTGGAGTGTGAACCGGGCGATACATCTTGTGTGTGTTTCTGTTGATGTTTATATTCAGAGGTTAAGCGCTGGGTCTATGATTACTTTTGGAAGTTTATGTAATTTAGGAATAATGTAGGAAGTGCCTGGTTTAGGGGTTTCCAGGACAGAAGCCTTAACATCTGCCTGTTTACTTTGGTCTAAATTACTAATTAGCGTGTAGTGTTCTGATATGAAATATTTAGTGGTGTTATTGGTGAGGTCTTGTAAAAAAAAATATATATATTTTTAAGCTGATATTTTGCTTCTACAATAAATCTTCTTCTGTCCATTATGCTGTTTAAACCAGTCTTGTCGGCTTGTTTCGTAATTATACTATTGTTTGTCTAACCAACAAAAACATCCTTGCATATTCGTCGTCTGGTTGAAAAAGGAAATAGGCGTCTCCCAAAATTCCAACTTTAATAACTTTATATTCGTTCTTCAATTTAGTCAAAAAGCTAAACCTCTCCATTATAATAAAAAGAAAGAGAGAAAGAGAGAGAGAGAGAGAGAGAGAAAAAAGAGAAAGAGAGAGAGGGGGGCAATAGCGAGGCAGCGTCGGCTCAGGTTATTCTCTTTACTACCCGTTATTAAACTTTACTACCAGTTATGAAAGCTCTTGCCATTTGTTTGCTTTTTAACTGCTGTATAATATTTATTTATTTATTGCAATAATTATTTCGGTGAGTAAAGAAGAATATATATATATATATATATATATATATATATATATATATATATTATACTATTATTTAATAAAGACTTTATTATAATAAAGACCGTTATATATATATATATATATATATTTATTATATATTATATAAAGACCTTTCTTTATTATATTTATTATAATAAAGATATATATATATATATATATATATATATATATATATATATTAATCATATCACCCTGAGCAAGGCGGTAACCCCACTGACGTGCAGGGGGCTACATAAGAGTAAAAGCACTAAATAGAAGAGAGTAAAGAGAAGGACAAACCATTTAGAAAGGAGCAAGAGAAGGGAGGGAATCTGTATTCCCTCCCTTCTCTTGCTCCTTTCTAAATGATGACAGTTGCAGAGGTGGAGAGAAAGGAAAGGATATACAGGATAGTGAGGAAAAAACTAGAGTCAAGTGGTTAAGAGATGAGTATTGACATTGCATTTAAATTCCTGGAGGTTGTAGCCGTCAGGAAAGCAAGAATAAGGAAGCGAGTTCCACAGGCGGGAAGTGCGAGGAAAGAAGCTGCAGGAGTAGAATTGTCGTCTGCATTTGGTTGATCTCACTGTGAATGGGTGAAACCTAGTTGCCAGTCTGGTTGCACGAGTAAACACCTGTTGCCGAGGCACCAGTGACTTAAGTTTTTTGGAGAAGAAACCATGAAAGTATTTATAGAATAGACAAAAGGAAGCTACATTCCGTCGGTGGGAAAGTGGCTGTAGTCGAGCCGCCAATCACATTACTGATTCTCTTTCGGAGCTTGTCAAGAACACTGAGGTGAACAGCGGGGTCGCCTGACCATATATGACAGCAGTACTCCATGCTCGGACGAATGGTTGATTTGTATATATGCAGGATGGTTTCAAACAGGAAAAACATTCTGGCCCGACATAGTGACCCAACCTTCCTAGCAGTGGATTTAGCTATTGAATCAAGGTAGTGGTTCCACTTGAGATCAGAAGGCCGAGGAGGCGCGGTGTATTACTCTCGGGGAGACTCGCTTGGTTCATGCTTATGGGAGGCAGGAGAGGTTGCCTGTGATTATTGACGGACAGCAGCTTCGTCTTAGACACATTGAAATTTAGAAGCCACTTCTTGTCCCATTCCACCACAGAATGTAGATCCCTCTCAAGATCAGCAGCGAGGTTATGTTTGTCCCCCGGGTTTCTTACTGATGCGGGAGTAAATTGTGATGTCATTTGCGTAGATGCCTTCTTGGGACTTGATCACGTCTGGGAGATCATTTATGAAAATAAGGAAGAGCGTCGGTGTATATATATATATATATATATATATATATATATATATATATATATATACGTGTGTTATTGCTGTGGAGTAGTTTTCGCACTGAAGGTTATAATCATGTTATGTCGGTTGCTTATCGACTTAACGCACTCAAAATGTTAGGAACTTGGTAATCTTCCACTGAAACTTGACTCCTTAGTATTCGGCTAACTGCCGACTAATATCAACTGCCTAGTAGTTCTACTGAACTCCAATAGAACTCTAAAGAACTCCTATAGACTTCCCAAGAACTTCTCAAGACTTTCCTGTTAACTTTTATTAATATAGGAGGGAGAGTCCATTATCTGAGGAATAGGGGTGTTTCACCATAACATTAATATAGGAGGGAGAGTCCATTATCTGAGGAATAGGTGTGTTATAACAGTTATTGAAGCGAAAGGCACTACACATTGCCTTAATCACAAGGTCATCTACAGTACATTTGCGACCTAGATCTTAAAACATTTCGCTAAAGCTGGCACATATTCTCATATCGTTCACAATTAAGCCGATGTAATTCATGCTTTTTTTATTTATTTATTTTTTTTTTTTTTTTTTTGTGATTTTTGTATAATTTCTAGATCCTCTACTTAATATTTGTTTGATGTTTGGAACACAGCCTCGTATCAAATTGTCACTTTCTGGATTTCTATTTAGAATCAGCGTTGTCTCTATGAAAATTATTATACACATTTTTGTTTTATATATATATATATATATATATATATATATATATGGATTCATTTACTGTATGTATATTGAAATTCATTATTGATTTCATATTTATTTTTTTTTATCACTTTCTTTCCTCATTTAAATAAAATCCTGGGCTCTGAAAAGAAGTCCTGCTAGTTGTTAACAAACAAGGTAATTATTTACGTATTGATTTGGTCGCTCATAAAGACATTTAATTGCTTTTTTAACAGCATGACTGTCTTTTAGATAGCTGATGGTACACAACCATATGAAATTCAGAAATACGCTTCCTTTGTCTTAAAGATAAACAATGGCAAATAAACAGAACATTGTGCTGACAACAGAACTATTTCAGAGTCAGGTTGAATAAATAGCACAATTAATTAAAATTTCAAATAAAACACGGTATTCATTTATCGGTCGAAACCTCTGTTTTCTTTTTGTCAAGCTGTCATTGGTCAATGATTTTACGCGCTGTCCAATCGTTATCAATGTCTCTTGATACGTCATTGTCTGGTTATGTCTCGATCTTTTGGCCCAGATGTTGTTCAGTTGTGCATTTGCACCAAAATTATCGTCGCGCAGCTGTCGTTCCTGGGCGCTGCCCGGAAATCGATTTATTTTTATTCCGCACAATAATTTTAGTTATCGTCAGTTGCTAAACATATTGACTTTTAGAGTTGCAAAAATCGATAGAAGCTCAAAAATATCGATAACAGAAACACCGTTGCTATTAAATTATGAAAACAAAAAATTGTTCGATTAATATGCCTGCCAAAATTAATGTTCTGATATTTGTCTCTTACTATTTCTGATCTTCTCATTATTTCTTTCCAATCACAAAAAAGTTGAAGGAAAGATTAATTTCTATAAAAACCATACATATATATAGAGAGATATAGATATATATAGTCATCCGCAGACAGATCTGTTTCGCTGTATCACAGCTCATCAGTACGGTTAGACTCCGATTGCTTTTAACGTAGGATTGAAACCCGACCGAATTGGGGTTAGTCGGCGATTCTACCTCTGGGCTATGGGCGTTCGGTAGAAGAAGGTAGACTTTTTAGCGCATATATTATCATTATACGCGCCCAATAGCCAGAGTGCTCTAATTCATTTTACTGAATGAGCGATGCATACATGCCAGAGTAGCTACTGTTTTTCAAAGTCTACCATTCTTCCAGAGTGCTCAATCAGGGTGTGAGAGCGTAAATAGTCATCCGCAGACAGATCTGTTTCGCTGCATCACAGCTCATCAGTACGGTTAGACTACGATTGCTTTTTAACCCAGGATTGAAACCCGACCGAATTGGCGTCAGTCGGCGATTCTATCTCTGGGCTATGGACGTTTGGTAGAAGAAAGCAGACTTTTTAGCGTGTATACTATCACTATTCGCGCCCAATAGCCAGAGTTCTCTAATTCATTTTTACTGAATGAGCGATGCGTACATATATATATTTTACTGAATGAGCGATGCGTATATATATATATATACGAGGCTCATTCAATAAATAAGGTGAATTTTCAGGTATAAGGACTTCTAATACAGATAGAAGCTTACTATTTTTTTATTTTTCAACGTAGTCTCTCAGCAGTGTCACACATTTTCCCATCTGTGCACAAGCATCCGTATTCCCTCAGTGTATAAATCATTGGACTGATGTCTCAGCCAATCGCTCACAGCACTTTTGCCTTCGTCGTCACTTTCAAACTTCGTGCCTCTCGTGAACACTTTCAAGAGGGCAAACAGGTGAAAGTCTGAAGGGCAAGATCTAGGATGTAGCGGGAGGGACACTGCTGGGACAATTCGACCCTCTTCTATTTGTGCTCTGCAATAAGCATCTTTGGCACCCACCGGCAGCTGACCTTCGAGAAGGCAAGGTCATCATGGACAATTTTGTGTGCTGTCCCAACAGATAAGCTCAAAGTCCTTGCAATGTCATCCACTGTCACCCTTCTGTCAGACTGAATGAGGTCATTGATTGATTCGATCACCTCAAGAGACCTCACTTCTGTAGGACTCCCAGGCCTGTCTTCATCCTCAACACTGCTCTGTCTTTCTTTGAACAATTTAGCCCACTTGTAGACATATTTTTGGTTGAAACACGTGGCACAGTTGACATTTTCCTATGAATTTCAGCTGGTTTGCACCCATCAACAACCAAAAACTTGATAACTGACCTCTGTTCAATCCTGGAGCATACTTCTTGGTCGGCCATTTTTATTAAACTCCAAAACCTTCAAAGTTTTTTTTTTCAATCTGCAAAAAGAATTAAATCCTTTTGAAAAAGAAGTAAGGAAAAAAATTAAAAAAAAAAAGTAAGCTTCTATCTTTATTAGAAGTCCTTATACCGAAAAATTCACCTTATTTATTGAATGACCCTTGTATATATATTAACCGAAGAATATTTTAATAAATTTCAAGAACGTGATTAAATCAAGTGTCGAAGAAAACGAATCCCTGAAATTTCGGAAGTTTAGAACCGTGAGCATATTTTTTAATCATTTCAGCCCAAGCAAGGTAGAACTGCCACTGGTGCGTAGGGGGTTTCAGAAGAGGTGAGTGATGAGAAAAAGGAACAGGCTACAGGGAAGTTAAAAAATGAGTAGGAACAGGATGAGAATACAGGTGTGAAGAGGGTTGCATGAGAGTGGAGTGGAAAGAAAGAAGAACTTGATACAAGGGTTGTCATGGAAAGGTTGTAAGTCAAGAAGATAAGCGATGGCAATTGACTTTGCATTTAAATTCTTGGAGATTGTAGCTGTCAGGGATAAAGGAGAAGTGACGGTTACAGTTGATTGGTTTAAAAGTAAAAGGGTGAGACCTAGTTGCTAGTCTAGTCGCTTGAGCAAATTCATGCAGTGGGGACACCAGGGAGCTCAGCTCATCAGAACAGAAGCCCTGAAAGTATTTGTAGAAAAGACAGAGGAAATCCGCATTACGTCGGTGAGAAAGTGACTGGAGTTGAACTACCAGGTCAGGAACAATTACATTACAGATTCTTCGTTGGATTTTGTCAAAAAGACCGAGATGAATAGCAGAGGCAACCGACCAGATGTGACAGCAATATTCAATGCACGGACGGATGGTAGGTTTATATATACTCAAAAGATGGAGAGTTAGTGAGTGAGGTTGTTTGTATGGATGTAAGTGGCGAAAGTAAGCAATGTGCACCCAATACCAGGTCTCGGGTACGTAAAAAAATTTCTTGCAAGCAGGTATTTCCTCCTTGTTTGAGAAGTTGAAGTTTGAGAAGTATATATATATATATATATATATATATATATAATACAAAAATCTAGAATTGAGCCACCACCTACCGCGGTTTCACACGAACGGTTCTTCAGGGCTGAAGAAATGTTCGTGTGAAACTGCGGTAGGTGGCGGCTCAATTCTAGATTTTTGTATTGTATTCTGCTCTACTTTCGTACTTTCGTATCGAGCACTTTGCTGTTAAGGTTTCGTCTTGGGTTTTTTTTTCTTTCAAACGAGCACTAGATGTATTGTTCTGGTGCGCTGTTTGTTTCTTTTTTTTTTCTCGCCCTTTATTTAACCCACGAGGTAGTACCTCGTCGGGTTAGAAAACGGTTTATATTAATGTTAGTTAGCATTAGTTTCGGATATTTAGTCTGTTATTATTAGTGTTGACTTACTGTGATTAAGTTCATTATATATATATATATATATATATATATATATATATATATAACAGCAAAGAATAAGCGGAATTTAGATGACATTCTAAACACTAAAATCTAAAATAAACAACCGGTTTCGTCCCAGATCTCCTCAAGTTTAATTTCTTGAAGATTTATTAATAAATTTCTGGGAATTCTTTTTAATAAATAAATTAATTAATTTCTGGGAAATTTATTAATAAATAAATTTCTGGGAAATTTATTAATTAATTTCCCAGAAATTAAACTTGAGTAGATCTGGGACGAAACCGGTTTTTTTAATCGTGTCACCTCATGCAAGGCATTCCACTGCCACTATAGCGCAGGGGGTTACATAGAGCGATTGGGTATAGGAAATATCAAAAGGAGGCTGATAGACGAGTTAGGATGTACATAGGGAGAGAATTGGAGAGAGTGGGTGTGAGTTAGTGTGTTAGGAGGTGTCTATTATTTTAGGTTTTAGTTTTTAGACTGTCAGTTAAGTACCATACGTTATACACGCTTTGGGCGATCATGTCTCGCGAGAGACATGATTGACTGGACAAAAAAATTTCCCGCCGTAGGTTGCGATTGCCAACTAACTAAGGTTATAGAAACCTATCTGTTCTGCTATTTAACGCATAGCTGGAGGGAGAAGAGACGGATTAATTCTTTTCCCAAAGGTATTTGCACATAAATGAATGCAGCGAATTCAACTTGATTTTGAACTCGGCTCTCCGACTTCTCGTTTCGAGCCGATATCTACTGCAGCACATCCGACTTATATTGCGTACTAGCAGTATAACCCGGCGTTGCTCGGGTGTAATGAAAGCTTTAAAACTAATCCATGGTCCTGGAGCTCAGACTCTTTGGACGAAAGACTAAAAAGCAATAGTTGTTTCCAGTCAAAGCGAAACCATAGACTGAAAGAAAAATGAATGGATGTAAGTCAAATATTGATTTCCTGGTATCGATATCAAAGAAGTTTTTTTCGTCGTAAACTGAATTTTGAAGGCTAAATAAGTCCTCTGAGTAAATGGTATCATGGCTGAGGCTAAGAACTACAATTATACCTACTTAGAGCCAAACCTGAAGCAAAAACTACAATAAAAGGGCTGAAAAAATACAGACATACAGGCAAATAAACAGACACACGCACAAACATCTTGCTTTATATATATATATATATATATATATATATATATATATATATATATATATATTATCGATATTCTGCACTATTGTAAGAACTGCAACCTTGAAAGTTTTGAATATCGTTTCTTATGTTTTTGTCTATGAGTGTTTCAAATTTAATTAAAATCGGACCACTCCTTCTATAACCCGATTTTTTCGATTATCGATATTTATCGGGGGTACTTCGACACAAAACCTTGCTAAGAACACTCGCAGACGCTTATAGTACAACTGTGTAAATTTTCAAGAAAATCGGTTCTGCTGTTTCGGAGTCTATAGGTAACGGACACACACACACACACACACACACACACACACACACACACACACACACACACACAAAGTTCCATTTATAAATAAGTTTAGATTCCTTCAATTAAGTCTGAGTCGTATGCCCGATTCTCGTGATACTCCCTACTTTCGGCTTTGAGTCACATCTAACCTAAAATCGCTATATTGGTTAGTCCTCGTTTAGACTTGATGTAATGTGCGTTAGGTTATATATTTTTAAGGTATAAAATCGAAACAAGGAATTTTTTATATTTTTTTTTATATATAACACAAATTTTTTGCATAAAATTACACGTAAAAAAGATAAAGGAACTGAACATACAATAGACTAGGCCAGAGGGAGTTTCGCCCAACTCCGCCAATTGCTTCAAAACCTAAACATCAACATGAAACCTAGAGTTACGTTCTTAAATACCCACGTTAGATGGAGACTTTCATCTGAGTGTCAAGCATGGCTCAAAAACCATTCAAAAATATCTAGAGTGTCAGATACATACAACCGCTTTATAAGATCATTAGTTTGAAGAAATAGGGTGATGGTTAATGTTTATTGAATTGGCCTTGTGTCAAACATAACCAAACATCCTACTGTTAGGGCGCCGCCCCTATTGGACTATATAATAGACTGTTCCCATTGCTATATATAGCAATGGTGGATTCTCTACAGGAGAGTTGTAGAGAGTCGTACGGGTTCGTACAAAGTCACTTGAGAGTCAGTGCGAGAGTTAGACACACTTCCGGTGGCGTACCGGAAGTAATCACTTATACACACGTCTTACGACGGATTGGACTATTGTATTTCTTCTATTGTAAATACTACTAATTCACTTCTGTACTTACTAACCGTCTTTACGCGGAATACAACTTATATTCTGATTCTGTTGTTGAGTTATTCATTTACACTTGGCGATATAACACCTACAACTTACAGGTCTTATCCAGAATTATCAGAAGGTTATCAGCAGGTGGATTTGTGGAAGAATAAAAGTATACCTTTTGTATGTTTAAATAGAAATTTATTAATGGAAAAAATAACATGAATTGATAGAATTTAATTTTCAATGAAAAACAGTATTACAAAGTTAAGGGTGTCAAGAGTTCGTAGTAGTCCTTGCAAGAGTGAGTTTATGTGTACGTAGGCAGGAGCGTATGTATGTATGAGCGTTTATTGTTGGGTAGGATTGTCTTTGAAGTTATCGCTCAGGGTGAATGGCGAAAAGGAAGGAGGTGAGAGGTAAGAGGAGAGAGAGAAAAATAGAGACAATCATAGCGACTGCTTGACGTTTGTCAAGGGATATGTTAATTACGCTCGTCATCTTATCTCTCTTTGGCGACGGTCGAGCTTGCTCCGTCTTTTAATTCGTTTTCTGGGGCTCCGAACAGGTCATTTGGGAATTCACTCCCGGATGTGATTCTGGCCTTTCTATTTCGATTTTAGATGTTTCCTAGTTTTCTATTGGCCGGAAAACATTTCACATCGAGGTTTTATGTGTACTAAGCAAAGGTTTTGTAAATTCAAGAAAATTCGTTTATTTCTAACAAAATCAATGAGTCAGTGCTTAGCATTTGAATTTTTAAATCTAGAACTTGTTTTGTTCATTACAAGTTAAAAGAAGTGAGGCCCGAGAGTCTTGGCAAAGAACATCCTTCTTTGAACATTCTGAACTGGCGCTGAATATTCACAAGCAAAGAACTCTACCAAATAACAGAAAGCAATTGGGGACTACCAACAGCAGCAACAAAATGGCTCGAGCAGAAAATAATGACATAATAAAGGTGTTATTCCACACTACTTCAAATAAAAGGTTAGGAAGGAAACCCCCATCAATACTGGAAAGAGCGATAACAGCTACTCGACTTGAGAAACCTATTTCCATGAAAAATTGTTTTAAGAGAAAGATTTTATAAATTTCAACTGAAAGAGAAAATAATGACATAATGAAGATGTTGATATTCCACACTACTTCAAATAAAAGGTTAGGAAGGAAATTCCTATCGGTACTAGAAACAGCTACTGGGCTTGAAAAAACTATTTCCCTTGTGTCATTTAAGTTTTATCCTGAATTATAATCAAGATTTTCAGAAAGTTTTCGTCAGAAGGTTGGTTGTCGGTTGGTTGTAGATTGGAATGTCTCTCAATGCTCTACCCAGAATTTTGGAATGCATCCTTGGCCATACCAATACTTCTTCGGATCTCAGTGTCGCACTTTCCGTCTCCTGTTAGAACACCTCCCAGGTATTTTCCTGTCTCTCAATGCTCTACTCAGAATTTTGTAATGCATCCTTGGCCATACCAATACTTCTTCGGATCACAGTGTCGCACTTTCCGTCCTCTGTTATAACACTTCCAAGATACTCGGTAAAAAATTAACCGGCTAAGTCATGTCCTATGGATGCCATTTGAGCTTCAGCTTCAGTTTTGTTGAACGGTATATCAACCTCTGTGAGTTAATTAATACCAAAAAAGTGGAGTTTAAGGTATTCTTTTTAATGTTTGGTTAGCTTTCAATTAATTTTTTTTTTGTTTTTGTTTTTATTCTTTTTTGTTTTAGAAAACTGAAAATGTTTTCTAGTTTTGTATTCAAAAATGTTTTGCTGAGAATAATTTTTTTCTTTCAAAAATGTGTTATGGTAATAATTTTTTTTCAAAAATGTATATATTTCTTTAAAAGTCTATTACGTATATATTTCTATAAAAGTATATTTTTATACTTTCATAGTGTTTTGATCCTAAGTTTGGGAGTTAATTTTTTACCCATAGCTGGGACCCTAACAGGTGTTACCAGTCCGTGTCAGGGTAAACCTGGGAACAACAGCAACTAAGAGGTGGTTCCATGCTCCTCACAACCTCCCAATCAGAGGCCTTGCTGCCGGATGCAGTCTGCCCTCATGCCCAGGACCAGGATGCCATTTGAGAGTCTCCCTTACTATTATGAATCAGATATAGCCATTGAGAAAAAGACCATGAGTCTTGACTTTAAAGAAGTGTTATTAGCGAAGTGCTACTACAAGATTTTAATTTTTCAAAAATTTATATTTTTCTATAAAAGACTATTTTTATGTGTATATTTCTATAAAAGTGTATTTTTATACTTTCATAGTGTTTTGACCCCATTTTGGGAGTTAACTTTTTATCCATAGCTGGGTAACGTCTTACCCATATCTATAGGGTGCGCGTTCTTTTCAACCGTCGGGGGTCACCAGTGAAGCTATAGGGAAATGGTTAATGTTTAATTCGGTCTTGTCTCATACATAACCAAACTCACTACAGCTTACAAGTTTTATCCAGAATTATCATCAGAATTATCAGAAGGTTTTCATTAGACGGTTGGAATGTGAAAAATAGTGGAATAGTGTGGAATAGTGGAAGTGTAGCTATATGGAGCTGGTTAATGTTTCTTTGATTCGGCCTTGTGTCAGACTTAACCGAACTCCCTACAGCTTACAAGTTTTATCCAGAATTATCATCAGAATTATCAGAAGGTTTTCATCAGACGGTTGGAATGTGTGAAATAGTGGAATAGTGTGGAATAGTGGAAGTGTAGCTATATGGAGCTGGTTAATGTTTCTTTGATTCGGCCTTGTGTCAGACTTAACCGAACTCCCTACAGCTTACAAGTTTTATCCAGAATTATCATCAGAATTATCAGAAGGTTTTCATCAGACGGTTGGAATGTGAGAAATAGTGGAATAGTGTGGAATAGTGGAAGTGTAGCTATATGGAGCTGGTTAAGGTTTCTTTGATTCGGCCTTGTGTCATACTTAACCAAACTCCCTACAGCTTACGAGTTTTATCCAGAATTATCATCAGAATTATCAGAAGGTTTTCATTAGACGGTTGGAATGTGAAAAATAGTGGAATAGTGTGGAATAGTGGAAGTGTAGCTATATGGAGCTGGTTAATGTTTCTTTGATTCGGCCTTGTGTCAGACTTAACCGAACTCCCTACAGCTTACAAGTTTTATCCAGAATTATCATCAGAATTATCAGAAGGTTTTCATCAGACGGTTGGAATGTGTGAAATAGTGGAATAGTGTGGAATAGTGGAAGTGTAGCTATATGGAGCTGGTTAATGTTTCTTTGATTCGGCCTTGTGTCAGACTTAACCGAACTCCCTACAGCTTACAAGTTTTATCCAGAATTATCATCAGAATTATCAGAAGGTTTTCATCAGACGGTTGGAATGTGAGAAATAGTGGAATAGTGTGGAATAGTGGAAGTGTAGCTATATGGAGCTGGTTAATGTTTCTTTGATTCGGCCTTGTGTCAGACTTAACCGAACTCCCTACAGCTTACAAGTTTTATCCAGAATTATCATCAGAATTATCAGAAGGTTTTCATCAGATGGTTGGAATGTGAGAAATAGTGGAATAGTGTGGAATAGTGGAAGTGTAGCTATATGGAGCTGGTTAATGTTTCTTTGATTCGGCCTTGTGTCAGACTTAACCGAACTCCCTACAGCTTACAAGTTTTATCCAGAATTATCATCAGAATTATCAGAAGGTTTTCATCAGATGGTTGGAATGTGAGAAATAGTGGAATAGTGTGGAATAGTGGAAGTGTAGCTATATGGAGCTGGTTAATGTTTCTTTGATTCGGCCTTGTGTCAGACTTAACCGAACTCCCTACAGCTTACAAGTTTTATCCAGAATTATCATCAGAATTATCAGAAGGTTTTCATCAGATGGTTGGAATGTGAGAAATAGTGGAATAGTGTGGAATAGTGGAAGTGTAGCTATATGGAGCTGGTTAATGTGTCTTTGATTCGGCCTTGTGTCATACTTAACCAAACTCCCTACAGCTTACAAGTTTTATCAGAATTATCATCAGAATTATCAGAAGGTTTTCATCAGACGGTTGGAATGTGAGAAATAGTGGAATAGTGTGGAATAGTGGAAGTGTAGCTATATGGAGCTGGTTAATGTTTCTTTGATTCGGCCTTGTGTCAGACTTAACCGAACTCCCTACAGCTTACAAGTTTTATCCAGAATTATCATCAGAATTATCAGAAGGTTTTCATCAGACGGTTGGAATGTGAGAAATAGTGGAATAGTGTGGAATAGTGGAAGTGTAGCTATATGGAGCTGGTTAAGGTTTCTTTGATTCGGCCTTGTGTCATACTTAGCAAACTCTACAGCTTACAAGTTTTATCAGAATTATCATCAGAATTATCAGAAGGTTTTCATTAGACGGTTGGAATGTGAAAAATAAATGGAATAGTGTGGAATAGTGGAAGTGTAGCTATATGGAGCTGGTTAATGCTGCTGATTCGGCCTTGGCAGCAGACTTGAACTCCCTACAGCTTACAAGTTTTATCAGAATTATCATCAAGTTATCAGAAAGGTTTCTCATCAGACAGTTGGAATGTGTTCTTGTGTGAAATAGTGGAATAGTGTGGAATAGTGGAAGTGTAGCTATGGAGCTGGTTAATGTTTCTTTGAATTCCAACCTTGTGTCAGAGAACAACTTGAACTCACAAAGCTTACAAGTTTTATCCAGAATTATCATCAGAATTATCAGGGTTTTCATCAGATGATTTGGAATGTGAAAATAGTGGAATAGTGTGGAATAGTGGAAGTGTAGCTATATGGAACTGGTTAATGTTTCTTTTGATTCCTTCCTTGTGTCAGGCTGTGAACTCCCTACAGCTTGAGATTTTATCCAGAATTATCATCAGAATTATCAGAGGTTTTCATCAGATGGTTGGATGAGAAATAGTGGAATAGTGTGGAATAGTGGGTAGCTATATGGGACTGGTTAATAGCATTTCTTTAGGATTCGACCTTGTGTCAGACAACCGAACTCCTACAGCTTACAAGTTTATCCAGAATTATCATCAGAATTATCAGAAGGTTTTCATCAGATGGTTGGAATGTGAGAAATAGTGGAATAGTGTGGAATAGTGGAAGTGTAGCTTTATATGGAGCTAGTTAATGTTTCTTTGATTCAGCCTTGTGTCAGACTTGGCAAGACCCTACAGCTTGTAAGTTTTATCCAGAATTTATCATCAGAATTATCAGAAGGTTTCCATCAGATGGTTGGAATGTGAGAAATAGTGGAATAGTGTGGAATAGTGGAAGTGTAGCTATGTGGAGCTGGTTAATGTGTCTTTGATTCGACCTTGTCTGTAACAAACTCCACACAGCTTACGAGTTTGTATCCAGAATTATCATCAGAATTATCAGAAGGTTTCATCAGACAGTTGGAATGTGAGAAATAGTGGAATAGTGTGGAATAGTGGAAGTGTTATATGGAGCTATCTAGTGACTGTGATTCGGCCTTGTGTCAGACTTAACCAAACTCCCTACAGCTTACGAGTTTTATCCAGAATTATCATCAGAATTATCAGAAGGTTTTCATCAGACGGTTGGAATGTGTGAAATAGTGGAATAGTGTGGAATAGTGGAAGTGTAGCTATATGGAGCTGGTTAATGTTTCTTTGATTCGGCCTTGTGTCAGACTTAACCGAACTCCCTACAGCTTACAAGTTTTATCCAGAATTATCATCAGAATTATCAGAAGGTTTTCATCAGATGGTTGGAATGTGAGAAATAGTGGAATAGTGTGGAATAGTGGAAGTGTAGCTATATGGAGCTGGTTAATGTTTCTTTGATTCGGCCTTGTGTCAGACTTAACCGAACTCCCTACAGCTTACAAGTTTTATCCAGAATTATCATCAGAATTATCAGAAGGTTTTCATCAGATGGTTGGAATGTGAGAAATAGTGGAATAGTGTGGAATAGTGGAAGTGTAGCTATATGGAGCTGGTTAATGTTTCTTTGATTCGGCCTTGTGTCAGACTTAACCGAACTCCCTACAGCTTACAAGTTTTATCCAGAATTATCATCAGAATTATCAGAAGGTTTTCATCAGATGGTTGGAATGTGAGAAATAGTGGAATAGTGTGGAATAGTGGAAGTGTAGCTATATGGAGCTGGTTAATGTTTCTTTGATTCGGCCTTGTGTCAGACTTAACCGAACTCCCTACAGCTTACAAGTTTTATCCAGAATTATCATCAGAATTATCAGAAGGTTTTCATCAGATGGTTGGAATGTGAGAAATAGTGGAATAGTGTGGAATAGTGGAAGTGTAGCTATATGGAGCTGGTTAATGTGTCTTTGATTCGGCCTTGTGTCATACTTAACCAAACTCCCTACAGCTTACGAGTTTTATCCAGAATTATCATCAGAATTATCAGAAGGTTTTCATCAGACGGTTGGAATGTGAGAAATAGTGGAATAGTGTGGAATAGTGGAAGTGTAGCTATATGGAGCTGGTTAATGTTTCTTTGATTCGGCCTTGTGTCAGACTTAACCAAACTCCCTACAGCTTACAATTTTATCCAGAATTATCATCAAAATTAGCAGAAGGTTTTCATCAGACGGTTGGAATGTGAGAAATAGTGGAATAGTGTGGAATAGTGGAAGTGTAGCTATATGGAGCTGGTTAATGTTTCTTTGATTCGGCCTTGTGTCATACTTAACCAAACTCCCTACAGCTTACGAGTTTTATCCAGAATTATCATCAGAATTATCAGAAGGTTTTCATCAGACGGTTGGAATGTGTGAAATAGTGGAATAGTGTGGAATAGTGGAAGTGTAGCTATATGGAGCTGGTTAATGTGTCTTTGATTCGGCCTTGTGTCATACTTAACCAAACTCCCTACAGCTTACGAGTTTTATCCAGAATTATCATCAGAATTATCAGAAGGTTTTCATCAGACGGTTGGAATGTGTGAAATAGTGGAATAGTGTGGAATAGTGGAAGTGTAGCTATATGGAGCTGGTTAATGTGTCTTTGATTCGGCCTTGTGTCATACTTAACCAAACTCCCTACAGCTTACGAGTTTTATCCAGAATTATCATCAGAATTATCAGAAGGTTTTCGTCAGAAGGTTGGTTGGTTGCAGATTGGAATGTGTGAATTAGTGTAAAATAGAGTGGAATAGTGGAAGAATAAAATATATACATTTTTCATTTTAAAGTAGAAATTTATTAAAAGGACAGAATAACCAGAAAAGATAGCAGTTACTGTTCAATGATAAAGTTAAGGGTATCAAGAAATGTTCGTAGTAGTAATTTGTTGGAGAGAGTTTATACGTACATACGTATGTATGTATTAGCGTTGGTTTGGTACTGAATGTCTCTGAGTAGAGAAAAAGATGTAAAAGGAATCAGCACTCGAGAAAGAAGGAGAAAGAGAATGTCCGGGTCACTTGAAGCTACTCCCGTTACATTTTAGTTGTGTCTCTATCTCGCTGCTTCCATATGACTAACTGACTAACTGACTGACTGAATGACTGACTGACGTTGATCAGAGCCTTTTATTGTAATTTCGATTTTTCGCACTGGATCGTGAAAGTCTTCTTTTCGCTCCCATTGGTCAGAAAACCAATTTAACATCTACTTACGAAATCCGGTTTCGACTTTTTCTTTAAGCACATGGTCAATCCTTTTTCTATTTGAGGAAAAATACAGGATTTCACACGTCATTGTGAATCTTTGTAAAAGTGAAGAAGACGGTTGATTTTAATTTTTAATTTCATATCCCACAATAAACATTATATATTGCCTTTTAAAAGATTTCAACTTGGAAGAGTATTCGACTCAGTTTAATATTAAGATAAGATTTTAAAAAGTAGTGGAAATAACTCGTCAAGGAAAGTACGTTAAATGATTTTTTTTAATCATATCACCCCGAGCAAGGCGGTAACACCACTGATGTGCAGGGGGCTACATAATAGTGAAAAGATTGGAAAAGAGAAGGCCGGAAACCACATCCTAAACAGGGAACAAGGGATGAGCCTCTTAACCTGTTCAATAGACGTGGGTGGAGTGTGAACCGGGTGATAGATAGATCTATCTACTCCAATTGATGTACCGATGAAATTTCAAAAGGTTTTGATCTTACCTGGTTTTTAATATCGCAGTAAAAGAGCACAAATGAACTGGAAAAAGACAAGGGAATCCATCTTTCGAACTGGCAAATGATCATTTATTTATCATCTGTCACCCACCTCACACTTTTTTGGCTTTCAGACTTATTTTCACTTTATATGATCACGTGAACAATATGGCCGTTTCTCTGTGGAAATAAAAGCTTCACATGTCTGTTTTTATTTCATTCCATAAGGTTATCAGCTACAACCATACATAACGGAAAATTAATGTTCCTATCCTGATAAACTGAATAAAATACAATATTTATAGGTAATTTTCCTAATATTTCTGAAATATCCTTTTCGAATAATCAATTATATATTTTCTAGTGAAGCTTGATTTAATAATTTGTGTAAACGAAATTAGAAAGTCATGTTGTGAACGTTGGTCACTATCAGTTAATTCTGAATAAAATATATGACCACAGAGTCGAGGAGCTAAAAATATTATTGATGTGTTTGATTAGAGATGTATGAGAATTATAGTGCGAACTAAATACGACAGAACAGGCTGCCAAAAATCAAAGTTTGGCTAAGCTTATCATTGTGGATTCCGGGTGAGGAACTGCACAAAATAATGAACAACAAAACAGATAGATAGATAGATAGATAGATAGATAGATAGATAGATAGATAGATAGATAGATATTGAATGGACTGAGATAGATAGATAGATAGATAGATAGATAGATAGATAGATAGATAGATAGATAGATAGATAGATAGATGTTGTGGATTCCGAGTGAGGAACCGCACAAAATAATGAACAACAAAACAGATACGGAGATAGAAAAGTAGGTTATATTGAACGTAATATAAACGCAGGTTAGTAAATCCAGGAATACTATTAATAAGAAATAAATATATACAAGTCTTGAAGTGAAGTCGTTGGAAATAGTATATCCGTGTGTATTATTCTAGCTGAGTGGAGCACAAAGCTAGTCTGACTTCTGATGCGGTAGTCTCTGGGTAAGAATACTATTAGTAAGGAATAAATATATACAAGTCTTGAAGTGAAGTCGTTGGAAATAGTATATCCGTGTGTATTATTCTAGCTGAGTGGAGCTCAGAGCTAGTCTGACTTCTGATGCGGTAGTGTCTGGGTAAGAATACTATTAGTAAGGAATAAATATATACAAGTCTTGAAGTGAAGTCGTTGGAAATAGTATATCCGTGTGTATTATTCTAGCTGAGTGGAGCTCAGAGCTAGTCTGACTTCTGATGCGGTCGTGTCTGGGTAAGAATACTATTAGTAAGAAATAAATATATACAAGTCTTGAAGTGAAATCGTTGGAAATAGTATATCCGTGTGTATTATTCTAGCTGAGTGGAGCTCAGAGCTAGTCTGACTTCTGATGCGGTCGTGTCTGGGTAAGAATACTATTAGTAAGAAATAAATATATACAAATCTTGAAGTGAAGGCGTTGGAAATAGTATATCCGTGTGTATTATTCTAGCTGAGTGGAGCTCAGAGCTAGTCTGACTTCTGATGCGGTCGTGTCTGGGTAAGAATACTATTAGTAAGAAATAAATATATACAAGTCTTGAAGTGAAATCGTTGGAAATAGTATATCCGTGTGTATTATTCTAGCTGAGTGGAGCTCAGAGCTAGTCTGACTTCTGATGCGGTTGTGTCTGGGTAAGAATACTACATTAGTAAGAAATAAATATATACAAGTCTTGAAGTGAAATCGTTGGAAATAGTATATCCGTGTGTATTATTCTAGCTGAGTGGAGCTCAGAGCTAGTCTGACTTCTGATGCGGTCGTGTCTGGGTAAGAATACTATTGGTAAGAAATAAATATATACAAGTCTTGAAGTGAAGTCGTTGGAAATAGTATATCCATGTGTATTATTCTAGCTGAGTGGAGCTCAGAGCTAGTCTGACTTCTGATGCGGTAGTGTCTGGGTAAGAATACTATTAGTAAGAAATAAATATATACTACAAGTCTTGAAGTGAAGTCGTTGGAAATAGTATATCCATGTGTATTATTCTAGCTGAGTGGAGCTCAGAGCTAGTCTGACTTCTGATGCGGTCGTGTCTGGGTAAGAATACTATTAGTAAGAAATAAATATATACAAGTCTTGAAGTGAAGTCGTTGGAAATAGTATATCCATGTGTATTATTCTAGCTGAGTGGAGCTCAGAGCTAGTCTGACTTCTGATGCGGTAGTGTCTGGGTAAGAATACTATTAGTAAGAAATAAATGTCTACAAGTCTTGAAGTGAAGTCGTTGGAAATAGTATATCCGTGTGTATTATTCTAGCTGAGTGGAGCTCAGAGCTAGTCTGACTTCTGATGCGGTCGTGTCTGGGTAAGAATACTATTAGTAAGAAATAAATATATACAAGTCTTGAAGTGAAATCGTTGGAAATAGTATATCCGTGTGTATTATTCTAGCTGAGTGGAGCTCAGAGCTAGTCTGACATCTGATGCGGTCGTGTCTGGGTAAAGAATACTATTAGTAAGAAATAAATATATACAAGTCTTGAAGTGAAGTCGTTGGAAATAGTATATCCGTGTGTATTATTCTAGCTGAGTGGAGCTCAGAGCTAGTCCTGACTTCTGATGCGGTTGTGTCTGGGTAAGAATACTATTAGTAAGAAATAAATATATACAAGTCTTGAAGTGAAATCGTTGGAAATAGTATATCCGTGTGTATTATTCTAGCTGAGTGGAGCTCAGAGCTAGTCTGACTTCTGATGCGGTCGTGTCTGGGTAAGAATACTATTAGTAAGAAATAAATATATACAAGTCTTGAAGTGAAGTCGTTGGAAATAGTATATCCGTGTATATTATTCTGGCTAGTGGAGCTCAGAGCTAGTCTGACTTCTGATGCGGTCGTGTCTGGGTAAGAATACTATTAGTAAGAAATAAATATATACAAGTCTTGAAGTGAAGTCGTTGGAAATAGTATATCCGTGTGTATTATTCTAGCTGAGTGGAGCTCAGAGCTAGTCTGACTTCTGATGCGGTCGTGTGGGTAAGAATACTATTAGTAAGAAATAAATATACAAGTCTTGAAGTGAAATCGTTGGAAATGGTATATCCGTGTGTATTATTCTAGCTGAGTGGAGCTCAGAGCCTAGTCTGACTTCTGATGCGGTCGTGTCTGGGTGATAGAGAATACTATTAGTAAGAAATAAATATATACAAGTCTTGAAGTGAAGTCGTTGGAAATAGTATATCCGTGTATATTATTCTAGCTGAGTGGAGCTCGAAGCTAGTCTGACTTCTGATGCGGTCGTGTCTGGGTAAGAATACTATTAGTAAGAAATAAATATATACAAGTCTTGAAGTGAAGTCGTTGGAAATAGTATATCCATGTGTATTATTCTAGCTGAGTGGAGCTCAGAGCTAGTCTGACTTCTGATGCGGTAGTGTCTGGGTAAGAATACTATTAGTAAGAAATAAATATATACAAGTCTTGAAGTGAAGTCGTTGGAAATAGTATATCCATGTGTATTATTCTAGCTGAGTGGAGCTCAGAGCTAGTCTGACTTCTGATGCGGTAGTGTCAGGGTAAGAATACTATTAGTAAGAAATAAATATATACAAGTCTTGAAGTGAAATCGTTGGAAATAGTATATCCGTGTGTATTATTCTAGCTGAGTGGAGCTCAGAGCTAGTCTGACTTCTGATGCGGTCGTGTCTGGGTAAGAATACTATTAGTAAGAAATAAATATATACAAGTCTTGAAGTGAAGTCGTTGGAAATAGTATATCCGTGTATATTATTCTAGCTGAGTGGAGCTCAGAGCTAGTCTGACTTCTGATGCGGTAGTCTCTGAATAAGTTCGGTATCTCTCGATAACTTACGTATCAGTTCCGGTAATCTCCGATAACTGTAACGGATCTCTCTCTCTCTCTCTCTCTCTCTCTCTCTCTCTCTCTCTCTCTCTCTCTCTCTATGGCAGGGGTATATGTATACTCAGTCGAGTCCAGTATCATATACAAAACGGAGAGATCCCACAAAACTTATGTTTTGTAAATACTTCTCCATTCAGTGTCAATGTTGTTGTTGCTCTTTTATATGATGTGTCTCTTCAGGACGTAGACGATCATAGCCCTGTACATCTTCCTGTCACTTGTTGATTTTAATATATTTTGTCTTGTTATTTCTCCCAAACCCAGCCCTGCCATTCATTTGATTAGGTTCATTAAGTGTGTCACGCGTTGTTTTCCCCTGTCTCTTTCCCTCTATCCGCCGCTTGAGTATCAGGTTCTCCAAGCCCTCCTTCCTCAATACGTGTCCCAGAAACTTCAGTTATCCTTTCCTGATGTTAAACATAAGTATCTTCTTCGTTTCCATTCTCTTCAAAACCTTGTCGCTGCTCACATGTTCGGTCCGTGGTATCCTCAGCATCCTTCTGTAGAAACACATATCTGTTGCTTCGAGTCTCTCCTTCATCTTTGATGAGATTGTCCAGCATTCACTGCTATATAAGAGGAGATATATTACGTAAAAATCCAGGATTATTTTCTTTGTTTCCAACAAACTTTTTCTGTCTCCCAGTACTCTACTCAGCTTTTGGAATGAGTCTATAGCCATACCAATACGCCTTCGTATCTCAGTGTGGCACTTTCAGTCCTCTGTCAGAACATCTCCCAGATACTCGGTAAAAAATTAACCGGCTACGCCATGTCCTATGGATGCCATTAAAGTTTCAATTTAAGTTTTGTTTAACGGTATATCAACACCTCTGTGGGTTATTTAATGCCAAAAAGGTGGGGTTTTAAGTTATTCTTTTTAATGTTTGGTTAGCTTTTAATGATTTTTTTTGTTTTGTTTTTATTCTTTTTTATTTTAGAAAACTGAAAATGTATTCTGTTTTTGTATTCAAAAATGTTTTGCTGAGAATATTTTTTTTCAAAAATGTGTGATAGTAATAATTTTTTTTTTTCAAAAATGTATAAATTTCTATAAAATTGTGTGTATTTTGGCAGCATTTTTTCATTAATGCAGGTTTCATTGAATAATATAGACAAGTTTTGTCTATTAATTTTGTGTAGGATACTTGATGGTGATGTCGTTGAAAGACAACAAAAAATCATAGTATTTGTTGAATTTTTTATCGGGTCTAAGCTTTCGGCTCACATAAGCCATTATCATATTTCTATAAAAGTCTATTATGTATATATTTTTATAAAAGTGTATTTTTATACTTTCATAGTGCTTTGATCCCAAGTTTGGGAGTTAATTTTTACCCATAGCTGAGACCCTAACAGGTGTTACCAGTCCGGGTCAGGATAAACCTGGGAACAACAGCAATTAAGAGGTGGTTCCATGCTCCTCACAACCTCCCAATCAGAGGCCTTGCTGCCGGATGCAGTTTACCGTCATGCCAAGGACCAGGATGCCATTTGAGTGTCTTCCTTACTATTATGAATCAGATATAGCTATTGAGAAAAAGACCATGTCTGTATCCGAGCTGCCAAGTCGGGATCGATCAGATTACAGATTCTCCTAGGTGGACAGCGGGAGCACCCGACCTGATATGGCAGCAGTATTCAATGCACAGGCGGATGGTAGATTTGTATATGTGCAGGATTGTTTCAGACGGGAAAAACGTCCTGTCTCTCCACAGAGAACCGACTTTATTAGCAGCGGATTTAGCTATGGATTCTATATAGTCATTCCACTTGAGGTGTGGTGTGAGAGTTAACCCGAGGAAGCGCAGTGTTTTACTTTCAGCGAGACTAACCCGATCCATGCTAATGCGAGTAGGAGCGATTGTTGGTTGGTTGTTTTGTTTTTATGGCACATCAACCTCGGCGGGTCATTTATTGCCTACTAAATTTTATTTATTTATTGCTGGTAATATATTTTTTCTTTCAACAATTTATTGTTGTTTTATATAAGTTTTGTGTCTAGTAATACTTTTTTCTTTTAGAGTATCAAGATTCATTGGGATTTGTTTTGTTTTTTTAAGAGTAGGGTCCCCAAGGCCTACCCTTGTTATTTAACCCATAACTGGAGGGAAGGGACGCATTAATACCTTTCCCAAGGGTAACAGTGCTTAAGTGAATGTAGGGTATTCAACTGGAATTCGAAATCTGCTCACCGATTTCTCTTTCCGAGCCGATATCCACTGCACCACAACGCACATCCGTCACTAAACGCTTACAGCACCTGGTATTCACAAGCGGTCACCCATCTAAGTACAGACCAGGCTCAACGTTGCTTAACTTTGGTGATCGAGCGAGAACCGGTGTATTCAACGACCGTAAGCCAGGAGCGATTGTCTGTCCTGGTTAATAGACAGCAGCTTCGTTTTGGAAGCATTAAAATCCACGAGCCATTTCTTACCCCAGTCCACCACGGATTGGAGGTCCTTCTCAAGATCGGCAGCGAGGTTTGCTTTGTCAGCCTTGGTAGATTTTGATCGAGGCGAGAGTAAACCGTAGTGTCGTCAGCGTATATGCCTACTTGGGATCTTATTACATCTGGGAGATTGTTAATGTAGATAAGGAAAAACGTGGGACTTATAATAGAGCCTTGAGGCACATCCGCGTTCGTGTGATAGTATTAGGAGGCATGTCCGTTCAATACTACCCTCGTTGTGCGATTTGAAAGGAATGACTGGATAAGGTCAAACAATTGTCCAGCTATACCATAGTCCCGCAGCTTGCATAGAAGCCATCATGCTAGACTCTGTCAAACACTTTGGAGATATCTAGGGCAACAGTTCGTGCCTAGCCGTTCTTGTTGAGAGCCTGGTGTATATACTCAGTGATGGTCGTGAGCATATCAGCAGTGGGCCTGATGAAGCGGAAACCATACTGTTTGTCAGAGAAGAGCCTGTGGGCTGTGAGATGTTGTACCACCTCGGCGTTGATGATGGCTTCTTACACTTTGCCAAAGATCGGTAGGAAGCTGATAGGGCGATAATTAGCGGGGTCAGAGAGTTCTCCGGTATTTTCATATATAGAAACCACATAGGAGGATTTTCAGCAGGCAGGAAAGCAAGAAGCAGAGAGGTAGTAGTCATAGAGTTTAGAGAGAACAGAGGAGAATTCAGGAGCACATTTCTTTAGGACAATGATTGGTATTCCGTCACAACCGCTCGCTTTATGGGGGTCAAGCTTTGAAATTATTTTGGAGACCACCGAGGGAGTAATGTGTATGTCAGTCGGTTCGGGGTGGGAAGTCGGGTACAGATACTTCAGACGAGTCCAGTGTGGAGTTGATGGAGAATCTGTGAGCGAAGCACTCAGCCTTGTCTGTTGAAGCGGTGAGGACCACAAAGTCGTTGATTAGAGGGGGGATTGAGGGCTTGCTGCTGTTCAGCACACTTTTACAGAGCCTCCAGTAGTCTTTGTAGCCGAACTTATGGTATGCTATGCGCTGTTTCATTCTGGCTGCAAACAGCAGTAGGTAGAACAAAAACAAATACTAAATGAAAGATCAGAAATAATGCCCAGATGTAATCAAACTTATAAATACCTACTAGGATCATACAAACATGAACGAAAATGCTTTTAAATCCTTAAATAACTCCTCCCTAATTTTGAAAATTTGCGGTTGTTTAAAAATTTCAGTCGCACGTTCGTAAAAAAGCTCTTTTGTACGTTTGAAAAACAGAAAAATCAATTATTATTGTATTGAACACTTTTTAATACAACTGTCTACTGGTCTAATTTAATTATGACCAAAAACTATATATATATATATTGTGTGTGTGTGTGTGTGTGTGTGTGTGTGTGTATAGGCAGCATTTTTTCATTGATGTATGTTTCATTAAATAAATAATATAAACAAGTTTTGTCTATTTATTTTATGTAAATTCTTTTCATATCGTCTGATAAGCTTAATAGCATTATCGTTGAAAGAAGAAAGAAAATTACAATATTGATACATGTTTTATTTAATCCTTTCTGAGCTTTCGGCTTACATCAGCCATTATCAAAGATTGCTATTAAGCTTATCAGACGATATGAAAAAATTTATGTAAAATAAATAGGAAAAATTTGTCTATATAATTTAATGAAACATTCATCAATATATATATATATATATATATATATATAATTGGCAAAACTTGTCTATATTATTTAATGAAACATTCATATATATAGTCTAAACATATACTGTTAAATATAAGAGACAGTGAATGTCTGTTATCTTTAATCATGAGCCGTTCTAAACATCGTATTTTGGCTTTAATTTCAGATTAAAATAAAGACAAAAATTCTCCAACATTTGGATAATTTTTTATTAAGTTGGTTTTAAGCTTTCGGCTCACATAAGCCATCTTCAGAGAGGTTACAAGGACGTTAACACAAAAACATCCACCATCAGCGACGATTTTATTTTCTGTTGACATAAAGCTCCGCTAAGCAACGGAAACAGTTACCAAAAATTGCAAACGCAGTTTGCAAATTTGTAATGCGGTTCTATGACGTCACACTGCGTGAGAGCTCGAAATGATAACAGACCCATATATTTAAATGCAATGTAATGTGTTATGACCAGATTTAAACGTGATTTTATTTGGTGTGGGTTGTTTGAATTTAATGTAGATGGCCTCCACTATCTGAAGTTTCCTTTTACTGTGTGTATGAGTGAGGATTATTGTATTGTTGACTAAAATCTGTCTGATATTACCTACATGGTAATTTGTTTTGTAAGAAATGTTGTTTAATTGTACTCTGATCAGAAAGGTGACAGGTAAGTCTACGAGAGAGCGTAGTTGTAGTAAAACCCATATATGTAGTGGGTTTATTATTAGTACCAGAGATACAATCTCTGAACGGGCATGTAAATTGATAGACTGCATTAGTTTTTTGTAGAGGATTTAGTTGAGTGCTTGTAGGGTTATTAGAGACTATGAGGTCAATTTATGTGTATATATAGGGTGGTCCAAAAGTAGGTGGACAGTAGATGGAATATGTTTGTGTATCGGTTCCAACAAGATGGGTTCTTTCCGTATCATTCAAGAATAGTCTCTGAGTATCTTGAAGAATGAAAACATTACTCTAATAACATTTCCTGAGAAATAGATTGGCCGAACAGGTCAAGTTGATTGGCCCGCACGTTCACCTCACTTGATCTTAATGTATTTTTACTGTCCACCTAGTTTTGAACCACCCTGTATATACACATAAATTGCAATGTGTAAATTGTCGCCTAAATTACGCAGAAATAAAAATATTATCATTTTAACAGATATATTTATCAAAATTACACAAAAATATCTTGAAATACTAAAGAGTAAATTTATTCAATAAAATCACCATTGGCTTCAACCGCGGCTCCTAGAAGACTTCGGAATCCCTTGCATCTTTTCTGGACAGTCTCCTTGGTTAATGCTACCATAATCCATGCCTTCAGTTTACCCTTAACTAGCTTAGACCTAGCTAATCAGATTCACAACCCATTAATCTATTACAACTTGCTCATTCACCACAAGAACTCATCCATCGCCATTCAATCCGACATATACCACAATACCACATATTCACGGGGAATCTACCAAAAAAATCCATTATGTACCAAAACTACAAATGTCTATTTTTTTCCTACAAAATAACATAGAATTCGAAACTAAAATATAACAAAACATGTTAATAGGACTGGTCCATTCACCAAAACATATTTGCGAAAGTTACAAATGAACCCAAATCGAATCACTAAATTTCGGATCCAAATCGACTCAATCGAAATTTAATCATTTAAATCAAATAAAAGAGTTTCAACATCAATTTATGCAAATATCTTTAAATCAACTGGAAGGAACTTTACAGACATCTTTAAATTAACTGAAAGGAACTTTACAGACATCTTTAAATTACCCTCGTTCTGTCATCCACTAGCTGAAGCCCATAAATCTAGAATATAAATGTATAAAAATTAGCATGACCACAAAATGAGGGATCACTTTATATATTGATTATAATATAGAATTGATCCCCCAGTTTGTATTTACATTATAATTTCTTATGAAGAGTTGGAATATATATTCTTCTTCTTTGTGCCTAGTCCTTCCAGGACGTAGGCGATCGTGGCTTTCCACAACTTCCTGTCCCTGGTGGCTTTTACCACGCTTTCTCCTGTTACACCACGCAACCCTCGTTCTGTCATCCATCTGATCAGGTCCTTCAAATATGCTATCCGTTGCTTCCCTTGTCATGAATATAACACAGCCACAATCTGCTCACTTTGGAAAATAAAACATTCCTATAATATAATATCATCTTTGATGGTGGATGTATTTATGTTAACGTCCCTGTAACCTCTCTGAAGATGGCTGATGTGAGCCGAAAGCTAAGAACCAGCATAATAAAAAATATCCAAATGTTTGACAATTTTTGTCTTTATTTTCACCTGAAATTAAAGCCAAAATACGATATTTAGAACGGCTCAGGATTAAACATAATAGACATTCATTGTCTGCTATATTTAACGATATATGTTTAGAAAATTATCTGCTGCCTTGATACACTATATCTATCTATCTATCTATCTATCTATCTATCTATCTATCTATCTATCTATCTATTTCAGTCTTCTATCTATCTATCTATCTATCTATCTATCTATCTATCTATCTATCTATCTATCTATCTATCCCAGTCTCTTCATTATCTATCTATCTATCTATCTATCTATCTATCTATCTATCTATCTATCTATCTATCCCAGTCTCTTCATTATCTATCTATCTATCTATCTATCTATCTATCTATCTATCTATCTATCTATCTATCCCAGTCTCTTCATCTATCTATCTATCTATCTATCTATCTATCTATCTATCTATCCCTATCCCAGTCTCAATTCATTATCTATCTATCTATCTATCTATCTATCTATCTATCTATCTATCTATCTCATCTGTTCATATCTATCTATCTATCTATCTATCTATCTATCTATCTATCTATCTATCTATCTATCTATCTATCTATCCCAGTCTCTTCATTATCTATCTATCTATCTATCTATCTATCTATCTATCTATCTATCTATCTATCTATCTATCTATCTATCCCAGTCTCTTCATTATCTATCTATCTATCTATCTATCTATCTATCTATCTATCTATCTATCTATCCCAGTCTGTTAATATCTATCTATCTATCTATCTATCTATCTATCTATCTATCTATCTATCTCATCTGTTCATATCTATCTATCTATCTATCTATCTATCTATCTATCTATCTATCTATAAAGTGATTGAAAAGTAACTCCCTGATTTATGTATGATGGACTCTCCCGTCTTGTAAAAATTGCATTAAGACAGGAGAGTCCATAATACATAAAACAGGGAGTTACTCATTATCATTATCTCTGACCATAGCTCCCATTTAAATACATATGGAAACCTTTCAAACTCTATCCGTAAAATACTCGTTGATAATACATATATAACAGCCTCATCCACATATTTAAAAAAAATGGGGGTTAATATAATGGAAGTATGATGAATAAAAAAAACTGAAAAAAGCGAACACGCAAATTTCGAACCGAACCCTTTATTACAATTACATGGCCTAGTGGATATAGACGTTGGTTAGTTCCTGACTAGACATTTAGAGTTGTGAGTTCTGGCTTCAGCAGCGGTGAGCAAGTAACTTGCAAGGTTAGAGGGAGATAACTCATGACTTCCTGTCGAAGCTTTATGAAAGGAATGGTGTTTATATACCCTAGGGATTGAAATAAAGGGTTCGGTTCGAAATGCCTCGTACCTGGAGAAGGCCGGAGCGTACAACGGCCGATACGTTGTACAAATGGCAACAAAGATGAGGACAATAGTCCGAATAATGTAGAAATTTATGAATAGAACAGAATAACATGAATTGGTAGAAGTTAATGTTCAATGGGAAACAGTAGTAAAAGAGTTAAGGGTATCAAGAGTTCGTTAAAATAAGTTCTGTATGTATGTATGATCGTCATCGTTGGGTAGGATTGTCTTTGAAATATTCTCTCACTCTTAAAGGGTTCCGTTCGGTTATCTAAACTTATTTATAAATGGAACTTTGTCTGTGTGTGTATATGTGTGTGTGTGCGTGTGTCCGTTACCTATAGACTACGAAACGGCTGAACTGATTTTCTTGAAAATTTACACAGTTTTACTATAAGCATCTGCGAGTGTTCTTAGCTAGGTTTTGTGTCGAGGTACCCCCGATAATGTGCGTGGTGGTCCAGTAGATATCGGCTCGGAACAAGATATCGGAGAGCCGAGTTCGAATTCCAGTTGAATTCAATGCATTCACTTACGCACAAATACCCTTGGGAAAGTATTAATCCGTCTCTTCCTTCCAGTTATGGGTTAAATAACAGGACAGATTGGGTTCTATAGTGTTGGCTGGCAACCAGTCTACCGCAGAAAGCAATGGTAACCTACTGCGGGATAATCTTCTGCCAAGTCAGTCATGTCTCTTTCGAGACATGATCGCCCAAGCGTGTTTCATGTATGGCACTTAATTGACTGATCCCCGATAAATAATCGAAAAAATCGGGTTAGAAAAGGAGTGGTCCGATTTTAATCAAATTTGATACACTCATAGACAAAGACGTAAGAAACGATATTCAGAAGTTTCAAGGTTGCAGTTCTTACAATAGTGCAGAAAATCGATAATATATATATATATATATATATATATATATATATATATATATATATATATATAAAAGACAAGGTGTTTGTGTGTGTGTTTCTGTTTATCTGTCTGTATGTCCTTTATACAAATCCACAATTTTTATCCGATTCTCACCAAACTTCACACAAATATCCTTTAGGCTGAGGCTGAGCTCCAGGACCATGGATTAGTTTTAAAGCTTTCATTACACAAGAGCAACACCGGGCTATACTGCTAGTGAAGGATAAAAAGAGACCGATGGGTGAACGCTGAAAAGGAAGGAGGTGATAGAGAAAGACAGAGATAGATAATAATAATAATCGCTTGACGTTTGTCAAGGGACGTGTCAATTACATTGTCCGGGCTATTGTCCTCATCTTTGTTGCCATTTGTACGACGTTTAATAATAGATCATTCTATTTGTCAATATTTGAGAGATGAGGTAATATTTACAGTATTTACATTATTCGGACTATTGTCCTCATCTTTGTTGCCATTTGTACGACGTTTAATAATAGATCATTCTATTTGTCAATATTTGAGAGATGAGGTAATATTTACAGTATTTACATTATTCGGACTATTGTCCTCATCTTTGTTGCCATTTGTACGACGATTAATAATAGATCATTCTATTTGTCAATATTTGAGAGATGAGGTAATATTTACAGTATTTACATTATTCGGACTATTGTCCTCATCTTTGTTGCCATTTGTACGACGTTTAATAATAGATCATTCTATTTGTCAATATTTGAGAGATGAGGTAATATTTACAGTATTTACATTATTCGGACTATTGTCCTCATCTTTGTTGCCATTTGTACGACGTTTAATAATAGATCATTCTATTTGTCAATATTTGAGAGATGAGGTAGTATTTACAGTATTTATATTATTCGGACTATTGTCCTCATCTTTGTTGCCATTTGTACGACGTTTAATAATAGATCATTCTATTTATCAATATTTGAGAGATGAGGTAATATTTACAGTATTTACATTGTTCGGACTATTGTCCTCATCTTTGTTGCCATTTGTACGACGTTTAATAATAGATCATTCTATTTGTCAATATTTGAGAGATGAGGTAGTATTTACAGTATTTATATTATTCGGACTATTGTCCTCATCTTTGTTGCCATTTGTACGACGTTTAATAATAGATCATTCTATTTGTCTATATTTCTGAGATGATGTAGTATTTACAGTATTTACATTATTCGGACTATTGTCCTCATCTTTGTTGCCATTTGTACGACGTTTAATAATAGATCATTCTATTTATCAATATTTGAGAGATGAGGTAATATTTACAGTATTTACATTGTCCGGACTATTGTCCTCATCTTTATTGCCATTTGTACGACGTTTAATAATAGATCATTCTATTTGTCAATATTTGAGAGATGAGGTAGTATTTACAGTATTTATATTATTCGGACTATTGTCCTCATCTTTGTTGCCATTTGTACGACGTTTAATAATAGATCATTCTATTTATCAATATTTCTGAGATGATGTAGTATTTACAGTATTTACATTATTCGGACTATTGTCCTCATCTTTGTTGCCATTTGTACGACGTTTAATAATAGATCATTCTATTTATCAATATTTGAGAGATGAGGTAATATTTACAGTATTTACATTGTCCGGACTATTGTCCTCATCTTTATTGCCATTTGTACGACGTTTAATAATAGATCATTCTATTTGTCAATATTTGAGAGATGAGGTAGTATTTACAGTATTTACATTATTCGGACTATTGTCCTCATCTTTGTTGCCATTTGTACGACGTTTAATAATAGATCATTCTATTTATCAATATTTCTGAGATGATGTAGTATTTACAGTATTTACATTATTCGGACTATCGTTCTCATCTTTGTTGCTATTTCTACGACGTTCCAGCCGTTGTACGCTCCAGCCTTCTTTAGGTGCTAGGAATTTCGAACACTTCATTACAATCACTGGGGTATATGATCTTCATTCCTTGCGTAGTAGTTCCGCTTTTGGTAGTCATGGGTTATCTCCCTCTAATCCTGTAAGTTACTTGTTCACCACTGTTATTTTTAATCATATCACCCCGAGCAAGACGGTAACGCCACTGATGTGCAGGGGGCTACATAAGAGTGAAAAGATTGGAAAAGAGAAAGCCGGAAACCACATCCTAAACAGGAAACAAGGGATGAGCCTCTTCACCTGTTCAATAGACGTGGGTGGAGTGTGAACCGGACGATAGTTTAGTCTATCTACTCCAATTAAATGTTGTAGCCTGATATTGAACTCACAACTCTTTGGGTCAAGTCACATGAACTAACCAACGTCTATTCTGTCCTTAATGGCAACAAAAATGAGGACAATAGTCCAATTAATGTAAATACTGTACCCTCGTCATCTTCTCTCTGGCGACAGTCTTTTATTTCGTTTGTGGGGCTCGAAAAGGTCATTTGGGAATTCACTCCCGGGTGTGATTCTGACCTTTCCATTTAACGTCGAACAAACTTCGCGTCGGGTCGCGAAAAGAATCCATAAAAGAATTTATTTCTGATAATTGAAGATTATTTGAATTTTGTTTTTAGATGTTTCCCAGATTTCTATTAGGCGAAAAACATTTCGCATCAAGGTGTGATATTTTACGAGTATTGCTTTTGTGTGTGCGCTAAGCAAAGTTTGTAATTCGAGCCCTTTTTTTCTAACAAAATCAATGTCAGTTCTTAGCATTTGAACTTTAAATCTATATCTTGTTTTGTTCACTACAAGTGTAGTCGAAAGGACTCGGAACATTTGAACAATTTCTACATCATTTATGTTCTCTGTGTAGAATCAGGAAGCTTTTCTCGTTTGAAAGAATCCTGAACATATATAAATCTACCATCCGCCCATGTATTGAATACTGCTACCATATCCGGTCGGGTGCTCCTGCTATCCACCTCAGGGTCCTTGACAAAATCCAACGAAGAATCTGTAATGAGATAGATCCCGACTTGGCAGCTCGGATACATTCATTTTATCACCGGCGCAACATGGCTTTTCTGTGTCTCTTCTATAAATACTTTCACGGTTTCTGCTCCAATGGACTTAGCTCACTGCTGCCCCCTATATATGAATTTACTAGAGCCACAAGATTAGCAACTAGGTCCAACCCTTTTACTGTGAAACCAATAAAATGTAATCGCAAATTCTACTCCAGCAGCTTCTTTTCTCGCACTTCTCGCCTCTGGAATACCCTTCAGTTTACTTGCTTCCCCGACAGCTACAATCTCCCAGAATTTAAATGTAAAGTCAATAGTCATCTTCTATCTCACTAACCTGCATCCTCTCTTTCTCATGTTCCTTTCTTCGTCCACTCTACTCTCATCAGTATTCTCATCTTTCTCTTACCCACTTCCTGACACCCCCTATAACCTGTCACTCTTTCTCATAACTTTCCTCCTATGTAACCCCCAGCAAAATAGTGGCAGCAAACTGCCTTGCTTGAGGCGATATGATTATTAAAAAGAAAATTGTATACTATTATAATGTTGATATAAATTGGGGGATCAATTCTACATTACGATCAATATATAAACCGATCTCTCACTTTATGGTCACAGTCATCCTTCGCTTAGCCACTTCCTGGCACCCCCTATATAACCTGTTACTCTTTCTCATAACTTTCTTCCTATGTAACCCCCAGCAAAACAGTGGCAATAAAATGCTTTGCTAGGGGCGATATGATTATAAAAAAAGAAATTCTATACTATTATAATGTGGATATAAAGTGGGTGATCAATTCTGCATTGCAATCAATACATGAACTGATCCCTCACTTTATGGCCGCAACCATCCTTCCTGACGCCCTCTATAACCTGTCACTCTTTCTTATAACTTTCCACCGATGTAACCCCCTGCAAAACAGTGGCAGTAAAATGCCTTGCTCGGGGCGATATGATTATAAAAAAAAGAAATTCTATACTATTATAATGTGGATATAAAGTGGGTGATCAATTCTGCATTACAATCAATATATAAACTGATCCCTCACTTTATGGCCGCAGTCATCCTTCTCTTACACACTTCCTGACGCCCTATATAACCTGTCACTCTTTCTTATAACTTTCCTCCGATGTAACCCCCTGCAAAACAGTGGCAGTAAAATGCCTTGCTCGGGGCGATATGATTATAAAAAAAAAGAAATTCTATACTATTATAATGTGGATATAAAGTGGGTGATCAATTCTGCATTACAATCAATATATAAACTGATCCCTCACTTTATGGCCGCAGTCATCCTTCTCTTACACACTTCCTGACGCCCTCTATAACCTGTCACTCTTTCTTATAACTTTCCACCGATGTAACCCCCTGCAAAACAGTGGCAGTAAAATGCCTTGCTTGGGGCGATATGATTATAAAAAAAAGGGGGGGGGGGAATTTATAAGAACACAAGAAAAATTAAATAGAAATAATTAATCGCAAGATATTTAATGAGATTTATCATTTTTTTGGCTGAAACATGTGGCACTATACACAGTTGACATTCTCCTATGAATTTCAACTGGTTTGCACCTTTGAGCAACTAAAAACTTGATAACTGGCCTCTGTTCAATCCTGAGCATGCTTCTTGGTCGGCCATCTTTGTTAATCTCCAAAATTCTCAAAGTTTTTTTTTCAATCTGCAAAAAAAATTAAATCCCTTTGAAAAAGGAGTGAAGGAAAAAAAATTAAGAAGTAAGCTTCTATCTGTATTAGAAGTCCTTATAATGAAAAATTCACCTTATTTATTGAATGACCCCCGTAGAAGTTTTCATACCGAAAAATTCACATTATTTATCGAATGACCCTCGTAGATGTCCTTATACCGAAAAATTCACCTTATTTATCGAATGACCATCGTAGAAGTCCTTATACCGAAAAATTCACCTTATTTATCGAATGACACTCGTAGGCGTTCTCTTTTCCAATCTTCTCACTTTTTTTTTCAATTGGAGTAGATAGATCTAGCTATCGCCCGGTTCACACTCCACCCACGTCTATTGAACAAGTTAAGAGGCTCATCCCTTGTTCCCTGTTTAGGATGTGGTTTCCGGCTTTCTCTTTTCCAATCTTCTCACTTTTTTTTTTCAATTGGAGTAGATAGATCTATCTATCGCCCGGTTCACACTCCACCCACGTCTACTGAACAGGTTAAGAGGCTCATCCCTTTTTCCCTGTTTAGGATGTGGTTTCCGGCTTTCTCTTTTCCAATCTTTTCACTATTACGTAGCCCCCTGCACATCAGTGCCGTTACCGCCTTGCTCGGGGTGATACGATTTTATATATATATATATATATATATATATATATATATATATATATATATATATATATAAAACGGAAAGTAAGGTTCTAACATTTAGAAAATCAACCATGTTTTACGACAAATAACAACAGTTAGGATGTGCGTTGTGGGGCAGTGGATATCAACACGGAATGACAAATGGGCGTGCTGAGTTCGAATTCCAGTTGAAAACCTTGCATTCACTTTTGCACAAATACCCTTGGGAAAGGTATTAATCCGTCTCTTCCCTCAAGTTATGGGTTAAATAACAAGACAGATTGGGTTCTATAGCTTTGGCTGGCAACCAGTCTACCGCAGAAAGCAATGGCAACCTACCTCACAAAGTAGACTGAAATCGAAATTCTATAGCATTTATTATCACAATTAAAAACTGACAAATCAATAAAACTCCAACCAAACCTCAAAGGTCTTTTCAACGTAGGTCTAAATATTGCACTCTTCACAATAGCAATATTATACTAAAAAAAAATTCAAATTACCAGAAAAGAAATCACAATTGGTGAACTGTATTACTGGTCAATCTTCTCACAAATGAAAAAGAAACGTGTGGTTCCATATTGAGAATAACATGGACTGAACAAGTGAGTAACGTGGAAGTATATAGGAAAATGTTAACGAAAAGGACGTTTATATTCCGAATTAGAAAGAGACAGTTAAATTTTCCCAAGCATGTAATGAGAAAAGAGGGTTTGGAGAATCTGACACAGGACATATAGAAGACAACAGGTACAGAAGGAAACGGCGAGTAGGTTATCTCACAAGCTTGTGTAAACAGATGGCAGAAAAGGCAGTAGGGGGGTTGTTGAAAATGCAAACCTTAGAGCTGCAAAGAATAGGATGTTGTGGAGAGCTATAGTCGAACATGCCCTGTGGGGACACGGCATACAGATGACGATTAATGTCAAGAAGTTATTTCGGCACGATGGAAACGTGAGAAGATATTTTTGCATTATTTTTCCGATTTAAGACATTGTTTTTATCTTCGATAATCACAGCTTAGCGTTCAAACATCGACCATTGACCCTAAGGAGAGAGACGTGGGGGAGAGAGAGTAAACGGGTTTTTAAAAGGGAGATTGTATTGCAATACATCAATGCAAGTAAGAAGTTTATGCTTCCTTTAAAGATCAGCATAAATCCTAATTTTTAATTCGGCTCAAACACCAAACGTTTGGCATTAGTCGGCAATAAGCAACCCGTTTAAGTCACCAGGCATCTTTTTTGTGCACTACTTGTAACGTGCGCATATTTGAATTTGTAAATATATGCGGCGCGGTGTGTATAAGCGTGCCTGCATTAATTATGCGATAACTTAATTTCAAGATGAAGAGAAGTTCGATCATATTTTTTTTACTCGTTTATATTTGATAGCGTGCAAAAAGGTTTGTATATTATGACATTTATGGCTTTCCGTAGATATGAATATCGCATGAAGCTAACTTTTTTGTAACCTCGCCCAATCGCAACATCCCATAATTTCATGACATCATGTAATGGCATGAAACCTCTGCATGTATTACTGCGCGCTGTGAGTCGCCGCTCGTGTACGGATTGAAATACTGAGGGAGGAAGGGAGATTATAAAATAGTAACTAAAGAAAAAAAAAAGCAGTGGTTATTGCGGCGGGATAGATTTTTAAAGATTGTCTGGAAAAAAATAAACATGGAATCGAATAAAGGTTATATAAAAAAAAAATAAAATAAAATTGTTTAAAAATAATTATGAAATATTCCTAGTTGGGTTAAGGTACCTGGTAAAAAAGAGAGGGATTTTTTATTGATTGATCTTCTTCTTAGATGTATTTTAAGCGTTTGAAAATTTAAATATAGATCAGAAGTTTTAAATTGAGTGTTGCTGTGACTTAAATTTTTTTTTTTTTAGCTTTGAAATGAACAAAATTAAAGTAAAGATTTAGATTGTAGTTCAGTGAAGTGAAGGTCAAATCTGCTGTTGAGCGGATTCATCTGTTGGTTTGTCGGTGGTGTTTCGGCTCAGGTCGGGTTCCCGCAATAATTGAGGTTTGGTCTCTAGAGCCGCTTAAAGAAACCTGGGTGGAAATAGGTTATAGTTTTTATCATCATCATCGTCCCTACACTCGTTCCATATTTGTCGTCTGCCAGAGATTTACCTTCTGACTGGTTTGGCCTGTTTAAAAAAAAAAAAAAAGCAAAGAAAAAAAAAAACACCTAAGATCCATCCATACGGGTAAGAAGAGCAATTATCATTTATCAGGCTGTTAAATGTCAACCTTATCTTCTCTTTTACTTTCTACCTCATTTCAAATATTAATTATTTTATTTAAGATTAATTATTCTTAAACAGCTAACCTTTTATTTAATTAAATACATTTTCTTTTAAATCAACTTTTTTTTGTTACTAAATTTAAATTATGCTTTTTAATTGCATGATTGATGCATTTTAGAAAATTTACGATACATTTTTTTAAAAATGCATTTTGTGAAAAAAAAAAAATGTTTTCATTTAAAAACCTCAAAAGCAAAATTAAGAAAATAAACTAAAATTAGAGACGATCGTTTTTCAATTTATCTCTTAAATAGGCTTACCTTTTTTTTTTATTAAATGTGTTATTTTGAACGTCGAACTAAAAATAAATAAAAAAAACCGTTAGATTTAATTTTTAGCTGATTTAAAAACTAAAAGAGAAAAGACAAAGTCGACTAGAAATGCCAGCATGGACACACCCTTTTAAATCAAATAAATAAATATTGCCTTAGAATATTCTTTAACTTTACTGCATTTATTTTTTAATGCACTTGTAATTTTCAGTGGTTGTAGTTAGAAATTGCAGAATATTTTCTTGTATTTTCTTTCAGTAAAAATGCAGGAAGGACATCAAAAAAAGCAACAGTCGATTCTTAGGTTTTTTTAGTTTTCAAAATGTTTTTGTCGTTTTTTATAATACTTTTTTAAATTAATGATAAATTAAAAACTTGAATGTTGCAGGGTTTTATTTTTATTTATTTAAAAAAAAAATTGCACAATTTAGATATCTAAAAATAATTAGAAAGTGATCTACTCACTGCCAAAGAATTTTTTTTTTTTTTTTTTTTTAAAAAAAGGCGAAAATAATCATTTTCTGAAGATTGTTTTTAAAAATTGATGTTTTTAAAGGAAATGCTTAAAAAACATTTTTTTAAAATTTGAAATAAATTATTAAATAAAATTCACCACTAAAAATGGATCTAATTTGTGTGTGTGTGTGAATAAAAAGGTAGCAAGAATTATTTTTAGTAAATGTTTTCAAAAGAATCCTTAGGAAGCAAATTGTTTTCATTCTCCCAGATACTTTTCCTATATATGGTTTAGGCATCAGCTACCCTCTTCTCATTAGTGCTTGATAATCATCGCCTTTGCCTTGTCTTGTGAAACTTCAACAGAAACTGATTTTTTTTCTTGCAAAATCATTTTTAATAATAACAAAAAAAATACATGAAAAATCGAATTAAAATTTTAAATTGAAAAATGCTATTAACTTGACTGCTTATTTTTTTTTTCTTTCCACAATTTTTAGTTTGCATTTGCAATCTTGTCATTTTTTATTTTTATTTTGTTTTTGTTCAGTTAAAACAATATTTAATTTTTTATTCATAAAAAATTAAAAATTTTTTTTTTTTCTGTAAAATCGAATTAAAGAAAAATAAAGAAAAACTCAACAGTTGTGGAAAAATGATGCATAGAATTCTAAAGAGATGAAATTCTAAAGAGATGATTCACATTTTTTTTTAATTACATTAATTCTTGTAAATAGTTAGTTACTACATTACAATATTTACAAGAATTAATTAAACAAGTATTAATTAAACAAGTATTAATTGATTATTAATTTTTTTGTTTTTGTTTTATAACAAAATAATTTTTGTGTCGTGATTTTATGCTTTTCAAACCATTTTCATTGTAATAACAAAATTACAATGAAAAAGAAATAGAAAAAAAATCCTATTAATTTGTTCTTTATTCAATTCATCTTGTCAGATTCCGATCCATCAACTCATGATGATAAATGACTACTAGGGTTAAAAATTTGAACTTAAAATTCGCTAAAAACATTTATTTTTTGCATTTGCTTCATAATTAAAAATTTAAATCAAATCTTGGGAAAAATCGGAGTATGCAGAATTTCTTTATTTTTTTTTTTAACCGACGATAAACAATTTTCAAAAGAAACCAAACATACTTCATAAATCCTCAGGTTTAAAATTGAAAGTGCACATAGAGAAATGGGTTGGGGAAGGGTTTTATCAGGTGGCCACAAACTGGGGGATCATATTTTGGTTATTTTACCATACAGTCTGATCCCCCATTTTACAACCACATTTTATCTGTAGCAAGATGGCGTTATATATATATATATATATATATATATGGTGGTGTGGACTATTATTATTATAAGCAGTCATAGTCGTGCTGCTGGTTTGTTACTGTGTAGTAGTTTACGAGGATTCCAAAAGGAGGGGGATCAGATTTTTAGTACTATTTTATTATTTTTAGCTCTCTGACATTGGTAATATTTTATTGGTAGGTTGGTTTGTTTAGCTTGGATCGGTGCCCGGGAGTAGAAGAATATATATAGTGTGAGGAAGTCCACGCCCTGCCTGCAACAAGAGAAGGTTGGGAGAAGGTGGAAGGGTCCTTCGTTTGGGAGAGACGAAAATGTTTGTGAATTAGAGAAGCAGCAGCCACTTTGAGATTCCTTCAAGCTTTTTCTTTTTCCTTTTCTTTCGTCATTTGCTCCTCCTGGTATATACAATCTATCTATCTATCTATATATATATATATATATATTTTATATATTTGAGTTTAAAAAAAAGATCTTGCTGCTCGCCAGCCAGTCCAACTGTTGCCAGTCTTCTCATCATCATCTTTTCATAAAAACCCTATCTGCTTCTACGACGACAGGTGATCGTTAGTGATAATCATAAAAGAATATTAATAATTTATGATTTTCACCAGAAAGGGGAAAAATTAATTTTTCATTACCTACCACCATGTAGTCACAAAAAAAAGAAAAAAGGATTTCAACATTTCAGTTCGTTTTTTCTACATTGAAACTTCTCCAAATTTACCAAAAATTGGATAATTTTTATGAGGAAGAAAAAGAAAAATTAAAACTTTGGTTGGACCACAAACTTTCATTTTAAATTCTTTTTTATTAAAAAAACACTTTCACTTGTCGTTTTGCAAAAAATAGAAGGAAAGGAAGAAAAAAAAGGATTATTTCAATCTCTTTTACAAAATTCCTTCAGTGGTTTCGGATGTTTTACCATTGAGCTTTGCATCTGCCTTGCTCACTTTTTGTAATTCTTTAAAAGGTAAATATTTCGTGATTTATTATTTTATTACCAGAGAAATCATCAACTTTCTTAGAAATCAAGATTTACCAAGATATAAACAAAAAACAATCATAAATTAAATTAAATAGAAAAATTCTTCATTACGTATGTATTACTAATTTATTTTAAAGGTTACTACAAGACCCATGTCAGTGTTAGTAGTTTATTTCTATTCATTTATTTCTCTATATTTACTTACTTTTTTTACTGAAACTTTTTTGCATTTTTTAATCCCTTTGGTTGTTTTTTTTTAGTGTACTGGGTCAAAAACATAGGATTTAGGCTTGTTTATCGAGTTGAACTTAGAATTATTGAGAATGAAATGAACAAAAATAGAAAGAAAAATGGCTCTTAAAATTTATCACTCGTTTCGGTTTAATCATGTAAAAATAATCCAGTCGGAATTTTTATTTTCAGTCTAAAAACGAAAAAAGAGTTGAGCAATAAATTTCAGCCCTTATTGATATACGATTTTTTTTATTTTATAAATGATTTTTTAAAACTCTTAAATGTTTGCTTATTTGATCTTGTGTAGAAAGAAAAAAAGGGATCGTTAGTTACTGTGTCAGTGCTGCTTGATCATTCGGATTTTTTTCGTTTCTTTTTTTTTAATTTATTATTCTAATCTAAATCCAATTAACTCCATGAAATTTTGTCTATGTTGTCGTTTACTTATTTAAATTTAATTTAGGGTCTGCTATTTCTCCCCCTTAAAGAACAAACAAATTGAAACTCACTGACTGAGAAAGAGACCTTTTTAAGGATGAGGGCGATAGAGAAAAAGAAACTGATTGTATTGTATGGTTTCTTTTCTAAATTAAATTTTTAAAATCCTTTTGGAAGCTGCACCCAACCCAAAAAATAGTTTGGATTATATAGTGAAAAATAAATTTGAATTTAAGTAAAAAAAGTGTCCGTTTTTTTCGATTTCTGACCAACCACGAAACTGCATTTATTTGCTCTCTCTACCCTCAACCGCCTTTTTTTGTTATTGTTTAGCTAAATGTTTATTGAAGTTCGAGCAAAAATGTCAGAAAAAAAAAAAGAAAACGAAACTCGTTCTTGTTGTTCCCTTTTTTAGCCCTTAAAAAAAAAAGTGTGTGTGATTTCTCTTTCCCCACTAAAACTGATCATCATCCTTCCTGCTGTTTTTTTCCCCACCCAAAAAAAAAAAAACCCCAACACAACACTTTTTAGTTCAGTATCCACAAAGCAGCTGCTTTTCTCATTTCCATCAACCCCGTTTGATTTTGTTCAATGTTAAGCAATTCATTCCTCTTTTTGTTACTTGCAAGCATTATCATTATTTTAGATTTTAACCATTTTTAAACGCCTGTTGCCCCAACAACCTTTTAATACATTCTTCAACAGTTCTATCGTTTTTCTTTTTCTTTTAAATGTAAAGAAAACTCTTCAGTCTTCTTCATGTTTATTTCTGGACTGTCAAAATAATCAGGGTTTTTCATAGCTTTTTCTTCACTACTCAACTGTCATTCGTGTGGAAAACTGAAGTCTCTCTGAATCTTGGTCATTAATAATAATTCCCTGATCTCAGTGTTTTATGGTGATACCTTCCAACTATCTCAGAATTTAGTTAATTACCAAATTGGATAAAATCACTGTCGACTAATTATTGGAAAAAGTGGTTTTATTTGAATTTGATTTTTAATGTTTCTGACGAAATTATGAGCTTAATAATTCAACCCGTTATTTTAATTTAATCGAAACTGGTAATTCAAAAATACAGTTTAAAAAAAATCCTTACTGCACTGCTACTGAGAATTTCGATTTTTTTTACCTTTTTGCGCATTTAAATAAAACTAAAAAAAAAAACAAAACATTTTTTTGTCATTTTTCAGTTTTTGTTGAATGTTTTTTTATTTTAAAAGACTTTTTGGCTGAACTCAAATTTTCTAATAATACGAAACCCAATGAAAGAAAGAAAGAAAGAAAAAAATCAGTTTAAAGATAAATTGTTCACTTATTTAGTTTTTGGATAAAAGTACCTTCCAAAGTCCATCAACAAAATCGATCTTATCAGAAGCAACATGAAGAGGGGTCAGTGCAACCTGAAATTATTAAAAATAAAATTGATGCAGTTCGTTGTTAGGTTGGTGATTTCAACAGGATTTCTATGACGCAATTAAACTTACAGGTCTTTGGGGTTGGTTAAGGTTACAGCTCTTATACAGCTAAAGTTGGGTAGATTTAGGATGGGTAGACTCTTGTTTCTACTTATTTTGATTAATGCCTATTGGCACAGAACTCAATATGACGTCTAAAATGTTTTTTTTTTTCTTCTTTCTGTTATTCATTCTTTTCAGACGCCATTTCAACCGAAAATCTTAAATCGCACTTTAAGTTTTACATTTGATCAAAGTTGTAAAAAAAATGATTACAAATGCGTTTTCTTGCTTTTAAAATTAAAAAGCAACCCATCTATTCGATTATTAAAATAATAAAATTCTATTTAATATGTGCTAAAATCAAAATAGAAATTAACAAAGTTTTTTTTATCTTAACCGTTTAAAATTAAAAATTAAAAATAAAATCCTTTAAAAATTTTGTTTCTTCAAAAAGTAAATCTAATTTTTGATTCTCTCACCTTTACTGATATTGCTGAATAAATCATAATTTTTTTCGTTTATCCTGGTGCAATTGAAACAAAAAGAAATATTCTTACATTTGTTTTTTCCACTCTAAAAGGAAATCTAATTAATATTCACTTAAAAATATAATGAAGAATTAATTATTCATTTCAAAAAAGTAATGAATCATTAAATTAGTTCCTACGTTTCTTGTTTTTTTTTTTTTTTACTTGAGTATGCAATGAAGAGTTTAAGTTACTGATATATATATCTTCTTACTGCAGGCTTTTTTGAATGGGTGAGAGACCATTTAAGGAGTGGAATCTCTTAAGTTATTTATTTCTAAGGTTATATTGTAATCTGACCGTTTAACAGTAACACCCTTTTTTAATGGTAAAAAAAAAGAAAAAAAAGTAAATAAATTCAACTTGAGAGTTGACTTATTCCTCACACCCACTTGATCTCCAATTTTAGAGAAATCGGACAGCGCCATTGCCCCGTTTGGCACTTGTCATCATCACCACTCGTGGCTTTATTAAATTATGCAGGGACATGTATTGTAGAATATGACATGTGCATTATGCAAATGAAGGCTATGAATTAATGAGGATATCTCTTGGACTTATTTGTGTATTAAAAAAAACTTTGAGACCATTAAATTAAGTTTAACACTAAACAGTCTTTTGTGGTAATTCAACAATGAATCGTTGGCCGGGTGTGTCGGGCTGGATTAAAAGAGCTAGTTTTTAGTTGGTTGTCTATTGATTCTGGAGTTCGATCCTCACTGGGTGCTTTACACTTGTGACCTTATACCAAACTAGGTTTAGTAAATAACAATTGTCCTTGTTTGTCATGTTGATGTTCGAAAAATTTAAAGGTCACTGGTCATTTTTCGACACAAAATGACCTTCACCTCTCATTTCTGGACACTTTTTGTTTGCCTTTTTCTTTTTTTTCTTTTTTTTTTAATAAACTAAAATTTAAGAAAAGGGTGGAATATACGTCATAATTTTTTCCCCCTATGTAAATTATGTATTTTTAACTTTATTTTTTTAATCGACATATTTTTTGGTTTTAATCATTAACTTTTCGAGATTATATTTTTTACTTCGTCATTTGACTACTAACTTGGAATATTTATAAAATTAAAATTACTTAGCTGCACGATTAAAAAACCTTTCCTTATTGTGTAAAAAAGAAAAAGATTTTAGTTTTTTTTGGTAGGATTTCATTTAATTTAGGACATATTTTAAAAATTATCCTAATTAATTTGTTTTTATGAAAAATAGAATTAGAAGTTTTTTCAAGATAATTTTTCATTCATATAATTGTAAATATTTATTTTTTATTAAAAGGTATAAATTGCTTGACCTCGGTAGTAAATAGAACGATTAAAAAGCATGTGTTGACTTGATATTTTAAGTTATTTTCTTTTCTTTCTTTGCACCAGATCGTTAAAAATAAATTATTGTAGTAACCAAGTGCGACTTTAAAAATGCCGGCCGGTGTTTGCTTCTTAATCTCTTGATCAGAAATATTATTTTTAGTTTTAAAAACCAAAAGGTTGTTAATTTCATTTTTATATCCTTTTCAGGCATTATTTCTTAAAATGTACGCATAAAGGTTCAGGTAGGGTAATTTTCTCTTGTTGATAGTAGCGGTAGGAACTGCTTTCATATTACGTAGGTATTTTTATTTATTATGATTATTGTGTGTTTGTTGCTATTTAATCCATGGGTCTTTCTCTCTTGCATGAATTTCTAATTCTCAAAGATTTTTTAGTCACTAACACAAAAAAATTTAATGCATCTGATTTATTGACTTTTTCAATCTCATAAAAAAAAGCCCTCTATATTCAATTCTCTGGGTGATTAAGTCAGGATTGTTGTTAGGCGATGATGGTATGAGCCATCATCAATTTTTACAGGCCAGGCAACTTAATATAATTTAACCTTGCTGATAAAAAAAAAAGTCTCCTGTCTCTTTTAACCTTGGTTTTGTTTAGCCAAAGTGACATTCATCTCAGTTTCTGTCGTCTGTCAGCAATTTGGTGGACTTCAATATTTTGCTAGTATATATGATGATTATAAATGACTTGCTTTTTTTTTTTCTTTTTTGAGCCACTGTTTAAATATGTAATGGAGCAAAGGCATACCTTTCACAACGTCTTCTTACTCATTCTCTCTCCTCTTCGGACTTTTATTATCTTATCAGTAAACAAAAAAAGGCTTCTAAGAGGACATAAAATTAGTAGAAGGATATTTAATTTCATAAAATAAGCTTGACGTTATCTGTTTGCAGATAATGAGGTTTTCTATGTTGATTGAGCTACTAACTAAAAAAAATGATAACAGCTATGGGTGTCGTAGCTCCAGTGTAAAGGAACAAAAAATATAAATGTTGATTCTCTAACCTTTTGTTATGGTAGTTTTAAATAATTCTTTTAATTTCTGCAATTAAAAACCCCAACAAAAATTGGACTATTTTTAATTCTCTTTCCATGTATGGGACCTTCACGTTAAAAAAAAACAGATCCTAAAACTGTTGTTGCATTCAGAACGAGTGGGCGGTAAAAAATTATCCTAATCTTTGTTGTTATAATTGGAAATTTGCACTTTTTAAATTAAACTTTATGATCAGTAAGGTTATAATAATTTAATTTAAGCAGTTAAGAAAAAATAGTAAAATTACCTTAAATTTCTTTCTAGTATCCGGACATGACTGAGGAAAATGGTGAAGGAAAATCATAAAAAATCACCAAAATTTAATAAATTATATTTTATTAATTTATTTTAACACTGTAAACCACATCCTGCAGGCTTTTTCCTGTGTATTTTCTCAGTAAAAATGTTCTCTTATCTTAAACAAAAAAAACCAAAAAAAACTTATATGCTCCAGTAGTGGAACAATAATCATTTTTTAAAGGTTCATTTGTCAGTATTTTACACTCGATTTTTAAAAAAAATCTTTAAGATGGCGGAAAAACGTTGAAAAGCCTTTATTTCAAGAAATAGTGCAATCTTTTCTTTGCTAGTATTTTTGTACTGTAGCATAAAAAATATAGAGAATATCTTCAAGTGTCTGGCTTTAATTAAGTGTGATAAGCTGGTGTTTAGAAAAGAAGCCATACACATTTTTGAGTGAAGTTATCAGATTACCATCTGACGGTATAAAAATCAACTAGTTGATGAGAAAATTATTTTTATTCATAAGTATCTAATATTTTTAATGAAACACCTGGGATAGAAATAAACATTTTAAAGAGTTTACCCACTCATTAATATTTTAAACTTAGTAACACTTAGTTTCTTGAACACATGATTTTTTTAGCCAATTTAATTTGCTGATATTTAAATTTAATATAGTCACATATTTTAATTTGTATAAAGTGTCTATTACTTACTACCCAAATCAGTTTTTTTTTATCTTCCAAACCGTATTTAAAGTTCATCTAACATAGCTAGTGAAATTGATGTTTGTTTTTTATTTTATTTTTTCTTGACTAAATATCTGAGCCCTGTTGGGTAATGAGATATTATGTAATTTTTTTTTTTTTTTTTTTTTTTTTTTTTTTTTTTTTTTTTTTTTTTTTTAATTAATTATCCCCAAGCAAATTGGTAATGGCACTAAAACAAGGAGTAAAAAAGAATTAAAACCTTAGGAACTGGAAACCCAATAAAAAAAATATGAGACATTTTATAAATTACTACTCCTGTTCAAAAAACTAGGGTGTGGTGTGAAAAATATAAAAGATGAATCTGTCTACTATAAATATATTATTTTCAATTTCTTAAATATCAATAAGGTCAGTCAGTCAAGTGCCATACGTGATACATGCCTTGGCCGATCATGTCTCGAAAGAGACATGACTGACTGGACAGAAGATTATCCTGCAGTAGGTTGTCATTGCTTTCTGTGGTAGGCTAGTTGCCAGACAAAGCTATAGAACCCAATCTGTCCGATTATTTAACCCATAACTGGAGGGAAGAGTCGGATTGATACCTTTCCCAAGTGTATTTGTTCGTAAGTGAATGCAATGAATACAACTGGAATTCGAACTCGGCTCCCTGATTTGTCATTCGAGCTGATATACACTGCACCACTACGCGCATACCTGCATATATTTATATAGTATTTAAAAAAAAATATATATATATATATATATATATAAACAATTATTTTGTTTAATCCAGAAATGTATAGAGTTTCACAATATAGTAATAACAATGATAGTAAACAATTTTTGAATTAAAATTGTTTTTGTATAAGCTATCTGCCTTGTACAAGGTTTATTTTTCATGAGCCTCATCTTGAATTTTTAGATTTAGAAACAACATGGCTATATACTTTTCAACTCTGAGGTTGTCATAACATGTAATTGTAAAATAATGTGACCAACAAGTTTTAGCTGGCATTGGGTTTTTGATTCTGAGCCAACCTAACCAAATAACGTATGATCTTGTTGAAATTATTAGCTGAATCCATACTAGAACAATGCTTATTTCCTTGATTACCAATTGTCTGGCTATTGAAGCCATTGTACCTGGTCAGGATTGCAAAAATAACAAGAGTTATGCCCCTTAATTAAAATATTTTATTACCTGAAATTGAAGTGGAATGAATTTGAATCACCATTCTGTCATTATAAAATTAATTACTGAACTTATTTCAGATGCATTCGTTTAAATCATTTATGCAATGGTCTTGATTCTGTGATGTCATTTCAATTGATAATGACTTATTGAATATTCTTTATCTCTCTCTCTCTCTCTCATATATATATTAGTCATCCACATACAAGCCTGTTTCGCTGTATCACAGCTCATCAGTGTGGCTAGACACATCCACTTTCTGGCCGGGATTGAAACTTGGCCGATTTGGTGTCAGTTGGAGTTGCTAAGCCATAGGCGCATGGAATCAGAGAAGGGAAATTTTAATGTGTTGCCTCTAAGCAGTGTATACACACATCAGTCACCGAAAGAACTCAATTCATTTCTGAAGAGTAATGCTGATATCGCAGAAGTGGAAACTGTTTTTAAAATTTTCTTCTCTAGAGAGCTCAATCATAATGAGAGCATAATATATTAGTCATCCATATACAAACCTGTTTCGCTGTATCACAGCTCATCAGTGTAGCTATATATATATATATATATATATATAAGTGAATAAGGAACAAAGAAAAATTTACAATGTCCAAAGCATTAATTTAAAAAAGTGCTTGATATATAATATAGAGCTGTGAATATTTATTATAAATTATATTTTAGAACATGTACAATTTTTTTTTTTATCCACTACAAAGTGTATATTTTGTTTCGACATTGAAATACAATGTCTCATCAGGTGGTGTAGAAAGGAATGGAAAGCCTCTTTTCTTATATTTGACGAGTTGTGTGTGGGATGTTGGTGGGGGTTAGTGATAAGGGAATAAATCTTGTGAATTGTCCTTAGACTTTTGAAAAAGTGGGGTGGGTAGGGAATATAGTTGATTAATGAAAGTGTCGGAATTTTGTAGACAGATTTAACATTAGACGGTGGGGGATAATTTTTATGGCCGCATGACTAGATTTTATTCTTTGGGTTTATTAGAGAGGGAGAGTAAGGAAGTGCAAAAGGTGGGGAGGGATGGGATTGGACCTATCTTTAATGTTTATTTGTACAACTATAGAATATTTTTTACATACACACACATATATATATATATCCTGCTTAATCTTATTTTCTTTTCTGTACTCTAGTTTCCTTACCTATTCTGTCTTACAATTGTATTCTGATACACTGTTTGTGCTTTGTATGCCTTGATCTCTCTCTCTCTCTGATATCTTCAGCTCCTCAAATGAATGTTGCTATATAGGGAAGTAGATTTACTTGCAATCACTTACGTGCAAATAACCCTTGGGAAAGGTATTAATCCATGCCTTTCTTCCAGTTATGGGCTAAATAACAGGACAGATTGGGTTCTATAGCCTTGGCTGGCAACCAATCTACTGCAGAAAGCAATGGCAACCTACTGTGGGATAATCTTCTGCCCAGTCAGCCATGTTTCTTTTGAGACGTGATCGTCCAAGTGTGTATCACGTATGGCACTTAACTGACTGAGTGGCATGGTGGAGTACTGGATCGTGACTCAAATTAAGGAATCAGTGAGCCGAGTTTGAATTTTGGTTGAGTTCATTGCATTCACTTAAGCACTAATACCCTTGGGGAAGGTATGAATTCATTTCTTCTTTACTCGGCTATGGGTAAATAGCAAGACATCCTTGGATGTTAAGCACTCTAAGAGAGTGAGAAACTCTGAATCCAAAACCAGCCTGGTCAAGGTTGGGTCAATCAAGCTATCTTGCCCAAGACATGCAACAACTGCAGTACATGTCGTCCGCATATAACTCTAATATGTTATGGTTATAAAAAAAAAAATCAGGAAAGTTTTTCTTCTTCTGAGCATGATTTTGACATAATCAAAATCTTTGGTTAATTAAAAAATCCAATGGAAAATCTGTAATGTGATAGATCCCGACTTGACAGCTCAGATACAGTCACTTGCAATGTGGCTTCCCTGTATCTCTTCTACAAATACTTTCATGACTTCTGCTCCAATGGACTTAGCTTGCTGGTGCCCCCTATATATAAATTTACTCGAGCCACAAGATTACCAACTAGGTCCCACCCTTTTACTCTGAAACCAATACATTGTTAACGCAAATTCTACTCCAGCAGCTTCTTTTCTTGCACTTCCCGCCTGTGGAATTCTATTTCATTAACTTGCTTTCTCGACAGCTATAATTTCCAAGAATTTAAATGTAAAGTCAATAGTCATCTTCTATCCCACTAACCTGCATCCTCTCTCTCATGCTTCTTTCTCCGTCTACTTCACTCTCATCAGTATTCTCATCTTTCTCTTACCCACTTCCTGACACCCCTTATAACCTGTTACTCTTTCTCATAACTTTCCTCCTATGTAGCCCCCTGTAAAACAGTGGCAGTAAAATGCTGTGCTTGGGGCCATATGATTATTAAAAAAATATTTCTATACTATTATAATGTTGATATGAAGTGGGGGATCAATTCTACATAACAATCAATATATAAACTGATCCCTTACTTTATGGTCACAATCATCCATCTCTTACCCACCTCCTAACACCCCCTACAACCTGTCAGTTTTTCTTATAACTTTCCTCCTATGTAATCCCCTGAAAAACAGTGGCAGTAAAATGCCTTGCTTGGGGCAATATGATTATGAAACAAAAAAAAATCAAGATTAAATACTAATTTGTAGCTATGAATTCTTAGGTATTATTTAATCTGGTGCTTTTAGTTTGAAAAATGTTTTTTCTGTCAAATGTTTTTTCTATTCATTTGTGGATGTAGAAATAAGCATTTGCTGAAAATGCATTAAAAATTATTTTTAATTACTCTATATCGAATCCATTGCTAAATCCGCTGCTATGAAAGTCAGTTCTCTGTGTAGGACCCGGAAGTTTTTTCCATCTAAATCTATCCTGCACATTTATAAATCTACCATCCGCCCGTGCATTGAATACTGCTGCCATATCTGGTCGGGTGCCCCTGCTGTTCTCCTCGGGCTTCTCGATAAGGTTCAAAGGAGGGTCTGTAATGTGATAGATACTGACTTGGCAGACCGCCTGCAGTCTCTCTCCCACCGGTGCGACGTGGCTTCCCTGTGTCTCTTCTATAAATACTTTCACAGCTTCTGCTCCGATGAACTTAGATCACTGGTGCCTCCTAAATACGAATTTGAACGAGATACTAGATTAGCAACTAGATCCCACCCTTTTACAGTGAAACCGATAAAATGCAGCTGTAACTTCTACTCCAACAGTTTCTTTCCTCGCACCTCCCGACTGTGGAATTCTCCAGGAGTTTAAATGTAAGGTCAGTAGACACCTCCTAACACACTAACCTGCTCCCATTCTATCAAGCACTCTTCCCATCTTCCCAACCCTCATCCTCGCTATCCTTACTCATCTGTCACCTTCCTCCTGACATTCCCTATGTCTAACCACTCCTTCTCTTTACCTTCCCCTATGTAGCCCCATGCGCAATAGTGGCAGTGGAATGCCTTGCTTGGGGTGAGATGATTTAAAAAAAAAAAAAAAAACTCAACGAATTTATTAATTTTTTGCGAGCAATAACGAAGAATTTGAAAGGATGCTAACTCAGAAAGTCATATTTAACATCAGGAAGAGACAGCCGAGGTTCCTGGGATACATAATGAGGAAAGAAGGTCTGGATAATCTAATACTCACAGGACGGAGAAAAAGAAAGACGGGAGAAAACAGTGCAAGATGTATTTGATAGGCTTTAGCAAACAGATGGCAAGAGGGTGTGCATGGGTGGTGCAGTGTATATTGGCTTGGAACGACAAATCGGAGAGCTGAGTTCGAATTCGAGTTGAATTCCTTGCATTCACTTATGCACAAATGCCCTTGGGAAAGGTACTAATCCGTCTCTTCCTTCCAGTTATGAGTTAAATAACAGGACAGATTGGGTTCTATAGCCTTGGCTGGCAACCAGTCTACTGCAGAAAGTAATGGCAACCTACTGTGGGATAATCATCTGCCCAGTCAGTCATGTCTCTTTCGAGACATGATCACCCAAGCATGTACCATGTTTGGCACTTAACTGACTGACTGACCAAGAGGAACAATATAAAAAGTGACAAAGGACAGGTTCAAGTAGAAGTCCATGATTGCCTACATCCAAAAGGGACATGACACATGAAGAAAACCTTTTTTGCTTTTTCCACCAAGCATTCAGAGATCTGATTATAATCCATCATAACCTATAACAGATGAATGAAGAAATTATATAAAGTTAGTAAAAAAGAAAGAAAAAAAAGTCCAACAAAGGAACTTGTATGTTCTTCTGGATGAAATATTAATTTGTAGGCAGATTGTTATTTTATTTTTTTTACAATGATATTCACCCTGTACAAGACCCAAGTGCCACTTGAGCTAGCATTACAGAATAAGAGGTTTAGTTTATAGGGATATGTGGGGAATATAATGATTGACCCTAGACTTGAACAGGTTAAGATTGTAATGATCAGGATGTATACTCTTAGGAGTTGGTTCCACAAAGAAACGGTTCGTTGAAAGGTGCTTCTCAAGTGGGACTTACGTCCTGCCAGTGGAATACACAGGGAATATGGGTGGTTTGCTACAGTGTGCCTGGCATGGCGGGTCTTAGCCGTGAAGGTTAGAATTACTTTAACTAAACAATGTGGTTTGAACACTTTCCATGGAAATAGCATAGAGTAGCAAGAGTCATGTGACATTTCATCTATGAGGAAAGGGATTGTAGGGTGAAAAATAATTCATCACCCACAAGGATGCAGTGGTGCTTTTGGGCTCTATTGCAACTGGAAAGTGAAGACTGGGCAGCACTACTCTATTTTAGTCCTGAGAAACAGGTTTTTGTTTTTTTTTTTGTTTTTATAAAGTTTATTGTTGAAAAAAGAAAAAAAATAATCTGTTTCTCAGTAAGAAAATAGAGTTCAGGGAGCTGAGTTCAAATTCCAGTTGAATTTGTTGCATTCACTTACGCACAAATACCCTTGGGAAACTTATTAATCCATCTCTTCCTTCCAGTTATGGGTTAAATAACAAGACATATTGGGTTCTATAGCCATGGTCAGCAACCAGTCTACCACAGAAAGCAATGGCAACCTACTGCGGGATAATCTTCTGCCCAGTCAGTCATGTCTCTTTCGAGACATGATTGCCCAAAGTGTGTATCATGTATGGCACTTAACAGGCTGACTGAATATAATAGTTGTAAACAATTAAAACTTCTACTAAGCATAAAGTGGGGGATCGGTTTTATATTGTTATAAAGTAATAAACTGATCCCCCACTATTTACTACTTAATAATATAATACATCTCTTCCTCCTCTAGATATCAGTCAAATAACAGGACAGATTGGGTTCTATAGCCTTGGCTGGCAACCAGTCTACCTCAGAAA